>CM034151.1:122415549-122908677 GCA_019776745.2 Taxus chinensis
CACCTATCATAGTGAATTGATGACTTATTCAATCAACATCTTTTGAGGTCAAACCCTCAAACAGGGTATAAAAATTCTAGACTCTATTTTGCACATTTAATGCCCTAAACTTATTCATAGACCTCACAAATAAAATGTTTTGTTCCACAAGGTATTCATACATTAATCACACAAATTTAATAGAAAACACAAAAAGAAGTCTTACAAATTCATCAAATTTCCATTTAAGACCCTCGAATTGATTTCCACACATAGTTAGGACTATGTTTTAGCTTTTCATCTTATCAAATCCTCTTTAAACACCCTGAAACTTCTCATGCACTTCAAAAAACTTAGTCCTTGCTCTCCAAGTTTCATAACATTTTGTTGGATACATTTGAAGATATACATTTTCCCTTATTTTCAAACCTCAGGGGAAAAGTACAAATTAGACACACAATATTTACGAATAGCTTATGTTGTTTAGGGTTTTTGTAGACACCAATTCTTGGTATTGTTACCCCTCACCCCGCATTCACTCTCTTCTTGCATGCATTTTCCTATTCGAATCTTCCCCTTTCCCTCCTAAATCCCATTTTATTATTAGTTCCCACCTTTAATCCTATCTTACCCATCCCATTATTTTATCTATCTTAATTATCCGTAATATCCATTAATCGATCCTAATCATCACCTAATTTGTTTATCCTCCCTAATCCATCTCTTTTATCATCCCTAAGCACCAAAACACCTTTAATTTAATAATTTCATCATCCCTTTTCCTTTATTTAATACTTTTCACCTCTCACCTACTTTTTTTTATCTTCCCTAGACACCCTAGATTCATCCTTATCACCAGAAACCCTAATCAATATCTCTTTGGGCTCATTTTACCTCTGAGTTGGGCATCATTCCACCATGCCCAAATGGATGTCTTTCCATGCAGTCTCCGATGACTCATCTGGGTCATCTATCGACCCTATAAATCCACCTTCACCTCCTCTTTGCAAAGGGATGGAAATTTTTGGGTCTCTTCCGACTTTGTCTTGTTTTTATACAAAAATTATCCTCTTCTTAGTAGTAGATGCTCTCATCTTGGATTTACCTTTATGAAGACCTATTTCATCATTGTTGAGATCTTAGATACTTTGTGCTTGTATGAGAAGTCCTCTTAGCATCTTACCATCATTTTCCATCAACTTTACAAATTGTTCAGTCCTCTTGTAGGTCTTTTTCAGCCACCTTGGGGTTTTGTCATTATCCTCATCCCTCATTTTATCCTTCTTGTCCTTCATTTTCCATACACCTTATCTTAGATCAATCCCAGTCGTTCCTTCAACCCATGTCTGGTCGTTGTCAACCCATCTCATTGGTACTTTGTATTCAGATCACTCATCCTGTCATTTGTTTGATTTCTGTCTTCCTACACTTGTCTAAATCTTCAAATTCCCATCATCTATGTCCTTCTGCAACCCCAGATCTACTTTTTCCAGTCTCCAGTTGCCATAGATACAGTCCTGGTCACCATCAAATAGATCAAAAACTATTGTATTCATCATCAATTTCCATTATTTTCTTACATCCTTTTTTTCAGATTCAGATCCACATCATCTTGCGGTTTTTGTCTCTTATCTTAGCATCACTTTCAGATCCAAGTCAACTTCAGATCCAGCTATCAAGAGCTCTTGCAAATCTATTTTCTTCTTTTTCCTCTCATCCTTCACCAGTCACCATTGAATGGACCTCTGTAGTCCTGGGTCACCATCAGACCCATCCAGGTTTGATTTACTTTGCATGCATTTAGATCAGATCTACATTTTTATCTTATCTATAAGTATTTTAGTTTCTGTTTCATTTCAGATTCTACATTTATGCTACATCCAATTTATCAATATTTTATTTTATATTTATTTATCAAAACGTAGGTTGAAATCTATCCTAAGAGTTTTTCACTTCTTGGGACTGAATTTTTCAGGAAACACATCCATCTATCTACTAATCCAATCTTTTTATGTTGAGTTCTCTTGATTTGCAGGTCACCTAGCTTACTATGAAGAAGGATCTCTTTCTTTTGCACCCGTACATATCGTCATCCCATCTCAAGGTACCTTAAACCCTTGCATATTTGGAGTTACTTATTTTCTTTAGTACTAGTTAATTGATCTAAACATGAATGAGGGAATTTGGTCAACATACTATCACTCCCGGTGGGACCCACCTTATCTTAGTGAGTCTTGTTATTTATTTTTCATTTTCATCTCCTTTCTTCCATTTTCCACTAACCTTCATAGGAAGGAGTTTTCCTTTCTTGTTTGCGTGCATTGGGTCGTGTTGCTTGGATTAGTCTTTTTCTTTGCTTGTTTGCTTTAAATATTTAGATAAAAAGGAAAAGCGTTATCCATGTATTCCTTGTTTTTATTCCCCATCTCTTTCTTTTATTGCATTTCATTCTTGTCTGTTGCTTTCATTGAATCTACACATATTTCATTTTGGATCTAAAAATAACCTATTCATATTTGTTTGGAAATCTAGTTTAACTAGGGGGTTTAACTCATTGCATACACTCTTCATCACACATATCCAAAATGCACACATCAAATTACACGTCTTAAACATCTCCTCCCAGGTGGAACTATTGGGATTTCATCACCCAATAGGAAAGTTGTCACGGTGTTTTGGCTGTGTTACAATTTTTTTGACTATCGGTATATTGGCTAAGCAGTTGACTCCCTTATCAACGTAGGACCATGAAGTGAGGGGGTAGGCCCTAATACCAAGCCTCGTATTGTTAGTCATCAAAATTTGTGCCTCATGTACCTTTGAGTATATCGAGGACTCCATAAAAAATGTCCTGAAACCATCCAAAAATTACCATTTCCTAGGTTCCCTTTAAGACCATTTTCTTATTTTTCACATCATTCTAAATAATCAAGATGATCAAAAACTTGTTGCTTTATTTTTTGTTAATGAAATGTATAAGTTATTGTTTTTCTATTTTATGACCATTCTCAGGCCAAGAAAACACAACCATCTACCTCATCCAACAATATCTCCACTTATGACTATCTTTCCCAAGAAACTTCCACACTCCTCACTCCTTCTTCTACACATATGATCACCACACCTTTGGTCTCCCAACCCATTATTTATATGGTATCTCTCCATGAGACCCATGTCATCCACAATGATCCCCATCCTAAAACCAATCCTTTTCCATCTCATCATTCCATTTCCTCTTGGACCAATGATGCCTTTGTTTGGTGCTCCTTTAGAGACTCTTGGACCTCCTACCATCCCTGTGGATGCTAGGAGTTTCAAGAACTCCTTGATGCTAATCCTATCACCCTTTATGGATATCTACTCCATAAATATACCATAACCTCTCATGATCATCAAACCACTCAATTGGTGACCCCTCATTCCCCCTAATTACCTCGTATTAACACCATGATCACTCCCTCTATCCCCATCACCTCTTCATCCACTATGGTTATTAATACTCCCATCTAATTATCACAAGAGTCTCACTTGCTTCCTCCTCCAACTGAACAACATAATTAAAATTTACCCCTTATCTCCACTTCCCATGTCCATGCCAATGTGATCACTTCACAAACCCATCCTTATGAATCAAATCAAACCCATCAACCTCCTCCTCAAGTTGCTTATCGCTACATACTTCCCAACAAATCAACTCAAGTATCCCAACCACCTATCACTTGCATCCTAACTCATCCTATATCAAACCAATTAAATGTCCCCATTTCACGACATCCAACCCAATCTCACCAATCTTATCACATCCCCATTTCCCAACAACAACCTTTATCATAACCATTTAATTAAATTCCCCCTTATCAAACACTTCCACAAACACCTACTCATACTCAAACTTATCAACAACCTAATCCATCTACCTCATACGTTCCTCAACCACATCCTCCAAATTCTCATCCCCACACAACCTATGATCCCATGCATGTTTTATTAAGTAGAATGGCTAATCTTGAAGCTGCTACCTTGGGATCCAAAACCACATTCTCATATGATCAAATTTGTAATGAACCCATTAATCCCTCAGTTACCGTTAAGCCTTATCCTCCACATTGGGAGATTCCAAAATTTTCTAAGTTCAATAGTAAGGAGGACCCACAACATCACCTTCATGATTTTAGACATTCATGCTACCTCATTTCCCATGATCAAGACCTTTTGCTTCACACATTTCCCATGTCATTACTGGTCCTGCATTAGATTGGTATAATGACATCCCACAACATTCATTATTTTCCTTCACCCAACTTGCACAATTATTCCTAGAATACTTCTTAATCAATATTACGCGTAAGATCACTATCACAGACCTCTACGCCATTAGAGAGTTTGATGATGAGTCTATCACGGACTTCATCGCACGATGGCATGGCTTAATCATCAACCAATCATTATTCTCCCTTCCAAAGACTATGAATTAATTGAACTCTTCTCACGTTCTTGTGTGAAGCATATATCCACTACTCTTCAAATTCAATCATTTCAAACCTTTGAAGAGGCATTCACCATGGCTCATAAAACTGAACTTCATTTCCTTAAGCAAGGCCATCTCAAAATTTGATCAAATAAACCCAAATGTGAATTTACTAAGTCTCCCACATGGTGAAAAATATAGGATTGTCGCTAATGCCATTGTGGTCAAGTCTCCTTCCACATCCACTTCTCACATGGAGCCTACCACAAAGATATCCTAGACTACCTCCTAACTATACCCCTCTCAGGGAATCATATAGTTCAATATTTGACAAGTTAATGGTGGTCCATCTCATTCAGCTTCTTCCCATACGACCTTTTGATGACTCGCGACCCAAACCTATATGATATCATGAGGGAAATTATTGTAAGTATCTTCAAGTCCAAGGTCACAACATTGAGAAGTGTCGTTTTTCAAATATCTCATCCAAAAACTCATAAATCAATGGTGACCTCCAAGTAAGATAATCCTAATTCACCACCTAATCAGCCCTCTTGAGGTCTTTAAACAACCATTCCCCAATCATCCACCAAACAAATCAAACTCCATCCCCCATATCTCATGCACTTAATGCTCACACAATCAATACCGTAAATGAAGAATTAACACTATCACTTACACCCATCACCTCTTCATCCATTGCACCCACTATTTGCATACGTTTCTCCTACACCCATCATCCCTTTATCAACCAAACTTATCTCCACTTCGATTACTACCCCTTCATCCATAATATCTTTAATATCCACACCTACTTCTACACCTATTACATCTTTGTTGATCATATCTACACCAACTACATCCCAAACTATCACATCTATTCCTTTACATACAGCTATCCCAACACCTACCTTAACATCTTCACCACACACACTTACATCTATCCCCACATCTTTACCTACATCCACCACCTCAATATATACTACATATACCTCTATTTTAGACATTTCTCCCACATCTACAACTTCATCAATATCCACACTTACATCTACACATCTATCTGCACCAATTACATCTACATCTGTCACATCTACACAATCTTGACTACATCTACTTCCCCATATCTACCACATCTATACCTATTACATCTAGCTTCACTATGCATCCACATCCTATTAACATTTTATGCTTCACCAACACCCAATCTATACACCTATTCCTACATTATAACATCTTCGCAATCTAACCAAATCTATGTCATCCCTTGAAACATATACTACAAAAACATCACCACTTAAGACAACCGTAAATGATATTCATGCCCATCTATAAAAACCAATCACCCCCACATCAACAAATATAAACCCTACACAATCTACAACCCCTTTTGATCTCATCAAGCACATCATCCAAAAAACCCTTCCATCCTATAATATCCATATCCACAACATCATCCACATCATCCTGGTTCTAATTCTACAAACCCCCGGGTTGAAATCATCATCATTTCTACCAAAGGAAAATCCTCACAACCAAAGTCTAAGAACCTTGGCAGGTCTATCCAAAAATCCCTCACACACCCACGTAAAAATTTGGAGATCACTCCTCCCAAGACCAATCCTCCTAAGTAATTTAATGTCACATCATCACTCCTAGGAGCGTCTCCTTCCATTTTAAGGCTAGACCCTTCATCTAAGACCCCCATTATCAACAAATCAAAGCAATCTCATCCTCCTTCCAATCTGACCCAACCTTCCTTCCAAATCATCCACATCCCTATTTTTCAAATTAGAATCCAATTCATCTAAGTCACCAACCATCAAAACTGAGACCAAGTCACAATCACCTTATTCTAACTCTAAGACAAAATCCAAGGTTCCCATGAATCCTCATCGAAGTAAACCATCCCTCTTACCTTCATCCACCATTCACAAATATGATTCATCTATAACCTCTTCTTCAAAAACCCCCATTGGATCGTATACTGAAATATTTCAACTCCTTCAAGCATCTGCAATCACCCTTTCCCCCATCAAAACTTTTGACCCACATGGACAAAAACCATCATGGTTTGATTCTAACACCATTTATACTTACCATCGTACCACTGGGCATGATACAAAACATTGTAAGGCCCTCCAAAATCTCATCCATAATCTCATAGAATAAGATGACCTTCTCATCATCAATAACCACCTTCTTCCTTCTATCTCATCCACATTCAAATTCAATCCCCCAATGAAATCCACACCTCCTCAAGGAATCTAAGTCGAAGTTATCCATCTAAATCATTCATTGTAATCCCTCTACCTAAAATCTACTTCTCCTCAAGGGAGGATCCTCTTTTCATTATCATGGCTCATATTACCAATCCTCTTACCCTCATGATCCTCAATCATTTATCCAATCAAAACCCAAAGTCATCATCACTTTTCCTTCTAACAATCCTACCCCATCTCCCTCGACATCTACTAGCTCATCCATATCTGCATCCAAGTTGTTTAATGTGATGCAACATCTCTCACTGGGGGAGTATCCACTCCCCACTCTTAATCTTATCATGTCTCCTTCTTCATCCACATCTCCCATACACATTGATCCATCTCCTTCTCCATCCAACCATCCCATGGACATGGATGACAATGCGTCCTTGACCCCTAGCTTCTTCCAACAATGTCATTATTCTAGAAAGGAGTCAACATGGAAAGCTTTCTCCCAACTAGATTGGACCTTACATCATCACACATAAGTAAGGATATCAAACCTATCATTTAACATCTCTTGATGGTAAACTGGAAATAGAACCTCTCAATTCCTTGCACTTGTAACCCTTCTACTATTAACATACTTACTAATGTGAACTTAGTCATATCAATGATCTTACTTCTATCTATCCTCATAATTATTTGGAACTATGTGGTCTACCATCACAATCCTATCTATGACCTTGAATATGGGCACCACGGATCTACCCATATCATATTCCTTATGGACACGTTCCTCCCTCTAGATGAGAACCATGTAATCATTACATCCATCACCCTCTTATCTACATACTAGAACCATGCTAAGGGTCCATGAGTATCACTTGTACATATTCTCATTCCCTCCCCAAGTGGTCTACTTGGCTATCCCTAGCTTTATCCTAAATTCAAAATCATGGATGCCCATTATCAAAAGCTATCTTATTGAAAAGCAGATTGCTCCCTCGAAGGAAAATTGTTCATATAAAGAAAAAATGTCAAAATTATAGACTGATCCCTCAAAGGATACCTATCATGCACATCTTATCCTATCATTCAAAAAATAAAAATCACAATCAAAATATAAAAGCATAAAGAAAAATGTAGAGCACTCCCTTGAAGGATGGCTACCATCTCATATCATGGTAGTGAAGGCTTCCACATTGATCAACCTTCTATATATTCAAAATAAAAAGTATAAAGTTCAAAAGAAAGCACCCCAAGAAAGCTTCCCGCATCGATCAACTTTCTCATCCTTCACAAACTTCCTGCATTGATCATTTTGTGCCATATTTCTCAGAGTTGGGGCATAGTCCTAGGAACAACCACCTAAGGAGAACCTATTTTCCTATGTATGAGTGTCATCCAAACCCCTTATGTCATGTCGACATTAGGTTCATAAGTTCACTTTCCATACTTTCCCTCATGATCCTTGGAATAACTAACTATCGTTGGTTATGTGTTAACACCTGTTGTTGGCTGCAAGTGCATGGCCTTGTTTGTTTCCTTTTCATGTTTTCCTCCAATCCAGTTCAAAGCATCTATCCTATGTGTGTTCCTTCCTATATTTTGGTCATCCTCATAAGGTCACATTTTATCTATCACATCCAATCCAATCCAATCACACCATTTTATCTCATCTCATCCAATTTATTATCTTATTAATCTCTTATCTCATCTCATCCAATATATCTTACCCAATATTTTTATCTCATCTCACCCAATCTATTATCTCATCTTATCCAATCACTTGTCTTATCTCATCCACCTTTTATCTTATCTCATAAATCTCTTATCTCATCCAATTCTCTTCATCCAATCCTTTTATCTCTTCCACTTTAGGCTTGTGTGTCACCCATAACACACTGATATTTTTCTTACGTGGTTCATCTTGCTATCATTTCCTATCATCTTATCTAACAATGCATTCTTGATCACATCTCAAGCCCACCTTTGTGGCCATATTTGTGTTCCCCATCAGGGCACCATATCTCATCCTAAGTCCACTTTGTAGCCATATTTTTGTTCCCTGTTGGGGCATCATTATTTCATCCCTTCTTCATTATGATCATCTTATCTTTACCATCTCACCAGGATACATATTTTCTTGATTCCTCATGTATGAAGGATATCGTATATTTTACCCCTGCACCTTATCAGACATTTTTCTTAACCATCCTTGGATTTATTTGTGCATATTTTGAGGACTACCTTTGATCCATTGGTCACATCACTTGCATATCCATTTGATTGTATTCCCCTTAGATTACCTCCATATTGCAATGGTTTTTTCAGACTCACCGGCCTGTAGGACATTCCTGTCATCTCCATTGAGGCTATAATTTGTTCCTGATTAACTAAAATTGACTAAAGTTGGGGAAGTATAATGATAGTTAACCTTGTAGACACATGTAGTTTGATCAAAGCACTATTATTCCTAATATTTCACTAACTATTCTTCTTCTCTTGAATTGACGATACCTTGTCAATAAGGCCTCCTCTAACTCATCGTTTACGACATTATTTTTATCGTATTTCTCCTATAAACCAACTAATGGGGTTAATATAGTCCCTTATTAGCTAAACCATCTTCTCATCCTCTTCTATACCACTTTTACTAACTTCCTAAACTATCAATCCGTTTCATTCGATTGATTAGACCTCTCAAAACTCTCTTAGAACATTAATCCCTCTCTAAGCAAGATTAACTAGCCTAACTTATTTTAACTAGTCCTAACTATCATTAATCTCTTCTAAACCTAGTCAACTATTACTTTGACTCACTAATCAACTTGTTGACTCCCTTTTAGTCCCACATGCACTAAAATTCCTCCATTTCTGAAATTGGAAAACTATAAATAGGACTAGACCCCCTCTCTCATTTCTAAGAACTCTCCTTCTTCCTAAAATAAACTATAACATTTTGCTTAGGGTTTGGAGCTTATTTCATTTGTTTATTGAGCTATTTATTTTGTCATTGCACTACATACCAAGCATTGAGTAAATGGGAAGAACCATCATCCTTGAAGCCATTAATGGTGAGCTTCCATTCTCATAATCACAAACTGATTACTTATAATCCTTATTAGGTTCATTTGTTAAAGCTTTCAAGAATAGAGGATTACTAAATATGTTAGGTTACTTGTTTCTTTCAAGTTTAATGTATGCAAAGTGATGAATCCTTGTTTATTTCTTATCTAATGGTCCACTGAATAGTTTGTTAGGAGGAAATAAACACTATAAATAAATGCACTAAAACAATATGAAGTAATTAAATAATTAAGCTAATAGAAATGAAACCCTAATGTGTAAGGAAAAAGTGAGGAAATAACTCAACTGATTATAGATGACTATTTAGAGTGTCGCAGGTCTGACTGGAAATTCCAGAAGTAGGAACATTTACACAAAGGTCCCAAAAAGGGTGGATATGGAAGATCTGAGTAGACTAGAGCATCTAGGAGGGTATTGGGACACCCCAAGGTGCCCTGATATATAGGAATAAGCACCTTGGTCTATAAAAAACTTGGAACTTGATTCTGTTAGGGTAGGAAGATGACTTGTGACCTTCACTGCATGTCGCACTGGTTTTGCTGAACTACGCTGAATGTACCAAATGAAGCAAGATGTTATGAGGACCCTCCCCCTATAAAGTGTGTGTTAATGTAGATCTCCTAGCCTTGATGCATGGAACTATGTGGATGCAAGTGATGTAATGGATGCAACTCTAGATAAAGCGATAGTAGTAAGTGATGTTAGGACCCTCATTATGGTCTTATAACTTTATATTTATATGATTATCTTGATCTAATTTCGTAATTAACCCTAACATGGCCCACTAGGAAAAATGTTAGGATGAAAAATGGCTAGAAAGAGCCCAAAAAGTGGCAGGAAAGTAGAAAAAGGATCGGGGCACCCCGTGGCACCCCAATATAGGACTGGGCACCTTGGTTTAGGCTAAAATGACAGGAAAGTGCCGAAACAGACTGGAAATGTATATAAAAATGTAAAATAAGATGGCCAAAAGGTGGGATTAGTTAGTACTTTCTTCACTCAAGAACCTTCTAAATAGTAGTATGCGATTGGGCTAAATAATGTCTAAAGTGCATGATTTTGTGACTACATTTTGTCCCCACTTTATGTTGGTAAGCGGAAAGCTCGGTACCATAAAGTAGATAAAAGTGTGTACCTATATCCATGGAGAGTGTAGTAGAAACGTGTTGAAGAACTATACTCGAGCGTGGAATGACAAAAAGAAGATAGAGGAATGTGAAATCTAAAGATGAAAAATGCACATAAAAAAAGTGATGAGAGTGAACCTAGGGTGAAATGCGTGTGTAGCTGTTGCAGTGTGTAGTGTATCTACATGTTAGTAAAACATGTGTTGTCATGGAATGTTGTTGTCGATGTTGTCATTGTTGTTGTCCCCAATTTGACTACTTGTTTCTCATATGGCCGGACCTGCAAGGAGAAAATGATCAATTAGTCAAATATGTATGTATGTAAAAAATGCTATGTAAAATATGCATGTGCATAGAAATGTGTAAAATGCATAAATGTAATATATATTAAATGAAAATGTAAATGGAACATGTGAATCTGATCCATGTCGAGAGAAAAGGGTGTAGAAGGATATCCTATATTGCTACAAGGTTTTTTTTGGGAAATCTCACTCCACCTAGCTCAAGAAGTGTAGGGAGGAAATGCTTTGTGTCCTCCAAGCTCTAACCACTTCTGCTAAAATGTGTGAAGAGATCTATGTAGCATCCTAGTTTTTTGGGTGATTTGATGCCACTAGTTGAAGTAGTGTAGAGAGGCACACCCACTGTAAATAGAGGTAAAATTCCGCATACAATGGAAAACAATAACATACAAGTACAAACAAGCAAACAAGTAGTCATGGAAACATGTAATCCTGCAAAACAAGTATTGCACATAGAACACCTATTAGTATGTTAGATTAATAACCAATATGTCAAAGCGTGTATGATCAAGTAATGTCAGATGCTAAGTACAAATTGAGACAAAACACACCTAGACGAGACAAATGTGGATGCCCCCAGTGACCAGTATAGGAAGGGTAAAAGGTGATCATCAATGCCGCATGTAGGAGTCCTATATCTATGATCACACTAAACAAAGGGGTGAATTTTCATGTGTGGATGATATAGATAATGAAATATAAAAAATCAATATAACATGTTTAGTAAATTGAACATGCAAAACACAAGTAAACAAGAGTAAATGCATGAAGACCATGCAATATGTTGTGGATGGATGGAATGGAATGCAAGATGGAATGATATGAGCCATGTGCCCCCTGAGTGAATGGAAGTGTATGAAACAAGGTTCATTTTGTTTTCCCCCTCAATAGTCAATTATTAACTGTAAATGAGAGTGCATCATCGGGAAATGGTCGAGTAGTGTTTATTGTTTGTCTAGTGAGTTGTGATGAGTGTGTATGTAGTGTTGATGAAGTGCAACATGTAGGAAGGATATGTGTGAAATCTATAGCCGAAGCGTATATCACGACTTGATGAATGGAAAAGTGATGATTTATCCTAAGCATATATCACTATATGATGAAATAATGAGTGATGATTTATCCCTAAGCATATATTACTATAAGATGAAAGGATTAGGATGAGTGATGACTTAGCACTAAGTGTATATCACTATAAGATGAATTGTAAGGAGTGATGATGTAACCTAAGGTGTATACCACTACAAGATGATAGAATAAAGGTGGTGATCTAGCCTAAAGCGTATACCACTACTAGATAGAAAGAGGATGAGTGGCGATTTATCCTAAAGCGTATGTCACTATCCTAGGAATGTCACATGATGAAATTTCACATGATGAGTGTAAGGTCCATTTGATTTGTAAACCCTTGGAAATCGAGTATGGATCGAGGAACTAAAGTGCATCATAGGTTGGTTAGGGCACCGTGTAGAAAACAATGTAGTAGGTGTAATGATGAAATGACCATGTGGTGAGGAGGGCTTGTAGATGCATGGTGTATAAAAGGCAACATGCAATGTATGATATGCAATGTAATGTGTGATAATGTAGTATGTAGGGATGAAAAATGTAAATCTAGACTCATATGTAATATAGACTAGCATATTATGTAGAATATAGATGATGTATAAATGGGCCGTGTGAAATAGCCTAATGGCGTATGTAATACGTAGAATGACTAATATGTACATGATGAGAATGTAGAATGTAGACTGAGTGTAGAATGGATGGTGTATGATGCGCAATGTTTTTTATAAAGTTTAAATGTGTAGTGCCTATAGTGTAGTGTGTGGAGTTTAGTGTAATGGTAATCCCTCAACATTCAAGTGTGAACCGAAGCACAAGAGTGCGTCATCAGGTAATGAAGGTGTCAGGATGTGTGATTAATATGCCTATGTAGGAAGATGAATGGAGGGTGATGCGTATATGCTAGAATGGGGGGGGGGAGATTTTATGCCCCCCAAGAGTAAACTAACCAATGATGGTGAAGGATGAAGATCCTCCACCTGATATCTTTGGGGATGAAAGCGTAGGGACATGTTCTAATAGTGGTGATATGGTAGGAAAACACTGTGTCAGTGAATGAAGTCTATGCACATGCGATGGATGAATATATGATGAAGATGGAGGCGTAGTAAAATGCTTCAACGATGGAGATCTACGTGTTTGGGAATGCAAAGGTAATGAGAAACCATGCAGAATAAATCTAGGTGGTGATCAAAACCGAGATGTAGTGATTGTCCAAGGAATAGTCCTATGCTAATGTGTAGGACTAACATAATGATTTGGTCGTGTAGACAACACTTGAGTCAGTGAACTAGGAGTAGACTGCGTGTTTAATAAGATAGAGTGAAATGTGTTAGAAGAGGTGGATGACACATAAGCAATTGCATGAGGAGATGATGACAACAGAGGAGATGGAGGAACACCATTAATAGAAATTACTTGGGATTCGTGAATGAATTTAAGTTGTAAGTGATTCATAGATATGATGGATTGAGAGTGATGAATCCAATTAAGGCCTAAAAGTAGATCACATCCTTCAACTGTGTTTCGAATAAGGAAATGGATGAGCATAGTAAGAGGGCCGACTGTGACATGTAGCTTAATAACACAAAAGGGTTTATGGAAGGGATACTCAATTTGCGATGGAGGGTAATCGATGGTTCTAACGAGGGACATAGAACATGCACTAATGGGCCAATATGGGTCAACCTTAGTATTGTTGATGGGATTTGAGCCAATAAATGCATGGATATGTAAGTGATTAGATGTAAAAGTAGTGTGATAATCAACATTGGAAAAATAAATGATTGGTAGAAAAGCTTCAGTGTGAGTGACTAAGAAATCGAGAACTCCTAATTCTGGAGGTGATACCACATGATATGCATAATTAATAGAAGAGTCTTTGGCCTATTTTTCGCATTGTTGAGATTCATTATTAAAGAGCTTGAGTTTACCCTTGTCATTGGGAGGAGTAGAGCTAGTAGATTATGGGAATTTGAGCTTATTATTATCAAGTAGGTCTTGGACAATTATTCAGAGTTTTAGGTATCTATTTGTAGAATGTACCACACAACAATGATAATCACAATGGAAGGGTAATGAGGTTGTTGTCGATTAATTGCTTTAATATAATAAATGGAGCCATTAGAAGGTTGTTAACCGTGCATCTAGGTTGCTATGACTGATCTTCTTTAGAGGGAGTAACTGTGTGAATAGTGATTTTAGTGTCGGTTAGCTTATATGTAAATGGTTTTAAGGGTGAATTATTTTGAAAGTGGGTGGAGGGTGAAGTTTTTTCATGATACTTAAGCTTTCCGATGGATAAAATTTTAGACTCGCGAAGCTTAAGAGTATGAAAAAATTGATCAAATGAAAGAGAGGTCTAAAAGAGAACACTTTATTTGAGAGGCGGTAAAAGACTCTGGATAAATAGGTCCTGAAGCTCATAATCAGAAAGTGAATTTTTAATTTTAGGGAGATTTTGCTTATACCATAAAACGTAATTAGAGAATTGTTCATTTGAACCATGTTTAAGTTGTACCAATTACACGTAAGAAATCTTAGAGCTGATGTTGATGGAGAAATGTGTAAGGAAGGCATAAGCTAGATGTGTGAATAAAGTAACTGAGTGGACAGGTAAATCATAGAACCAACGCATGACATAGTCATGGAGACTACGAGGAAATATTTTAGCTAGGAGAATATGATCGTCAATGAAATCTAGACAAGTAACATGAAAGGCTCGAAGATGCTCCTGCGAATCACCATGCCCATTGAAAATGGGCAGCTTAGGGGTAAAAAAACTATGAGGAAGTGAATAACCAGAGATGGAAGGTGCAAATGTAGTATGTAATAACAAGGTAGAATATAAAGATGGAGATGTAGTCGAGATATCCTGTTGCAACTTACGAATTTGAGCTTGAATATCGTGATAAAGAGAGGTTAAGTCTTGATTGCCAATAGAGGAGACTTGTCTTTCAGGAGAAACTAAGGGTGGCAAAAAATGATTGGTAGGAGTAGGGATAAAAACTGGAACAATAGAGATATTTGTTTAAGGGTCCCTCCGAAAAAAATCCTTAGAAAATATTTGTTGAATATTGGTAAATCCACTCTCGCTTGTATAGTGAATAGATGGAAAAGTTGTTTCACACGAGAGGTGATTTTATAAAGATGTTTTTTAAGTGACGAGACTATATATAGAAGGCTACTAGCTGGTAGCATTATCTATGCTACCACTAGTGGCATTATCTATTCTACCAGCTGGTGGAATTAATGTTACCGACCGGTGGTATAATTATATACCAGCTACTGGCATTATCTATGTTATGCATCCGACTGTAGCATTAAGTATGCTACTGACCGACATAGCATAATTATGCTATCCCACTGGTAACATAAAGAATGCTACAGGCTGGTAGCATAATAATGTAATACCCATAGTCAACATAAGAATGCCACTTGCTGGTAGCAAAGATAGTTCTACCGGCCAGTAGCATACTTTATGCCACTGACCGGTATCATAGATAATGCTACCAACCATCAGTGTACAATATGCTAACAAGCTATCGGTTGGTAGTATTTTTATTCTACTGGTAGGTTTCATTCTATTTGATTCTGGCAGGTGGTAGATTAAATGCTTCGGTGGCCTACTTTCACTCTTATAAATACATAAAAGGTGGTCATTTTCACACCACAAAACAGAGAAGCTAGAGCATTGGAGCTATGAGTATACGAGGAAAAACACAAGAAGAAACTTGAATGCCAAAGGACATCAGACATACAAAAAAAACCATCAAGAATGCCAAGCACAACTACAAACAGGAAATTTATAATAGTTTGAACTAATGCCATGAAGAAAGAAGTGTTCTTCTAGAGATCTAAAGATCCCATTTGCTTCAACATCTAAAATGAAGATTTTTTGTACAAGAGCCTCATTTTTCCACAACTTTACAAATTTCTTGAGGATCCTAATACGTGTACTCTCAATGGATTGAAGCAACCAGTTTCACAAGGCTACTCTATAAGCCCCAATTTAAGATAGAGAATATATCACTTAACAATCATCTACTCCGCTACGACACATCCACTTTCACATTTCATTATACACTCCCATCTCGTGAAGAGTCCTTTGGAATGTCACAAGATGATATTGAGTGTCTCACAGGAATACCACACAAAAATGTGGATCCTCTTTTGATAAAGGATGTTTTAATGGATGAAGAATGCAAGTATCTGGAGTCAAATTTTAAGTTTTCTATTGATGCAATTGTTGTTGCTTTTTGCTTGTAAGTTTATTTTCTATTTTACAATATTACATTTTTAAAATTTTCAATTTAACAAAGTTTTTTATGTTCAAAATTTATTAACAAAATGTTTCTCTTTGTTTTATTGACAATTACAACTTTACAAAACCTTCAAAAAGAGGGATTCAACCCAAGGATTTCAATCAACCATTTCTACAAGCCATTGTGCAGTTCTTCCAAGCTAGAATCACTCTGCAAGGTCAATATACAAATATTCCATGGTGGGATTTAACATATATTGTTCATACCTTAAATGGGTAGCAATTTGACTGGTGCAACTACTTATCCTCCAGGATAAGAGATGATTTGGAAAATATTCATTTGAATGAGAATGTTACCATCAGTTCCACAAATTTTATTCTTGCTTTATATTATGAGTCTCTATATAATTTATGTTGCACCCCTCCTCTGACAACAATGCATTCAAAGCTAACAACTTTGAATTTAACACTAACAATTGAAGAGCAAGAGGTGAGTCCTAATTTGTTATTAGATGGTTTTTAATTATTGTTTTTCATATTGTAATTATTAATATATAACTTTAAATTTAAATGTTTAAATGAATTAACAATTTATATTAAATTATAACAAGAAGGTGGTAGCTATGGCTGCATCACGAAGGGATGCTGCTATCAGAGGTCACTTGCTACCAGAGTTCTGGAGATTCTATTACTATTTCTGATGATCAGCAAATAGAGAAGGACACCCCACCACCTACTAAAAATATGAGGAGTTCCATAAACCCTCATACCTAATCAACCAAAATACCACAGGCATTAATCGCAAGTATTTTAATTTATAATGTATATATGTTTCAATTTTTAAAAATAAATGTAATTAATTATATAAAACTTGTATATGTTTCAAAATTTCATGTAATTTTATTTTCTTTTGCTACAGAAACTACCAGTAGCAGGGTATCATCGGCCTCAAACGCATGACGTAGAAATTTCTTCAATACCTCAGTTTTTTGTCCCAGGTTTGAATCACTTGTTTTATATATGTTTACTGATAATTGATGATAGATATTTAATTGATATAAAATTCAACACTCTGAAGACTGATAGATCTTTAATTGATAATTCTAAATTATATTTTAGATCACATCTACCAGTCTTTCCAGTCTACTCCTATACAACAACAACATCAACAGAATCAGGATTCAGTTGCACCTCAACAACATTCCTCTGATCAGAGTAATTTTAATTTTTAATAATCTTATATGAATTTATTTATTTTTACTTTTCTATTATGTTTGAATTTTGAATTTCGTGAGATTATTAACAAAATTACAATTCAATGTCTTAGGGCCTCCATTACAACATCCACCACAAATGGACATGCCACCTTCACCACCCCCACCAAGGCATATGAGGAAAATGTTCACTGGTAAGAATATTTCATTTTTTCGGCCAATTGCAAGTAGGGGTACACTTAATTTTGCCTCTGAATTTTCAATGTTGTCAGTGGGAAATTTTCCTAGTGGACAAGGTGTTTTAGTATTGAACAATATTCAATTAGATGATGAGTATCTTGGGATTGAAAGTAGACTTCAGGAGCATGGAACATTCATTCCCCAAGATATTATTCATGTGGCAAGGCAGTCTTCTCCAAGAAGATAGGATAGATCAAGAACACCATTTCATGTACAAGATGGCTCTGTTTTAACTGATGACCAGAAAACTAATTTTCCACTTGGTATTCTTTTGGCTGATAACACGGAAGCCAATATTGATATTATTTTGAAGGAGGTTGAAGAATTGAAAATTTGGGAGTTTAGGGCTAAGGTTATGATAAAAGAAATAAATTCACGATACAAAAATCACAACCAAAGACATATTTTGTATTCTTCACATCATAATGAGTCTAAACATATTGATATTTTGTTGAATCAAGTTGTGTTTGGTTCTGTAACATTTGATAATAATTATGAAGATGAAGTGTTGAACATTATGTTGAACTAAGTTGAGAATTTAAAAGTAGAAGCACAAGCCTACCACAATATGTGGTCGTGAGACAAGGGCCTTGTAGTTATAACAAATGTGGAACGAGATAAGGCATTGGTAAGTCTTACTAAATTTTCAAGTATTATTTTCATTTTTTGAAATTTTCCTAATAGTTTTTCTCTTGTGAAATGCAGTCAAAGTATGAAAAATTGAAGAATGAGGCTAGTGTTCTTAATTTGCATTTACAAAGTGCAAGGAAAAGTGTAAATGCAACAATTGAATTGAAAGAGAAGATTGTTATCCTAAATAAGTAGAATAATACATTGAGAAGAATTATAAAGGAAAATGCAATGGATCCAAGACTTACTATTGAAGAAGCAAGATGAAGATGATAAAAAATTACAGTCTGCTCGTGAAGTTGTAAATCTAAAAAAGTGATTCTTTCAAATATTGAAGTTGTTGCAAAGGATTTGGTTCAATCTGGTGTTGTGAAAGAAAGTTCATTATTTCAGGAGAGAGAAGAACATAGAAAATAATCTTCTCAAAATTGAATCTACAAAAAACAATATAAAATTATTACTGTTGTTGTTTAATCTTTTTATAAAATTGTTTCACTTTATATGACAATATGAAAGTTTCAAAATTTAATCAATGTGGATTGTGTCATTTTTTTTTACTTTTGTTATATTGTGACTGTTTTACTATTCAAACTAATTTTGAATTTGATTTCTAATCTTGATTATATTCGTTATATTTATTGCATGTTAAAATTCTTATTATTGTTATTTTAAAATACTTTGTTGACATAGAGAAGAATCTTCTCAAAGTTGAATCTGCAAAAGACATTATGAAATTATAATTGTTGTTGAATCTTCTTATCAAAACTGTTTATGATTATATGACAATATTGAAAGTTTCAAACTTTATTCAATGTGGATAATGTTGAATTTTCTAATCAAAATTGTTTCTGATTATCATTTTAAAATACTTTGTTGACATAGAGAAGAATATTCTTATCATTATGAAATTATAATTGTTGTTGAGTGTTCTTATCAAAACTGTTTCAGATTATATAACAACATTGAAATTTACAACCTTTAATAAATGTGGATTGTTGAGTTTTACATATAGTTTAGTTATAATATAATGTTAATTGTGCATGTTTTGCTATTCAAACTGATTTTTAAGGTGATTTTTAGTCTTGATTATGTTTGTTATATTTATTACATGGTAAATATATTTTTATTATCATTTTACAATACTCTGCTGAGTTCTGATAGGACAATGAACTACAAGTAGCATTAATATTTCAAAGAACAAAAACATAAATTATCTAAAACAATGAAAATTCTCTAATTATGTAATTTTATTTTTTAATTCAAGGGAAAACAAAATAATATGTATTACACATTTAAAAAAACTTCAATAGTAAACACATTGCAACATTAAAAATAATATTCAAAAATGTACATTACAACTTTAAAATGTACAAAATTAACATTATACATAATTATAATAAGAATCATGTTATGAAAATTTATTTCCATAATACAAATATACATGCAATCTTCTTTATTCAATATCAACTAGATCAAATGCAAAGTTATCCTGAAGAGATTGTTGTCCAACACTTTTATCTAATCTTTGGTTATGATTTTCAGTCACTGATTCATTGTTATCTGCACTCCCTGTATTAGTATTACCGATCCCTCTCCTCTCTGCAAGAGAATTCCATATAACCATTACCCATTCATAAGGAAAGGTATCCACATCATATCTTGAAATGTACATCCTCAAGCAGGTCTCAAGATTTTTATCAATCATGTTCCAATATTTTGATTTTACAAATGTTAATACACTGAAAACTCTTTCGTCTTCAACTGATCCAATTGTCATTGTCTGACACATTTCATACAATCTGAAATAATCACTTATGCTTTTACGAAGGATTGAACTAGGATAAATCCTTTTCCATAGATCTGTTATTGCTCCCTTCTCTGTTAGATCTTTCAGATCATCAAATTATTCCTTCATTACATGTCTGAATTGATTTGATTGCAATGCAAGAGTTTCCTTTCAAAGAATACCATTAATATGAAATCCATTACATTCAAATGATTGTGAAAAATGTTTAATTATAGTACCCATGTATCTTTTAAATGTATCAACAGAAGCACCTCCTAGAGGATTCCAAAAGTTAGGATTGACAACTCTCATGGCCTCAAGAATCTCTCCCTTTTTGAAATGATCTCTGATCTCATTTGACAAACATTGGGAGATTTTATGAATTATTTTCCTTGTTTCAGATATAATAGAATCATATAAATTATGTGTAATAGGCACTTCTTCAATTTCAGCTCCAACAATATCAACTCACTTTTCGAATGTGTGGATTTTAATCTCTTTCCCGTTAACAAAGATACACAAATGACCAGATAAATTGAATCTGAAGTAGTTGTTAGGATCTTTAAAATCTGTAAGAGCTTGACATTGACTGAAAACCTGTCCTTTAAAGCAGTCATCAGAGTTATATAACATATCTAGAGTCCGACACACTTAACCTATTAAATTCGGATATACACACACACACACACACACACACATATTTTTCTGAACCTAATGAAGTCAACTATATATATGGACCATTCTTGTGCAAGTTTTGTTATGCAATTCATCTCATGCAACATTGGAAGAATCACACAAAGTGTTAACTAATGTTTCAAAGTCTGTAAGTCTGGTAAATCAAATATTTAGCCCTGTCAACCTGCCTATGGTTCTTATGCATGAAACCTAGTTAAAGATTGATATTCCTCAAAAAAACTCAGCGTGCAGGTTCATACATAGAAATCCATCTAGTATCAACATCTTTAAGAATTTTCTTACCATATGTGACCCCAAGTGAACACTTATGAAACTCTAGAAATATTTTCAGACTGCATGACATATAGGCATAAAATTCATAGATAAGCTCTTAACCTTTCTGAACACGTTCTAATGTGCTTACTATTCTATACGTAAGGGTCATCCTGTGAGCCATGAATCATGAAAGGAGCAAAAGATGTTTGGAGATGCACACATAGACCATTTTTGTGACCCTGCATCATTGATGCACCATCAACACCAACACAAATCAGCTTTGTGGCTATAGAATAATTATCCATTCTTGCTATGTCCTTCAAATTAGATATCACCAATTTGGAAAGATTTTCAGCATTGCAGTTTTCTTGCATTTTATGAACTAATAGCAGATGAGGTGTTTCTGGTGTGGTTCTGGAATGTATATATGTGCATGCAAACCCAGGAAGTGTTTTCAATGACAGTAACTTCATCAATTAAAAGGGAGATGAAACTTGCATTCTTTACATTTTCTTATAGGTCTTCTATTTCAATCATCGCAAGACATCTTGCCATTTCCCATGCACTGCTCTCTGACCAATGTGAATTTGGAAGGTTTGGAAACCCATTGAACTTGAACAATTTTTTATATTTTAGAAAAGTTTGAAATTGGTCTGCCCATTTTCAAAATAAATAATATGGTTTAAAATTGTGAGGTTTTAGCCTTAAGATTTTCATTTGCAACTTTTCCAAATTTGCATTTATGGTACCTCCTTTCCCCTGAAATTTTTTTGTGTATTTCATTTTATTTTCATACTCCTCCTGATATTTTATATGCATGCACTCCTAAGTTGCAGTTTTCCATCTATGAGTCTTTTTTTATTCCCATCTTTGTTAGTGACTATGTAATAGATTTTTCCACAATGTTTCTCTATAGTGTCCAATTTACACTGCATTTTATGTTATTTACCCAATTTCCAAGTACAAATAGTACATCTACATTCTTTGGGAGTATCTCTACAATTATATTGTTGTATAGGATCAATAAATGGGAATTTAGCTGCCCAATCTATTGGAAAGGACCTTCCAATTGTCTAAGATGTTTTCTTCTTTCTACCTAGACTTATTTTTTTGAAGGTTTCTATCATTATCATCTTCTACTTGAAGATTTTCATTTTAAATTTCATCTCATAAATGCATTTGGAAATCGAGAAAATCTTCAAGCTCTAGCATGTCTAGGTAAATAGAATCTTCATCTACTGAAATAATTATTTCCTTAGGGTTTATGTTTTTTTACTGTTTCTTTTTGAATAAAATTAAACAGAATGGGTTTCTATTTTCAAAAATAAAAATTTTTTTGACCATTACAAAATTGTTAAAAACTTTTAACTGTACTGATTAAAAACTTAAAATAGGAAAATGCCAAATAGTTATGATAGTCTGTTGCAACTTACAAGTAGGAATATCTTCAAGCTCTGGCATGTCTGGGTCTATATAATATTTATCTACTGAAATTATTGTTTCCTTAGGGTTTTTGTTTCGGTTTACTTGTTCATCTTGAATAAATTTAACAGAAGGGGTTTCTGTTTACAAAAATGAAAAATGTTTTGAGCGTTAGAAAATTCTAAAAATTAAAATTTTTATTGAAAAACTTAAGCGAGGAAAATGTCAAATGGTTATGATAGTCTGTTATAACTTACTAGTACCCTTGTTCATATTTGCAGTGGTATCAACTTGGATCTTCATTCTTTTTGTGGGGTTGAAAAAAAATTCTATGTTGACTTTTCTTTTTTATGTTTCTACCTTTCGTTGATTATTTAGAGAAGCAATTTTACCTGTAAATGAAAATATTTAAATTAGATAAATGTAATCAACATCCAAACAGTTCTAAATATTTTAAATGCAATCAAAAGAACAATGGATGAAAATTTCTGGTAGCATAATGCATGTTATCAGAAGGAAACATGCATTAAGCTCCTAAATGGTATCTGTATGCAATCGGCCAATAACATTGCAACATGCTACCTACCAGTAGCATACATTATGCTACCGGTTAGTAGCATTCTTTATGCTATCAACTAACAACATTATGTATGGTACCGACCATTAACATTCCTCATGTTATTGGTTGGTAGCATTTAGAATGCTACCAGTCATTAGCATATAGAATGTTGTCGGTTGATAGCATATTGGATGCTACCAGCCGATAGCGAGTTGTATGGTACGACCCTTTGTATTAGGAAAGCTACAACCAATAACATACATAATGCTTCTAGTGGTTAGCATTATTCATGCAACTATCCAGTAGCATTAAGAATGCTACCGACCGGTGCCATGCTGAATGCTACTTGCCGGTAGCATACTTTATGCTACCTGCCAAATAGTATGCCCAAAAAATGCTACAACTACAAAAAAAAACTAGTTACCAAAGTACCTTGATAGTAGAAAGGAAATATATGCCTCTGCTTACCAGTCCTCCAATTTCGAAAGCTAAAAGCCTTGATAAAATATTTTGGTAATCAAGAATTTATGAAGGTTCTAAAGTTTGATGTTTAAAACTATGAATAATAAACTATAAATAATCACATAGAATATATATATGAGATGAATTTGACATATTTTAATTTCATTATAAGGGTGATTTTAATGATAACATTTGGATGTTGGTGAAAACTCCTAGGCAAACCGACCCCTAATATTAACTTGTACTCAGAAAATTTTGGCGACCCAATCCCTATTCATACCTGAAAAATTTACCAATTTCAAATTTTGAAATCTGGAATATTCGTGAATTAACGAATATCTTCCACTAAAATGTTCCCTAGTCTAGAAGCGTATATGATCGAATCGGGTTCACCAAAATGATTAACTAAAATTAACTAAAGTAGGGGAAGTATAATTATAGTTAACCTAATCTAGGAGGACATAAACGTTGTAAATAAATGTACTAAAACAATATGAAGTAATTAAATAACTAAACTAATAGAAATGAAATGCTAATGTGCAAGGATAAAGTGAGGAAATAACTCAGTTGGTTATAGATGATTGTCGTAGAGTTTCATAGGTCTAACTGGAAATTCTAAAAGTAGGAACAACTACACAGAGGTCCTGAAAAGGGTGGATCTTGAAGATATGAGCATAATGGAGTGCCCAGGAAGGTATTGGGGCACCTTGGTATGTAAGAATAGGTGCCCTAGTCTCTGAAAAATCTCAGAACTTGATTCTTTCAGCGTCAGAAGATGACTTGTGACCTTCACTACCCGTTGTACTGGATTTGTTGAACTGCGTCAAATGTACCAAATGAAACAAGATGATATGAAGACCTTCCCCCTATGAAGTGTGTGTTGATGTAGATATCCTAGCCTTGATGCATGAAACTGTGTGCATGCAAGTGATGCAATGGATGTAACTCTATATGGAGCGATTGTAGTAAGTGATGTTAGGACCCTCATCATGGTCTCATAACTTTATATTTATAGGGTTCTCTTGATCTAATTTCATAATTAACCCCAATATGGTAGAATAGGAAAAAGATAAGGATGAAAAATGGCTAGAAAGAGACCAAAAAGTTTCGAGACAATAGAAAAAGGATCGAGGCACCCCAGGTGGTATCGGTGTGCCCTAGTATAGGCCTGGGTGCCCTAGTTTAGGCTAAAATGATGGGAAAGTGCTGAAACAAACTTGACATGTATATAAAAATGTGTGGGAATGATGAAGTAAAAGGTAAAATCAGATGTCCAAAAGGTGGGATTAATTAGTACTTTCTTCACTCAAGAACCTTCTAAATAGTAATATGAGATTGGGGTAAATAATGCCTAAAGTGCATGATTTTGTGACTACAATTCCCTATCAAAGTGATTCCAAAATCAATGCTACACTTTTTTGTTTTGTTTTTGTCCTTATCCTTCTCCACCTGCGGCATCTTATTTCATCTTCTTTATTTTTCTCATCCTTTCCACCCTATTATCTCTTCATCTATCTCTTTCAAACTCGTGATTGATTCCCCTTCATGTTATTGATCCCTAGTTTGATGAGGAGCACCTCATCCATAATCTTTCATCTCTTCTTATTTTTGTCTCATGGTGTGCCTAACGTAAACCACTGAACAAAAGGGGGAAAAAGTAGACAATAATTTTTCGTATCCCTACCGCTCACCCCACATTCAATCTCTTCTTGAATGTATGTGCCTATTCAAATCTTCCCCTTTCCCTCCTAAATCTCATTTATTCCATTTTCTAATTATTTCCCACCTTTAATCCTATCCTATCCATCCCATTATTTTATCTATTTTAATTTTAAATCATCCTCTATTTTTTATCCTTCCTAAACATCTCTTTTATTGTCCCTAAGCACCCGATCATATTTTATTTAATAATTTAATCATCCCTTCGATTTTATTTAATGATTTTCACCACTCACCTACCCTTTTATCTTCCCTAGACATCCTAGCTCATCCTTATCACCTGGAACCCTAATCGGATCTCTTTGGGATCATTTTCTCTTGAGTTAGGCATCATTCCACCGCCCAAATGAATGGCTCTCTGTAGTCACCAACCACTCATTTGGGTCTCTGTCGACCCTATAAATCCACCTTCACCTCCTTCTTGCAAAGGGATGGAATTTTGGGTCTCTTCTGGATTTGGCTTAGTTTTTGTAGGTTTTCTCCTCTTCTCAGTATTAACTGCTCTCTTCTTGGATTTAACTTTTGAAGACCTCTTTCTTCATTGTAGAGGTATTAGACACTTTGTGTTTGTGGGAAGTCCTCTTTTCATCTAACCATCATTTTTGTTAGATTTGCAACATTTTATTCCTCTTGTAGGTCTTTATTAACCACCTTGGAGATATGTCATCACCTCAGCCTTCA
This sequence comes from Taxus chinensis, assembly GCA_019776745.2. Taxonomy (NCBI): domain Eukaryota; kingdom Viridiplantae; phylum Streptophyta; class Pinopsida; order Cupressales; family Taxaceae; genus Taxus; species Taxus chinensis. The sequence goes on from CM034151.1 coordinate 122,441,713, forward strand.
TTCGGTCCTCATCATTCTTCATTTTCCATATACCTTATCCTGGATCCTTTTCAGTCACCGTCAACCCTTTCTAGTCATTGTCAACCCACCGCATTGCTACTTTCTATTCTATCATTCATCATATCATGTATTTGATTTCTATGTTCCTAACTTCTCAGATCTTCAGATCCTATTATTATGTCATTTTACACTCCTAGATCTAATTTTTTCAGCCTCCAGTCACCGTAGATCCATCCTAGTTGCCATCGACCAATCACCATTTTCATAATTTTCTTGTATTCTTTCTGTCAGATCCAGATCCAAATCATTTTGCAGTGTTCGATCCTCAGCTCAACATCACTTTCAAATCCAAGTTAGCTTTAGATCCAACCATAGGAAGTCTTGCAGACATGTTTTCTGCATTTTCCTCTCATCCTTATAATCGTCGTTGATCGTGCTCTATAGTCCTAGGTCATCGTTGACCTAGCCAGGTTTGATTTACTTTGTATGCATTTAGATCAGATGTGCATTTCTATCTTATCTATAGCATTTAAATTTATGTTTTATCTAAGATTATGCATTATATCAGAACTTGTTACATCTAATTTATCAATATCCAATTTTATTTATCTTTATCAAAACATGGGTTGACATCCATCCTAGGAAGTTTTCATTTCTCGGGACAAATTTTTTTAGTTAGCCTAGCCATATATCTACTAATCCAATATTTTTATGTTGATCTCTCTTGATTTACAGGTCACCTAGCTCGCTGCAAAGAAATATCTCTCATTTTGCACCCGTTTTCATTGTTATCCCATCTCGAGGCACCTTAGACCCTTACATATTTGAAGTTACTTATTTTCTTTAGTACTTGTTCTCACTAATCTGAGCAAGAACGAGGGAATTTGGTCAATAGCTTAATAATTCTTCAAAACCTTATAGACTTCCTACAGACCTCTGTTCCACCCTAAAAATCTCCTTTATAATAACCAAAACTCTATAACATGGTGATCACTCCATTTTCGTCATATGATCATCAAAAGGAATTGTGAAAACAATATTACAATCATTGAATCCTTTCTATATTCACATTCACGATAATTTTCATTATTCTTACTCTTTAACTACTATGCCAATTTTCCCTATCCTTAGTCTTAATCCTCTAACATCCTTTGTAGTATTCAAAACATGAACAAAACAACCTCTTACCTTTTTTACAACTCTAGACAATACTTCTTGCACATATGTGTCTTCTTAGACATTCTAACACGTTTATACTCCTTCCACGCCATCCTTGGAGCTATACATTCCTTTCAAACCTATGTGTAACATTCAATTATCCACAAACAACATTCATAAGCCCACAAGAATCATTCACAAACTGTTTCATAAACATTCATCACATTTTACAAGTATTGCTCAACAAACTCCTTTGATTTTTGAATTACTTTAACATTACAAAGATTATCGAGCCATATGGCTCTGTTACAGATTTTTTTTCACTCCCACCCTTCTCACTATTCACATTCACTCTTCCTTTCAAATATTTCTCAATCCTAATGAAGTGAATGGAGTAGTTAGGGTTCTAACCAACTAACTTGCCTATGATTAGGATAACTAAAGTAAGTTAAAGCCTTGGTAGAGTCAAGTAGGCCATGTATTAGGTGATGAATATGTTCTATGACCCCATTTTACATCCTTTATTAAACCTACACTATCTCCTAGACCTCTAACACACATAGAAAAATGTAAACATTTGAAATGTGGTTTTGGAGGGAAACTTCCAAATACCACTTATTACATGCTAAAGGAGCCCAAATGGCTAGAAACATGCCAAGAACACTCAAATGGACCCTCACAACCGAAATGCAACTTTGTCCCTATACTAAAAAAATTAGAACAAAATATGATAATCTACTAACTATATTCAATTACATACATCAATCCTTATTATGCATTATTTCATATAAACCATTAATATAATTATACATATCTAAATTCTGCAATTCTCCATTTTGTATAAAAACAATTACGTATTCCATCAATATACATAATCCAATAAAAGAATACATTCACATGCACATTTATCTAAATAAGCATAAGAATTTAACTTCTTTTTATTAACTTTCAACAAGGATTACATAGTCTTTCACAGAGAACTTATCTAAGACAAACGATCAGGAATTTGATACAAAATTCCAATGCACACACATGTAACAAACACCAGACTATGGCCACACTATTGAAAGGAAATGTTATACACCTAGTGTATATTCACGATTCCCTGACCAGGAACCATTTGAGGTTGTACATTGAACCCCTAGTTAGGAAACCTCTGGTGCCCCTCTCTCTCGCCCACTGTCTATTTGTAATGTTGTCTACCTTTGGAATTACTCTATAAATTAAATCTTGGATACAATTACACAATCTTTCTCAAACTCCCTTGTAATTATTTTCTCTCCAATCATAATGTTCTCTTTTCACTTTCATATGCCTTTTTTATAATATTTCATGGGTGGTTATGAACCAACACAATAGTCCAACACTTTTTCACTTTAATTAATCCTCTTTAATCAAATGCTTGAGTAGTTCACTCCCACTTTTATTTTTCAATAGTTTATTATAACACCTTTGTTATAAAGAATCTAAACTCAAAATTTTATTATTTAAATAAATCAACACGTCTTTAATGATTAAAGATTTGGGGATTTGGTCCCATAACAACCCTAAACAACTATGAAAACCAAAACTTGAGTATTTACAAGTGATGCTCCTGCATCATTTCACTATGAAGTTGATCCATAAACTACCATTGAACTCGTGTTTAAATAGTTTATTGAAAATGGATTCTTTACAAATAATCATTTCCCCAAATTTATTAAATAGGAATATATTAAAATATGATCCAAAATTGATTTAAATGTGCACCAAAATTGAATCGAAATCTGATTTTTATCTCATTAATTGTTTCCAGTTTTTCATGATCAAAAGGATCAAATATGATCTTTTGGAAATATGTAAAAACATTGTATTTGCACCCTAATTAATTAACATCTGATTGAAATAAGTGGAAAATCAGAAATAACAGATGCACAATTGAGTACAAACTCCAAAATTTATAATAGAGTTCACATGTAGATCGGGATGTCTCTGAAATAGCTTAGAACGCCATCCAATCCATTCAAAATCAATTTGCATTACAATGATTAAAATTTACAAATAATATCCGATCATAAATATACAAAAATATTCTTATCATAATTTCAAAGAACTTTGAACTTGATCAACAATGTTCTCCACCTTCCTCTAGCATTTACATGATCTATTTCCCCATGTTCTACGTAAAAAGTTACGGAAAAATGCTTCAAACGGAGTAAAAAAAACACCAACTGAGAAAATCAAAGGCTTAAGTTGATCATCAAGAAATTTTGAACATATCTCTAGTTCTATCAAACTCCTAAAAAAGCCATTTAGTGGGTCAAAAATGACTATGTTTATAAACTACCCATTAAGGCACTATACACAGTCCTCAACCAACTTGTATTCAAATACTAGAAAACACCTTTTATATTGTTTACAAGGTAGTGGTGGGTTGGCTAAGAACCTTATCTTTTTGGTGTACGTGGGTTGTTTGAATTCCACTTCAAGTGCTTTTACCAAGAAATGTGTTTCGACTTTTTTATTTAATCCATTTAGTCCTACATTATTCGTGGGTAAATGGGTAGGATAGTTTAAAACAAATCATTTTGGCATATATGTATTAGCTTCTAGAGCTACTATTTTTGGGAATGTGTTTAGCACATAGGTTTATGTGAAGTGCATGACTTATATGTGGAGCGCTATGTCAAACATATGGTGTGTTAAAGTTGGAAATGTGGTAATGTAGTGTTAAGGCTTAGGTTTGTAGAGAATGAGGTGGAAGGCCATGTGGTGGCCTAAGGACCCACCACAGAGACCTCTCTAAATTCACCAAATTTTTGAAATCTATCCTACTATGTGTCAGCACCAAAATACATGACATAATATGGCATAAACTATAGTGTAATTGGAAGAATTAAAATCACAATAATGTACCATGTCAGTTAGGTCCCCTTTTGAAACAAGAGTGGAATTCAATGTTGAAACCCAAATTTTTGCATGCTTGTTTAATACTGGAGGGTTAGACCAAACACATCCATGATCATTTTTTATCAACTCTGAAATATGCAAATAGACTTTGTGCACGAGTCAGGGTACTTTAGACCTACACTTCCCTGTTAAACAGTTTGACCATGAAATTTTACTAGCAATAACAAGATCATACAGTGTCCAATTCACACATTCCAATAAGTATTGAAAGTTATCAGAGTGATATTATATATTGTAATGGTTTAGGGAGAAATAGGGAACTTATGAAAACCCATGATGTCCTTCATATCAAACATAATCTTACACTTTGATATCTCTTTGAATTCACTGAAGCCCTAGACTTAGAGGCTCAAACTGAGGATGTTGGGGAATGGAAGAATCCAAATTTTTAATTTTCTAAAGGGCCATAACACTCATTCTCCTTAAGCTATTCAGTGTTTTAGAAAGATACTTTGAAAATGACATGCTATCCCGAATAAGAGGAGCTAAACCAAACTAATTTTCAGCAAAGGAGGGTCCACATCTTAATAAGGAGAAAAATCTGAACATATCTCAACAACATATCGTAGAAGGGGCCTAAGAAAATATTTTCTACTCCTTCCACTCTTTGATTTTCTTGTCAGACCAACATCAGAGCATAAATTCAAAAAGCGATGGCAATAGTGGTTCAAAGCATACAAGTTTGTCCCACTTCGTGGCCAAATTTTTTATAAACTTTGACTAGTAAATAAATAGTTTAAAATACTAATAAAAATTTAAAAAATTAGGTAAATTGTGGATTCATTTCACCATGGTATATTTAAGCTCTTAAAAATACTTGTTTGGTCATTTGATATGTGTTTGACCATGTTTTGGTTGTGGAACATATTTTCCTGAAGGTACAAAAAGAGCAAAAAATGGTACATAGTCAGACCTCAATTTAATTTCATGAAGACCACATGCAAAAAACAATAAATGTAGTAGGAAAAGTCTTCTTCCTTGTCAAGCTCCAACTGGATAGGTTCCAAAGGATCTGCATCTAACAATTTGTCTGCATAATCTAAGGGCAGTTCCTCATCATCAAATTGTGGAAAACACATTATTTTAAAATGTTTTTTTGTCTCCCTTCTCTCTTGTAAAATTTCATGTGTTTGGTCTACATGTCACTTTGGCCTTAGATGTTTCTCAAGTCTTATTAACTTGTAAATTTGTAAAAATGTGACACCTCTAATGCATAGGCTTCGCTATCTTATTGCCTTACCGAATTGTATTCTGATTGCTTACATGCATGGGATGAATGTTTTTGGCCAAAGCAGTGGAAGGAAAACTCAATCATTGGATTCCTTATTCCTACAATGAGAAACCATGTTTAACTTAGCTACCTCCCATGAGAGCTTGTTATTTCAAGTGTGATTCTTTGCAATGTGTTGAAATCTCAACAACGAGCTAATAGTTACCGCTATAACATTTTTTATTTCATCTCCATGACGTTCCATGAATGGAAGAATACGATCGATTGGTTTTGTGCCTCCATTAACCATTTTCATACATGACAGGAAGTGAGGAAGTGGGTTGAAATTTTCCACTTGCAAAATATAGTATTTGGATAACTTTCCCACGGAGAACTGGGAAAAATTTCCTACTTCGGTCAAGCATGGGGAAATTTTAATCTTCGTCTAATTGGAAAGCGATGGATGGTGAAGTGGGCGTGAACTCCCAATTCACTCTTCATCATTTTCCAATTTAATTAATTAAAAAAACTAATAAACATTTTTTATAAAATTAATGCCATTAATTTAACAATTAAATGGTGAATTTAATTAATAAAATTATTAACGTTAATTAATTAATAAGTTTAAATATTGTTAATTAAAAGTTAATTAATTAATAACATCAATTAAATTAATATTATTAACTAATTAATTTTAAATAATTAAATCAAAATCATTAATTTAATGAATAGTATCAATTTGCAAAGAGCAAGAAGGTATGCAAAGTGAGGAGGGACAATAACAACGACGAGAATGTGACAATGTGATGTAATGAAGTTTCACGATAGAGTCACAAGAGAAGCGAAGAACAACAATGTTGAGACAATTGATTGTTATAGTACACTATAAAAAGTTTTAATTTTTTTTAAATGTTGAAGATTAAAATTTTTGGGACAACTACCTTTCTCAGAAGTTGGATGATGACATTCACCATCCTAAGCCTCCTCCAAAATAAGAAAATGTAGATCCAACCGATCATACCAACACTCCTTCCAACTTGAATTCTACCCAACTCATCATACAACTCAAGGACCACCTAAATCATGATGTAGAAGCATCTCTCTCCAAGGTATTCCTTTTGATGTGTTGGTCCAATTTTGGTATGTGAATGTGTTGCAAGTGTTCTAGGAGATCTAGATATCATTTAAGTGTCATTAGAACTCATGATATGATGTTGGAATGAAGGAAAGTTTTCAAAAATTCAAAATAGTGTATTTCCCTCCAAAAGTTTCATTTTGAAATTTAGAGGAGTTTGAGCCATTCTTGGCTTATATTGTTTTGTTAGTGGTCTTAAGATGTTAGAAATGTTATGAGGGTTGTTAAGATTTTCAGTCATGTTAATTAAGACTCCTAATGTGTGTAAAAGGAGCAAATGATGTATTAAAGGTTGGAATAAATGTGTTATCTATGGTTTTGAGTCATGACATGTGGAAAAATTTAGTTAGGGTTTAGAATCCATGTATATTGAAGAGAAAATCACTTTCAAGATTTACTTGCTTAAATAATGGGATGTGGCTCGTGGAAGAGCTGTAGAAGGAAGAAAATAATGTAAAAAGATTTTTGTAATACATTGATGAATGAATACAGACTCTGTTTTATAGAAATTAATAGTGCTTTTCATGTCTTGTTGTATGAATTTCATGAATATTAGTTAATACCTCTTCTTGGTAGTCTATCACAGGTTTAAATGAAATTTGGATCTTGTTGATTAAGGTGAATAATTTATTTTCTTTTGTTAAGGAATGTATTACAATTGATTTGTAGTTGACATTTTGATATGCATTTGTGGACTCTAGTAAGACTGCGAATTTGTATAAGAAACTCACTTGTATTTTTTGAATGGGGTAACATTATTCAAGATATTTGAACTTTGGAAGGGTGAAGGATATATTAAAACCACTTCTTAATTGTCAAAGATAATTTAGACTTGTCATTGAAGTTTAAAACTTTGTGTAGCACTGTTAAACTCTTTCTCACTACTCATAGGAGAGTTTAGGAACCAAATTGAGTTCAAATAATTGGTGTTGAATATTTTAACTCATAGATAATTAAAGAGTGATACATTATAGGGTCAATACAAATATTCTTGAGGAATCTTTAAGATTTGACTAAAGTTTAATGTGTTTTGCAAGGAAAAGTAGCTTTTTAAGCTCACTGTGGGAAACACTACATAGGGTTTGAAAAAGTTGATGATTGAAGTGATCTACACACCCAAAAAAATCCAAAATTACGATGTAGGAGGTACATTTTAAGGATATATAAAAATAACCGAGAGGAATATGTCCATAAGAAGATTATCAACTAATGGGGAAACATGATAGTAGGATAGTAAGACTATAGATGATGATGTTGGAAGGTTAATTACAAGAAATGTCAACTAGAAAAGGTATTAAAGGAGAAATCTATAAATAGAAACTTTGAAGAATAAATGTAGAGGACTATAAAGAGATATATGATGGAAAATTAGAAGGTGGAGATTCAATATGTGAAGTCTTAGTTCATGTCAGTTGAGTTTCAAGCCTATAGGTGAATTGAGGAGGGTTGGATAAATCTTGTCAGTTGAAGGGATTTCTTTGGGAATAGGAATTAAATACTATGAAGGAATAATAGCATAGGGTTGTGTATGAATAATTTAGAAGTATTTTATTGATATCCTATGGATATCTATACTAAAAATAGTAATGATAATTTATGTCTTCAAAGTCTGTAGCAAGGTGCTTGAGATATAGGGTGTTTGAGATCATAGTTCAAGGAGGAAATATAGTGGTAAATAATTAGTAGTTGACTTGTGGAATTCTTAAAATTATCTTGGGAGAAAAATAAGAGAGTCTTAATGGCCATAAAATTATTGGGATTACCGTGACAGGTGAAGAGTGTGGTACTGCTAAACTAGAACCGTGAGAGTTAGAAAGGAAGATTTGACTCAACAAACTTGTGGATTAAGACTTTTTATTTGAATTAAGATTTGGAAATTTGTACATAACATCTATGAAGTTATAGGAAAAGGTTTTTGATGTTCTTAAGGATTTAATCCTATTCAATAAAAGCTATAAATTTTTACCAGTAGGGGTACAACCCATATAAAGGATAAGAGACCTAATTTAGGTCCTGGAAGGTTGGAGATTTGAGAGATTATTGCAAAGTAATCTACCGTGAAAATTTTGTACAAAAGAAATAAATTCAAATAGGTATCCAATAATGTGATAATTTTATAAAATAGTTTTGTGAAGCAATAATTAAGTGTGAAAAAGGCTAAGAAATTAGGCAGGGCTAGAGAGAGAGAGAAGAGAGTCTAGAGAGAGAGAGAGTTGAGAGAGGAAGTGAGGGTAGTGGCTTAACATAGGAGTTGGAAATTTTTTTAGTAACACCAGAGATTGGAAAAGGGTGCTCAAAAGTTTTTTTTATTTTGTCTTGGGGATTTTTAGATTTTTCCCAATGAGTTTTCACCATTTACTTGCCCTAAAGAAGCCAAAAATGACAGTTTTGAGAGTTAGAATGAAGTGGATGATTTTGGTTGATTTGAGAAATTTTGATAGTTGAAATAGCATACCGTGGACCTAATATACATGTTGAATTGATTTATGAGAAAATTTTCCTTTTAATCCAAAATTGCATGATTTAGCAAGGTTTCTTGACAAGAATAAGTAAGCTATTTTTACAAAGTTTTGACAAGTTTGAATAATTTGCTTGATTCTATATTGAGTGGATGGTTGTGTTTATGATTATACTCCACATCATAGTGGTATTAGATATTGATAATACATTCTAGAAAATAAATTTGTGTATTCTAACAAGAAGTTGTCAAGTTGTTTGTGAGTATTGACAGGTTGTGGAGAAGGAAAGAAGAAGAAGAAGAAGAGATCCAAGGTGAAAAAGACTTGGAAAGAGAGAGAAGAGATTGAGAGTGAAGAGAAAAGAGATTGAAAACACCAAAAGGATAGGTAGAAATCCTAGGTGAGGTGTTGGAAGAAGCAAGGTGAAACAAACTTGCTTGAGAAAAGAGAAAAAGTGAGTTGAGAAGGAAAGAAAGAGAGTGAAGATGAAGAATTTCTTGTTAGAAGAGATGGAAAAAAATGAAAAGAAATGTGATAGAGAGGAAAAAATAAAATGCATAGTCATGAAACTTTGGAAATGGATAAGTGGTGAGGAAGAGTTCAAAGAATTTTTTCAAAAGAGAAAGAGCAAGGATGAAGAGTTGAGTGATATGCAGATTTCAAGAAGAAAGAGGAAAAACAAGAGTTTTTCAGTGGCACAAGAACCAAATAAACATGATCAAGATTCAGAGTATGATGAAAAGTGAAGGTAATCAGACTTTGGGAAAATAATAAAATAGTAATGAAAAGTGAGTAAAAGTAGACAAAGAAGATGAAGAAATTATAAGTGCAAGAAGAAACTCAAGAAGAACAAGTGGAAGAAAGCAAATCAAATGATGAAAGAAATGATGCAAGGGGTAGATAAAGCTTAGTTTTATCAATCTAATTTTTCTTTTAGTGTTGTGAATGCAGGTGTGACAAAGAAGATAGAGGTAGAGAAATCAAGTGAAGGTCAATATAGAAAGAAAAAGTCACTATTTTCAGATTTTGAAGATAAAATAAGCAAGAAGGAGGATCAAGAGGATGAAAATTGATGGAATAAAACACTTTTATAGTGAAATTTCATCTCATATGCAGCGGAATCAAATGTATATACTTAGGTACATGAGGTGAAGAAGCTAAGGCCAATGAAAAAATTATAATTTTGTGCAAGAATGTGATCATACCAAAGACTAAGAAGCTAGTGAAAGGACATGATGCAGCTAATGAAGGAAAAGAGACGCATGGTATTCAAGTATATATCAGTTCAAGAAGGTATAATACAATTAGAAGTACAGGAAGAAGAAGACATTAGAAGGAAAATTTGTCATTCCTTGGGAGTATGATGTAGGATCATCTCTCTAAGGTGAAATTTTGTTGTGTTGAATAAATTTTGGTTTGTGAAGGTTTCCTAAGTGTTCTAGGAGGTCATTAGAGATCATTTAAGTGTCACTAGAGTCATGATATCATGTTGGAGTGAAGAGAAGTTTTCAAAAATTGAAATAATGTATTTCCTTCCAAAAGCAACATTTTGAAATTTAGAGGAGTTTGAGCCATTCTTGGCTTATGTTTGAGTTGCTAGTGGTCATAAGAGTGAGAAAACTATGTTTAGAGGGTTAGTGATAAAAGTTTGGTCATATTAATTAAAGACTCCCAATGTGTGTGTAAAAGGAGAAAATGATGTAATCAAAGGTTAAAAATGTGTTATCTATGCTTTTGAGTTATGACATGTGGAAAAGAATTCAGTTAGGGTTTAAGGGAATCGATGTATTTGAAAGAAATACTCATTGTAGGATTTAGTTACTCATTGTAATGGATATGAGGCTCGAGGTGGAAGAGCCTATAAAAGGAGGAAAATAATGTAAGAGGATTTTTGTAATACAGTTAATGAAAAGAATACTTTGTTTTCTAGAAATTCACAATATTTAATTTTCAAGTCTATTCCTTATGAATTTCATTAATATTAGTTCATCCCTCTATTGAATGGTAGTGTATCATAGGTTTAAATCATTGTAGCATCTTCTTAGTAAGGTTTTAAGATTGTTTTAATGTTAATAAGGTATTTAATTTTTGTAGCAAGTTGTATGACTATGTGGAAATTGGTACAGACTGTGCATTTACAAGAAAATCGCCTGTATTGTTCCTTTTGATCAATTGGGGGTAACATTATTTTTAGAGGGTTAAATGTGGAAGGGTGAAGGATATCTCTTATGATCCACTTCTTGAATGTGTCAAAGATAATTTAGAATTGTTTTGAGTTTAAGGAACTTTGTGTAGCAAAAACTCATCCCACTGATCATAACAGGTAGGAATAAATTGATTCAAAGGCTATTGGTGTTATCTTTTGCCATGATAATTCAAGAGTGAAGATAGGGTCAATTACAATACCTTCTTGATGAATTTTTATAGCCTTGAAGGGTGATAATTTTAATGTGTTTTGAAATGAAGTCTAATTAGATTTTCAGGCTCAATAGTGGGAAACCCTACTTAGGGTTTGACTTAAATTTTTAAGTGGAATTGAAGGACTTTATACACACCCATTAACAAAATCCAAAATTTTGTAGGAAATATTTTAAGGATATAAAAAAATAAACCAGAGGAATATTTCCATTGAAATTATTGAGTAATGGAGGTAGTACATGACAGTAGGACATTTAACCCTGACTATAAAGATGATTTTGGAAGTTCATTACAAGAAATAGGGTCAACTAGTGAAGGTATTAAAGGACTTAAGATCTCGTTCTTTGAAAATTTTATAATAAATATTGAGGAATAGTTTAGAGTATATATGAAGGAAATTTAGAAAATCCTCATGGATATTAAATAATTTCTAAGTTCATGTCAGTTGAGTTTACCACAAACCTTGTAGGGAGACAAGGAGGTTTGAGATAGATATTGTATTTGAAGGGATTTCTTGTGGGAATAAAGGAATTTAATCAGCTGATTTTAGGAATCAAATATTAGTATATTATTGTGTATTGAAATTATTTTTCAAGTATTTTAATCCCTAAGGATATTCTACCTCAAACATTAATGACAGTTTCCATCTTGACTAACTTGTAGCAGGGTGATTGTAGGTAAGGGAAACTTTGAAAGATCATAGTTCAAGGAGGCAATTAAGTGGAAACTAAAGTAGTGGTGATTTTTAGACTTCATTCCAATTATCTATGGAAGATAAAAATATATTATTAATGGTCATAGAAATCTTGGGATTAGGTTGATAGGTGAAGAGTGTGATAGTCCTAAATTAAGCCTGTGAGAGTTAGGAAGGAGGATTTGACAACAAACTTGTGAAAATTAAGACTTGTCTTTGAATTAAGACTTTGAAATTGGTACATATAACATCTATATAGGAAGTGAAGGTGAGTTTTTAAGGTCTTAAGGATTGTAATTATTTGATAAAATTAAACTACTTACCAGTAGGTGTATAGACCCATGTGAAAGGACAAAAGACCTAATTTAGGTCCTAAAGGTTGGAGATTGGGAGAAATTTTGCAAAGCAAGCTGCCCTCAAATTTTGTACACAAGAACTAATACCAAATGGGTGTCCAAGAATTTTCTAAGTTTTTCAAATAAGGTTTTGAATCAAAAGTTAAGTGTGAAAAACAATAAAAACAGGGCTTCCAAAGAGAGAATAGGCCTAGAAGAGAGAGTTGTGAAGGTTAAGTGGTACTTGACAAAGGAGTTGAGCCAAAAAATTTAGCATACACTTGGAGGTTGGAAATGGGTGGCTCAAAAATTGGTTCTATTTTTTCTTGGGTATTTGTATATTGTTCTCAATGAGTTTTCACCAATGACTTTCCCTTAAGAAGCCAAAAATTGCAGATTTGAGAGATAGAAGTGAAGTGGATGATTTTGAATGATTTGAGAAAGTTTGATAGTTGAAATAGCATAGTGTGGACCTAATATAATATGTTGAATTGATTTCTTGTTCCAATTTTTCCTTTTAATCGAAAGTTGCATGATTTACCAAGGTTTCTTAACAAGAAAGTTCATCCCCCTCCACTTCTGGTTAGGCCTAATGGGTTGTCCGTTACACAACCCTCCATTCACAACAAGTCTCTCCAAGGTATCTAACGAGGAATGTTATCTCCTTACATCATTCCTATAGACATTGGTGGTGTCTCTACCTCCATCACTTATGATGGATCTATTGATCTTACTCTTCATATCAAGGCCTTTAAAAATATTGATAAGGACTAGGTCAAGAACAAATCTTACATTTCCACCAAAATCCTAGCTAATAATCTTATGGGAGATGCCTTAGATTGGTATCACACCCTTCCTGCCAACTCCATTGTTAAACTAGAAAGCTTGGTCATTTCCCTAGTCAATGAGTTCCAATATCATGACCTACCTAAAAAACACCATTAATACCTTCATCAATCGCAAATAAATGGACAATAAATCTATTCAATCCTTTATCAAACATTAGAAGAACTTTTCCACTAGGGTTGAATGCAACATGCCTAATGGAAGCCTATTCCAAATATTCCTTAGAGCACTAGAACATCACCTTCAATACAAGGTTAGAACATTTTCCCCTAAATACTTATAGTAAGCATTCAAACTAGCCTAATGCCAAGATTATCTCATGAAATAATTTAAAAATCCTTCTCTAAAATAGTAAAATCCTAAGAACATCCAAGTCCTCATGAGACCTAGAAACAAGAATTTTGTTGACGATAGAGTCATAAATACTCTTCCTCAAGGTACTTCTTCTAATAGGACCATCCATAACATTGATCGATTTATTGTTCAATCATCTTCTACCTCTTCCCAAGCTGACTATCATGAATCTCTATCCAAGGAAGAGTTACGACGACGATTACCTCACCCATTTACCATGGCAATAAATCCCTCTTGCCCTCTTCCTCAATGCCATGATGAAAGAAAATTTTGTTCTAAGTTTCATGCCAATTGGGGCCATTATCATGACATTTTTTGTGCTATTTTCTCCTTTTCCTATACCTTCCACCTTAACAACAACTTTTATCACGAAGCCATCACCTGGAAAAGGTTAGACGAAGCTATCAAAGCATGTGAAAAATCCCAACAACATGATCGACATGAGGTAGTTCATCAAGCCAACGAGCATCTCAAAATATACAATGACCCCCTCCCCAATCACTCCAAACCTGATAAATCCAATGTTGATCACATTGGTAAGGCAACCACTCACATTTTTGACACCTCATATCCCTCTACCAGTGCATTTACCGAAAGTGCAGTCCATATGGATGGCTCCAAGTGCATCGCCGCCTATATTAAACCTTTGTATCCTCTTTTAGCTGAGGTTATCCCTTACAATAGAATTTATCCATGTTCATCAAATAAAACACCTCAAGAACTAGATTATTTTCCCACTACCTAAATTTAAGTAAACGTCATTAGCCCTTATGTAGATACTCCTACAAGGTCAATCCCATATGCTTATAGTCTCACCAACTGCTACATCATCAGCCCTTATGATATAACTTCTACTATGGCTAATCCCATAGAAATACCAATTGATACTCCATTACCAAAACTTTCATATAATATCCCTTCTTCAAAACCTATTTAGACTGACCCTTCTTAGGTTCAAAACACTACACAACCTAGCTCTAAAGATTAGGACCATGTTGCATAAATTTCCTTCCTACCCAGTAAAATTTTATTCCTAGAAGTCCTTTGCACCTCCCCATATCATCGTGAGTACCTAATGAATTCCCTCTTCACCATGAACATTCCATTTCCAACCACTTTGGAGAAGCAACCTGCCCTTCCTAGGTGTGAAGAGAGCATTATGTGACAATGTGAAGAGCTCTCTATTTCTACCGACCTTTCCACTAATCATTCTTCATGTACCTAATTCCTTATTGATTTAATGATTCTCGACGAGCTTATCTTTCGTGTTAATGTACCCTTATTCATCTTAGTTCAGATTGGTCATACTATTGTTAAGAGAGACCTCATAGATGAAGGTTTTGGTACGTGTGTCGTTTCTATTGAATTTATCAAGACATTAGGTCATTCTATAGATAATATGAAATCCAATCGGAGCACATGCTAAGGATATGATCGTATATAGATGCCTCATATGGGGTATATTTGGCTTCCTATCATTGTGTCTCCTCACACCATTCACGTAAAATTCATGGTCTTAAATTTTCCCTTGTCTTATAATAGCCTCCCAAGATGACCATGGACTCACTGCATACGCGCAGTCATGTCATCCGCTTGCCAATGTGTTAAGTTTTCACACTAAGGAGCTATCTATAAGATATAAGGTGATTCTAACCCTTGGAACGTTGACCAATCTCAACAACATGGGATGTATAAAATTTGTACCCTCAAACAAATTCCTACCATCCCCTTTTTGGAGTATCAATGCTTCAACTATCTGGTGGATTAGCTTCATGGTTATATTGGTCACTCTGAGGTTGTTGGTCGTACTCCACCCAACCTTCTAGATTTTAATGACAATGAGTCTGATGAAATCAACCTTTAAATTGGCACCTCTAACCTGCTCGATGTCATCATTTCCCAATTACCCCTCACATTATGTCTACGACCACGCAAGAAGGGTGTCGATCATATTCTCATCACTATTATTCACACTCACCATCCCCCTGTATGATGGGTAAAAGAGAGGTTCCTAGATGGGTTATCAAATTTAGAGATCCCATCTAAGATTGGCCACACTGTGTAGATAAAAAGGTGCTCAAGGAGCACTAGAGTTATAAATATGGAGAATAGTAGTTATAACCCTAGGTCAGGTATAGGTTTCCAAGGCCTACAACCAAGATAAAGAGAATTTTCCTACTAGGATTTTGAAATAGAGAAGGGAAATAACCAATAGGTGGATAAAGCCAGGGGTATAATAACAATAATCCAATACAATAAACAAAACAAACATACATCTACTCTAATCTATAATAATGAAAGACTAGTAACCATAAGTATAGATACAAAACAAGAGACTAAAGGGAGTTAGAAATACTTATATGCACCATGTGTTTGACTGTTGATGCATAATCCTCCCCTGAGACAACAACATCAAGAGAGAATCACTATGGGTGGAGAAGGGGAAATATCAACAAGAAGATCTGCAGTCCTAACTCAGTATTGGTGACACAAATGCAAAAGAGGTAATCTCCAAGACTTCAAAATCAACCAAGAAGTGTAAAATAGTGTGAAAAAGGGCAAATCATGTGCAATTTATGTGTAAGCATTTGTAAAAGGATTGGTTCTCCTAAGATAAATCTTAATAATTATACTTGAAGCCATCACCTACGGGTGATGGTGTCGGCCATGATAAATCTAAAACAGACGCCATCAACCCTAAGTGATGGCATTGACCTTGGGGGAAACCCTGAAGTCAAGAGCAAAAATAATAAGGAATGGAGATTAAGGAATAAATGGTGATGAATGATGGAGGTCCAGGATGACTGAAAGTGAGGATAATAGTGTGAAATAAGAAGAAGCAAGTAGCTATGATGGGATAAGTTGACATAATGAGTGTCATGTGTGAATAAAGGGAGAAAACGAGGTAAGAAGGGTGACTAAGGCTAATAATGACATCTCTCAAATGTTTTTTTTAGCCCACGTGACCAAGCCTAATCACACCCTAATCCCGATAGGCCCCTTAAAGCACCTGCCTAGGAGGAGAATGCATCAATATCTACACAAAAGAGATGGTTGGATAGCATAAAAAATATGGTATATACACTATTTACCATGTAATGATCTTATGTTGTTCCATATTTCTAAATCATTCTCCTCTCAAATCCATTTAGCCAAATGTATTAAGGTTTTCATCAACATGTTAGAAATACTTTTTGAATTGTGAATTTTATATCTTTGTTTAACATTTTCTCAAAGCAACTACTTGTCCATCGAAAACTAGTTAGGAGTTTATTTCTTTTTGTAGCCCAAAACTAAACAAAGAGAGTAAAGTAGTTATCATTAATTTTTCAATTCCAACACATCAATCGATAGACTTGGTAAAAATAAGTTACTTGACCACTATATGAGATAAAAATAGGTGACCCAAAAAATAGTACGGAGACAAAAAAAATTAAAAAGATGCACCCCTTTCTAATCAACTTACATCAATAATATTACACCTAGTAAAAACTTTATTATACTCAGTTTCCAAAAATAAAATCTTTATAAATCCACTTGCTAACAAGAGTAATTTGTTTAATTCAAAGATATTTTAAACTTAATCCCTCTAAAGTTCTAGGTTTAACACATATATCATAAGTAACATCATATATTTATTTCCTTTATCAACGAGATATAAAAGTTTATGAGGAGCTTACATATATTACTAGCATACCTACATTATATAAATATATGTAAAATATGCCAAGAGGTATAGTTCACTTATTCCACTTATGTAACACATATAAAATAGGCACCTTGTGAACTATACCTCTCGACATATTTTACATACCACGTTTTACTTTATTTTTATATAAATCTATGTATGTAAAATATGTCGAGAGGTATAGTTCACAAGGTGCCTATTTTAAATGTGTTACATAAGTGGAATAAGTGAACTATACCTCTTGGCATATTTTACATATATTTTTATAATATATGTATGCTAGTAGCATCAGTGGGAGTTGAATTATACATAAAATGATAGAAAAATAAAGTCAGGAAAAGAAGGAAGACATTTAGTTTGTGCATGAATGACCTTGATGAGAAACTGCCAAGTTGGTAAATTAAGACTCATATGATTAATAATAAGGATCCCCACCCACATAGTTCATTGGTGTTCATCGCCATGATCATCATCATCATCGTCGCCATTATCTTTGTCATTATAGTGATCGTCGTCTTTATCATCATCGATCATAATCATAATCGTCATCCTCGTCATCATTATCACCACCATCACCAAAACCATCATCATCGTTGTCATCATCGGCATCCTCAACAATACTAATCTTCTTTCTGGTCATGGTCATTCTCATTTGCCATCATGACATCATTTTCATTGTCGTTGTTTTAAATGTTTACAGTTTAGGGTTTACGAATCAGATTTTTACAATTTATAATAAAACTATAAATTATTAATAATAATATTGTTAAAAATATATATTATTATTAGTATTAATATTAATATTGTAAAAAAATATTATTATTATATTTATTAATATTAATATTCTCGTCATCATCACCATCATCATTTTCATCATTTTCATTATTATCATCATCACGATCTTTAACCTCCTCACGATTGTCTTCGTCGTCATCATTGTCATGATCATCGTCATCATAATGATTGGCATTATCATCGTCATGATCATCAATATCATCACCGTTATCATCATTTTCATTGTCATCATCATCATGATCAGCAATACTCACCATCATTATCACTATCATCATCATTAGCGTTGTCATTGTCAAGATGATGACGACGATGATGATGATGATGTTGATGATAATGAAAATGATTATATGACAACGATGAAGGTGACAATGATGATGATTACAATAAGGATGATGACGAAAATTACAACCACTACAAACATCATTATTGTTATTTCCACATTAAGTATTAAAAATTGAATATTAAATAGTAAATATTAAATATTTAAATAAGTTTATTATGATTGACAAAAAATAAACAATAACTACTATAATTATAAAAATAATAATACTTTGAAATGTCCCTCTTTCTAAAATAACACCTTGGAAGACCCTTGGCATATTTTGTCTACCCGATGGCTAAGGGGGGTCTATAAGGGTGACTTAAGTCATTTTAAAATTATTATGAAGTGCCACTAAAATAAATAAATATATATTTAGCACTTATAATAATTTCTATGACTTAATACTAGTCATAGTGTGATGCCAATGTAATTTTAATTCATCCTAGGCTTGGGTGACTTACTTTAGGGGGTTAATGGGACATTAGAATGAATAAAATTAAATTATAATTTTTGTACTCCCCCTAGAGGAAATATGACTTAGGGTGGGAGGTCTTTTGGGTGTTTAGTGCCTTGAAATGACAACATTTGTTGATTGGTTGTTTTCATGGTAGCTTTTAGGTCACTTCTCTTTCATATTGGAGGAAGTTGACTTGTATTGGCATCATTCCTTCATTTTAGACTTGGCTATTTTGGCTTGGAGTTGAAGTATTACTACAATAATTTTCTAACGACGAAAACCCTCAAGAAAATCATAAGGGAGAACGAAAACTCTTCCTATTTTGTGGGTGAAAGTTCGGATTTAAATTTGCATCCTTAATCAATATTTTTGCAACTGGAGTGACCCAGTTTAGGTGTATTTTCATCTATTATAGAGCTAAAAAATTTATAATTTTGTTAGCAACTGATACAAGGGTATTTCCAAAGGTTATTGCAATATTCCAGGTATTTTATAAAGGGTTTTTAAGAATCTTTTCCAGCACTGCAATTACAGATTACAATCAGATTATAGAGAGGACATTACAGTGGTATTAAAGCAAGTTTTCCTCCCATCCTGTGAGAGAAATATTCAAAAATCAGATATGAATGCAATCAGCCAAAAATCACATAATATATCACAGAAGGGACACTCGAAGGGCACAATAGAAGAACATGACCAAAGGGATCCTCCTAATGATGCCTTCGGTTATATGAATGAAACTATTACCAGGGTGCAGAGAAAATTGCAATAAACAATAAGGGAAAACCAAAGAGAAATGGGTTATGCATTTACCAGTTATATTCGTGATTTGGTTATGGCTCTACAAGGGAATGTTAGAACTCCTAATCATGCAACAACTAATGTGGGAGAGGGAAGCTCTGTGGGTGCAACTAGAAATAATTACAATACTACACATCCTACCTTGAAAGCCAAGTTAATCCATAGAGAAGAACCAGTTGAGGAAGTGGAAAAAAGTGATGTGGATGATGCAGAGGTCCATGGTGATGATTATATGCAACTCAACCTTAGGGTAAGAGATATGTTACCTTTCAAGGATTTTTTCCAGTTGAAAAATAATAAGAGTGTAGGGAGAAATAGGAGAGCTCATCAAGAGGCACCAAGAAGAGACATTTAGCAAAAGTTAGGAAAGGTAACTTGTCCTTCATTTGATGGTACTGAAACATTTTCTACTAGAGATTGGGTGCAAAAGCTTGATACATATCTCTCATTAAATCCTATGTATGAAGAGGAAGCCCTCAAATTTTCAACTTTACATTTAGAGGGGATAACATATGAGTGGTGGTACCGTGGGTTGATCACCCAAGGTCATGCTTCCATTACTACTATGGAGGAATTTAGCTCATGTTTGATTGAGAGATTCAATAGGACAGATCCGGATATGTACTTCAGGGATCTAGCTCAACTTAAGCAAGAAGGGTCACTTGAAAAATATATTTATGAATTTGAAAGAATCTTAGTCATGGTTCCAGATATCAATGAAAAGAGGTTAGTATTGTTGTTTATGGAGGGGTTATAAGAACAACTAAAGGGTCTTGTGAAATCATTCAACCCACCATCTTTACAGGGTACCATTAGGAAAGCTTTTGACTTGGAAAAAGTGGTTCAAAAAGGTTAAAAAATATGTAGCAAAAATAAACATCGTTTGTGCAGCCAAAGGGAGTGTTCGGGAAGCCAAGGTCATCTTCATCAAGTGGGAAAAAGACACCAAATTATGGGCAGCAAGGTAAGCCATTTCAAGGAAAATCATATGTGAAATATTGGAACAAAAAAATCAAGGAAAATGAGTCTAGAAACGATCTTAGAAGAAAGAAATTATGTTTCCATTGTAGAGATCCTTGGACTCCTAATCATTGTTGTCTTCCAAAGGGGGAAACACACTATTGTGAGATTATTTTAGATGATGATGAAGAAGAAGAGAGAGATGAACATGAAGAAGAAGAAGAACAAACAAAGGAGGAGAATGAAGGTCCCAAGGAAGGAACATTGGCCACTTTATCTAGAGCACCAAGGTACCATGCCTTCTGTATCAAAGGTGTTCTTAATGGGAAAATAATTATAACTTTAATTGATAGTGGAGCTACTCACAATTTTATTGATGAGAGCTTAGTGACAAGAATGGGCTTGAAAGTAGAATATTTTCAAGGATTCAATGTAACCATGGAAGATGGATACACTCTTGCATGTACAAAAAAGTTCCCTCAACTTGAAATCACGTTGGGAAGATAAAAGGTATGTGATGATTTTTATGTCATTGGTATTGGTGAAACTGATGTTTTCTTGGGAGTTCAATGGCTACAATATTTGGGTGAATTCACTCAAAATTATGAAACTACGGAACTGAAATTTAAGTCCCAAGGCAAAGAAATAACATTGCAAGGCTTGAGGGGTGGAGTTCCTCAAGTAGTGACTGCCAAAATTATGGAGAGATATTTTACTAGAGGGTAGATTGCATGGGCTACAAATTATTTGGTGAGTGTTAAATCTGATTTTTCACCACAACCATCATATGATGTGGATATTCAATATATTTTGTATAGACATAGAAAAGTTTTTTCAGATTTACATCACGGTTTTCCCCCGGATAGATGATTTTAGCATATCATTGAGTTAGAACCCAGTTCAACTTCGGTTATATCTTCTCCTTACCATCACCCAAGAGCTTTCAAAGAAGAGATAGAAAAAGTGATAAAGGAATTGTTGGAGATGGGCCACATAAGGCCAAGTTCTAGCCCATCTGCCTCTTCAGTTGTGTTGGTAAAAAAAAATGGGACATTACGGATGTGTGTGGATTACAGGTTATTAAATAAGAAAACTATCAAGAACAGGCACCTAATACCAGGGATTGATGAGTTGCATGGTGTTTTTTTCTTCTCAAAATTTGATCTAAGATCCAGTTACCACCAAATCAAGGTAAGAGATGAAGATGTACATAAGACAACTTTTAGGTGTCACTTTGGTCATTTTGAATTTTTAGTGATGCCATTTGGTTTGACCAATTCTCCTGCCACTTTCCAATCATGTATGAATCACATTTTTAGGGAGCATTTGAGGAAGTTTGTCTTGGTTTTCTTTGATGATATTTTGGTGTATAGAAAATCATGGAAAGAACATTTAAAACATTTAGATATGGTCCTAAGCATTTTGGAGCAACAATCTCTCTTTGCAAAATTTTTCCAAATGTGAGTTTGGCATGGAAGAAATCTTATATCTAGGACATGTCATCAATGCAAGGGGGGTACATGTGGACCAACTAAAGATTCAAGCCCTTTTTTATTGGCCTACTCCCACTACTTTGACTCAACTAAGAAGATTTTTGGGTCTTTGTAGCTATTACCACATATTTGTGAAGGGATTTTCACAACTTTCAGCTCCCCCAACAAATTTGACAAAGCAAGGAGCTTTCACATGGTCACAATCAACCCAACAAGAATTTGATCATCTAAAAAAGGTAATGAGTTCTTGTCCAATACTCAATGTTCCCGATTTTTCAAAACCTTTTGTGGCGGAATGTGATGCATCCAGTGATAGAATTGGAGTTGTTTTGATGCAATATAAACATCTCATAGCATTTGAAAGTAGAAAACTTAAGGATGTGGAGAAAGGATATTCTATTTATGACAAAGAAATGTTGGCCATCATGCATGCTCTAGTGAAGTTTAGACAATATCTTGTTTGTGGCAATTTGTTGTCAAAACAAATTATAACAGTTTGAGGTATTTCCTTAATCAAATTGATTTAAATGATAGACAACAAAAATGGGTAAGTAAGTGCAATCTTTTGACTTTGAAATTGAATTTTTGAAGGGAAAAAAGAACATATTGTAGATGCTTTGTCAAGGAAACTTTATTGTTGTTCCATTAGTGAAATTGCAACAGATTGGAAGGCTGATATAACAACAGAGTATGCCAAAAAATCAGCTTGCTTGTGATATATTTGATGGGAAAATTGATGATGATGATTACCAGGTGATTGATGGTCTCATCCTTTATAAAAACAAAGTTCTTTTAGTGCTCGAATCTAAAGTAAAATGTAGAATTTTAGCATCCATTCATAACTCACCTTTATTTGGACACCAGGGGTATTTTAAAACATATAAACATGTGGGAGATAAGTTTTTATGGAAGGGATTGAAGAAGGATGTATTGCAACACATTAGGGAGTGCCTTATATGCCAACAAAGCAAGGCACAACATGAGTTTCCAGTAGGACTTTTGCAGCCCCTACCCATTCCAAATCAAAAATGGGAGAGCATTTCTATGGACTTTATCATTTGTCTTCCTTCGATTCAAGGTAAGATTGATATCTATACGGTGGTAGATCGTTTGACTAAGTATGCTCATTTATCTCTTCTTCCTACAAATTTTGATGGACCTTTAGTAGCTGGAATATTTTTTAAGGATGTTTTTAGACTCCATGGGTTACTTAAGAATATTGTGAGTGATATGGAAAACAAATTCCTAAGCTCCTTTTGGCAGGAGCTCTTTCATCTTGCAGGTACGGAACTTACTCCAAGTATAAGTTACCATCCACAAACAGATGGGCAAACATAAATTGTAAACAAGTGGATAGAGGGGTATTTGAGATGTTTTGTTATAGGGAAACAATCAGCGTGGATTAAGTGGCTCTATTTGGGAGAGTTTTGCTACAACGCTTCCTATCACATGTCCATTGGTATGTTTCCATTTAAGGCACTATATGGTTATGATGCATTCTTATTTTTTGATGTTGTTCTTTCGGATAGTAGAGTGTCAGGTGCTAAAGATTTGTTACAACAGAGTCAAGATATTATGAAAGCACTCAAGGATAACCTTGCACATGCTCAAAATAAACATAATTTATATACAGACCAATGAAGAATAAAGATGTCTTTTGAGGTTGGAGACGTGATTTTTCTAAGATTGTAACCTTATAGACAATCTTCCCTCAAAGGGAAAGGTTCAGAAAAGTTAAAACCAAGGTTTTATGGTCCCTACAAGGTCATACGAAAGGTGGGGAAGGTTGCATACGAGCTTGAACTTCTGGCTCAAAGTAAAATACATAATGTGTTTCATGTATCTTGCTTGAAAAAAGTATTTGGGAAACATATTGTTCCCTCCATAGATTTTCCTCCTCTTGATGATGAAGGCAAACTTGTCTTGGAACCAGAAATCATTTTGGAGACTCGTGAAAAAAGGTTGAGGAATAGAATCATTCAGGAGTATTTGATTCAATGGAAGGAGATACCTATCGAAGATGCAACGTGGAAAGGTGTAGAAATTTTGGAGCATCCAAATCTACAATTGCTTGTGGGCAAGCAATTCGAGGAAGGGAGGACTAAAATGTCCCTCTTTTCGGAATAACACCTTGGAAGACCCTTGGCCTATTTTGTCTACCGGACGGCTAAGGGGGATCTATAAGGGTGACTTAAGTCATTTTAAAATTATTATAAAGTGCCACTAAAATAAAGAAATATATATTTAGCACTTATAATAATTTATATGATGTAATATTAGTCCTAGTGTGATGCCAATGTAATTTTAATTCATCCTAGGCTTAGGTGACTTACTTTAGGGGGTTAATGGGACATTAGAATGAATAAAAGTAAATTATAATTTTTGTATTCCCTCTGGAGGAAATGTGACTTTGGGTGGGTGGTCTTTTGGGTGTTTAGTGCCTTGAAATGACAACACTTGTTGATTGGTTGTTTTTGTGGTAGCTTTTGGGTCACTTCTCTTTCATATTGGAGGAAGTCGACTTGTATTGACATCATTCCATTATTTTAGACTTGGCTATTTTGGCTTGGAGCTGAAGTATTACTACAATAATTTCCTAAGGATGAAAACCCTCAAGAAAATCATAAAGGAGAACGTAAACTCTTCCTTTTTTTGGTGTGAAAGTTCATATTTAAATTTGCACCCTTAATCAATATTTTTGCAGCTGAAGCAACCTAGTTTAGCTGTATTTTCATCTATTATAGAGCTGGAAAATTTATAATTTTGTTAGCAGCTGATACAAGGGTATTTCCAAAGGTTATTGCAATATTCCAAGTATTTTATAAAGGTGTTTTATGCATCTTTTCCACTGCTACAATTACATATTACAATCAGATTATAGAGGGGACATTACATACTTTTATAAATCTTCTTCACGAGTGCTTAGCATGTCAAATGATTGTTCAAGGTGGTGCATTCTTCCTTAATGATCTTATCATTTTGTATAGTATTATGTGTTTCGTGTTCAAGTTTCGTGGTCTATGATGTCAAATAAGTGTTTATATTCAACAACCAAATTAAAACCTAATAACCATAAACAAATCTTAAACATGAATTCATATGGAAAACATTAATCACCAATGTAATTTTGTAAATAAAACACTAATAGTGTTAAGGAATTGTGTTATCATTTACTCTTGGTTTATTGTTTTATTCTCATTTCTTATTTATCATCATCATAGTCATTGTCATCATTGTCATGATTGATATAATCATCGGCATCATCATTATCATCGTCATTGTCATTGTCATCAACAAGGCCGAATTAAAAATTAGGAGCGCCCTAGGCAGTAATTGAAGTGGACGCCCTTCTTAAAATTGCAGTTAATAATTTATCCTCATAAAATAACTAAATAAAAGCCACGTATATTATTATTTTTTAGAATTTACATAAGGATCATAAACATCATTAATTTAGAGAAATTGGTATACAAAAGGATTAAAAATATTCTATAAAATTATCAAATGAAGACAAGTGATAATCTATAGATGGAGAGAATTAATCATAAGAGGTGCTTAGAATACGATAAATACTATTTTTTATACAAGCTTGGTTGCTTGTCTTATTTACCAATATCAAGTAGGTGATGAGACTTAAAGCTAAAAAAAGCACCACTTTTTTGAAAGAAAGAAAAATCTTAGGTGGCTCCCCTCATTTTATACATAGTGGTATATGGACGAAGCCTACTAATTCCTCCAAAAAAATTGAGACATTTCCCCTAAAACATTAGGAATAGAGAATTAAATAATTATTTCCTTCAATTGTACTTGTCTGTATCAGCTACAATGATGACATTATAAAATATGCATGAGACATTTCTGAGAAAAATTACACACCTGAATTATCTAGATCAGCGACATTAAAGAAAGGGTAATAATACCAAGAAAATTGGTTGAGTTTTAAAATATGCAGATTTATTTTACTTGTAAAAATATTATAATACATTTTTATGTTTATACATGAAATTTATATTACTCTATAATAATATCAATTAAAAGGTCAATTAATATTGACTTTAGGTAAAAAAATAAAATATTAATATTAAGTTATAATAATAACCAAAAATAATTAAAATTTAGATGCCCCCTTAGTGTCAACGCCCTAGGCAATTGCCTAGTCTGCCTAGGGCTTAGTCCCCCCTTGGCCGACTCATCAACCTCATCATCACCACCACCGCCACCACCATCATATTCATCGTTGTCATCATCATCATTAATATTAAGTTTATTACTAATATTGATATTATTATTAGAATATATAAAAAATTAAAAAATTATTATTGTTATTAATATTAATATTGTTATTACTATTAAAATAATTATTAATATTATATCACCATTATAATTTTGTTAACAGTAATAGTAATATCATCACCATCAATGTCATCCTTATCATCATGGTTATTGTTATCTTAATTGTCGTCCTCGTCATTGTTATCCTCATCCTATTCATCAAAATCGTAATCGTCTTGAACATAGTTGAATATATATTTTCTTCCCATATTGTAATTGTATGTATTCTAAACACATGTATAGAAAACGTAAAAATATGTACATAATATATAAATAGTTCAATAATATGTACAATATTATATTAGAGTTATAAGTGCAACAATTTTATTATATAATTTTTAAATTATAAAATTATTATATTAGCACAATTTTATTTTCGCGACACGACATAGATTCCTCCACTCAATATATAATTAAAATAAGAAATACTACACATATAAAAGAAGATATAATAAATTATACACATAAACAACACTTTACATCACTTATGTTGTAATTCTAAAGATGTATAGAAAATAAAGTTGACAAGGAACGCCTTCTACTCAACATTACATACTTGTAATCTTGAAACTAAAGACAAAATATACCCCGTCCACTAACTTTACCTTTAATTAATTTATTGATTCACACATTACATCATTTCCTTAGGAGGGGAGGGAAAAGCAAATAGAATGCCTACGCATTTAACAATTTTATCACCCCTAACCATATGACCACCTCACCGGGATGGGTCCTCTTCGGAAAGGAGAATCTTAATTTAAGGGGTTATAGTCATTTAATTATTATTGAATTTAAAAAAAAAAAATCTTTAATAGATGAATGATTTTTTCAATATATACTTTCCTTTAGTATTAAAATTGTGTGAAAAAGTAATTTTTTAAGAGACTAAAATTAATTAAAAAAATTAAGATGATTTATCATAGGAGAATAAAGTCAACATTTATGTACCGTGTCTGTATCACCATTTCATTGGTTAATGACTTGATGTGACTTGCTTTATTACTTAGTCTATATTTAATTTTTAATTTTGAAAGTGGCAAATGCTCATGAAACAACAAATAATACTTTATTTCACATATACATTGACTGTCATTGGCTAATGCATGCACCACAATTAGCTCCTTTCCCCTACCTAATATATTTTTGAAGGACAATAAATCCAGTAACTTATGCATTAAATATAATTTGTGTCACAACATTTTTAGACAACACCATAACCATTCTATGTAATGGTTCAATAGTCCCATACCCTAAGGATAAAACCCAACAAAACCCTATTCAATTCTATAATAGCTTTTTCCAATATCTAATAGGACCCTATTTGTATGGAATTTTAGAGTTGCTCAAGTAAAAATGATTTCAAGTAATGCAATGAGTTAAAAATATATGATTTTTTAAGAGGGTTTTTTCTAATTACATATTTTTTAGCATCCACGAGGCCAAAAAATTTTTTATGACTCAACAGATCTTGTCATTTTTACTTTTTAAATTTTTGATTTCTTGTTGTTTAAAATGATCTTATCCTATGACAGAGCTGAGCTGATATTTAATCACTTGCATATTTGGACAGGCTGTGGTTGTAAGCATTACACTTTAAAATAAAGTACTTTTCCAATTCTACTGATTCAAGTCATAAAAGAGGAGTGGAGGGGAGGGGAGGGTAGATAAAGTAAACATGTTCATTCCACAACCAACTAGTATGTTAGTATGAGTGTTACTTCCATTATGACATCACTCCTATTAGCATAAGAATCTTAATATATTGAAGCTTATATATTACCACAAGATTAATTTTTTAATTGAATAAAGATTTTTTAGTCGTAAAAGCAATATACTCATCCCACAACTAATCAATCATTATGTTAGTTAGATAATCACTTCCACTGCGATGTCATGTCGCCCTATTAACATAAAAGATCATGATATATTAGAATTTATATGTTGCTGGGGACCAAACCTCCAGATCAAACAAAAGTTCAATCAATATATTAAATTGAAATGGGCAACCATTGAGTCATCATGGACAAACAATAGGCATATGCACTTAATGTCCCCTTGGTAGGATATCTTATCTAACAAAAACCAACAAATATCCCCAAAAAAATAAAAAATCTAGGGCTTCAAATTCACAGGAGACAGTAAGTGATTTTCAAAGTGAACCAAGAATTTCATTTCTAGGACTTCAAATTCACAGAAGACAGTTAGTGATTTTCAAAGTGAACCAAAAATTTCATTTTCCCCCATTAATAATCCAGGCAAACATGAAGGCACACTAAAATGAAACAATAGTAGACCTATGTTACAGAAGCGCACATATAGTGTAACATCCAATGCTGAAAATAAAAACATAAAATCAAAACAGAAAAGAGAGACCTCCAGCTAGCACAGTACTCAAATCACCAAAAGCTACAGATTGTTCTCCATAAGGTAAAACAACATGCTCCTAATACCGGTGCAATCTAATATTTGTACATATCACTCATCTCAAGAAAATATAAATTACATTATATACAGTGTTCAATTCCTTCGTTATCAAGCATATCAGCCTGATCTCCAATCATCACCTTTTAATCTACACTCATTTCACGTCCCTCTGCTGAGGTGGGTGGATGTCTAGTCAGGCATAAACAACTTCTGGAAGAATACCCACACTGAAATTTTCTCTGGTGAACAATAAGGGCCTCCTGAGATTTTTTTTCTTCGGTCACTTATCCCTCTAAAAGGGTCTATCTCAGCCAGTCTAGTATTGAGTTTTTAGGCCCTCTTGGAATACTCCATTGAGTTGACAGCTAGGAATACTCCTGATATGAAATAAACATTTACTTTCAGTCACCTTTTGGCTTCTAACAGGGCAGGATTTTGTGTAACAAGTGTAACGACTCCCACATGTAAATGCATTAAGAAGTTTCCACGCCTCTGTTGGTATTGCTTGTGGGCAGACAACATGAATATTTTTTTTGGGTGGGAGGGAGGCAAAAGGAGGGTAAAGGGTGAAATGGGCAGTAGTCTTCATAGAAACTGACACAGTATATTATAGGACCGGCAGAGTTCTTTAGAGAAGGAAGAGGTTTGCGTCATGAGGCTAGATGGCCATTATACTAATACTCTCACATGGCATAAGCAGGGCAAGCAGTTTGGTATTCATAAGTGCTTCCTGCAACATTACTGTCATGGAAGATGACAAGGGAATAGGAATAAAGTAGTACCATTTGTATGCTAGACTCTATATATGTAGATTAATATTTCTCCAACCCACAATTAGAACACAAATAATTTATGCATCTGTCTAGATTAAAACACAGCTACTTGTTGCCAATTTGGAACAGCCGGGGCTAAAGGAATTACAGACTTGGGATGATCTGTCCTCCTTCCGGCAAGAGAGTAGTATGCCAAAATTTGCGCTGCCTGCTCCTGCGTTTCTTCTCCTTCCATGTCTTCAGCAAAAACATCCCTTGATAATTGCAGACCAGGAGAGAACTCTATATTCCAATAAGGTCGAGCCATTGCTAGAAGATTAGCACCAGTAACTGTGGCATTATATCCTTGAACCCATATATACTTGAGTGACTTTAAGTTTAGCACTGCAGATGCCAATGCAGCCTCACTAAAGAAACAACCTCTAACTTCAAGCCTTTCGAGCTTTGGACACCCCTTGGAAAACTCTAGAATTCCTAGATCAGTTTCTCCAGCAAAACCCAAGAGCATCCACCTTACGTTGGTACTGTATTTACCAATGTAACTGAGACCTATGTCTGTCAATGCTCCAGGTCTCACGTAAAATGCGAATCTATTCAACTTTTCACATCCCTGTAGCAAAGCCTTGACTCCATTATCAAGAGGCAAATCAGTGATTTGCTCTTCCTTATCCAATAAGACCAACCTAAAATCTTTAAGATTTTTGCAATATTCACCAACGGTTTTCAGGGTTGAGTTGCATATATCTGAAACATAGACAGCAATGTACTCAAGAAGGGGACAGCCTTGAGCTACAAAGGAAATCCCTTTGTGAGAAATCCAGCCTTGCTCATCCTCCAAAGTTGGCTCATCTGCACCTCGCTCCACTCTAAGTCGTTTCAACTTTTTACAATTGTTAGCAACAACTTCTAACCCCTTGTCCCCGATCACATTTCTGACCTGTAAACAAATCAATCATTCACACAACAAACAAACGTGAGTGTTTGAATCAAATTTCGGAAATGAGCACACAAGATTTCAAAAAATTTCACGTTTGTAAATATAATTTGATTATTTTGAATAACCTATGTGATGATTTCACTTGAGGAGAAAATTCAGAAGATATAATATTTTTTTCTCAATTTGTTTGCACAATTAAGTACTTATTTGCACAAGATTTGAAGGCACAAGCCTTTCACTGCAGCTGGCAAGACTTCACTTTTTAAATTTTATTCTTAATGTCTTTGAATATAAATTTAAAATCAAAATTTGCAAGGATCAGTTGAGTTAACCTGTGCCTCGCTCAATTGATCAACAAGTGTGTCTAGATTTTTTGAAGCAATGGTAAACATAGTAAGATAATAAAACTAGGATGTTTGGCAAAATGGATTGAGTTAAAAAATAATCTCTAGCTGGCTGCTGATCCCTGTCAATATGAATACTCCTTTACTTGCACCATTTCTCGTCGGTATTAGAAAAACTACAATTGAAGGATAGCTTCTGTTATCTATTGTGGGAAAACCACTTCGCTTGAACCCATACACGAGCACAAGCTATTGATTCAAAATCTAAATAGGAAGACATTTTAAAATCTTTTATTAATTTCCATGTTAACCTCAACACAATTATACAATGCAGGGGAAAGCCTCACATGACTATGTCTCTTGTCAAGTGGTGAAAGGTTTGTCTGTCGATGGGCATTTGCTAGCATATGCTTTTGTGTCCTCATGCATCAGCAACAACCGGTAGCCTATATAAGTAATAATATATAGTGAAAAATACAGACAATCTGAAAATCTTGCATCTCTTTTGACTGGATTGGACACTTCCTGCATAGATGGAAATCAAAAACAAGTGGTCATGGAAATTTACATTATACAGAGGGATTGCAAGAAATCTCTGAAGGTTCATTGTAAACATTGTAAAGAAAGAAAAAGTAATCTCAATTGTTGGGAACTAAAATGCACTTCATTAAGTTGGTTTTTTGCAAGGCTATATATTGGCTGTGATTGGGATTTCAAAAATACAGAAAAATAAATGGATGTTATCATAGGAGGTGGAGAATAAGGACTTCTAAATATCTCAGAAAGTTATAACCTAGATGTAGGTTGTGTTTTCTTCTCTCAACTGAATTTTTTCTTTGTACTCGCTTCTCTATTCTCTATGTATTCCTCTTTCCTAGAATAACCTTGACATGGCATGAAAGATAATTTAGTGAGGCATCACATTTTAGCTCTGGACGAAAGGCTCTGCTTCTGTAAGCTTGATTCCGGAGCTCAGGATAAGTAATCCCCAACCGTCCAGAGGGAACTTGGGAAGTAGCCTCCATGGAAGTGAAAACATTTGATTAATTTTCAGAGAGCAATTTCTATTAGGGTATCCTACATTGCTTTGCTATTATGAGAATTGATGAAACACATAGCTAAGTCCAAAGATGAAAGCAACGCCTATTTGAAAATTTAAAAAAAGGATTTCAACATCAATCCAAAAAATAATAGAGAATGAAATCTTCTATAATAGCGAAAAGCACATCATCGAAAAGTACAATACAGAAAACTATGGTATCTCTAATCTTCAGATATAGATGATTCTGAATCTCTGATTGATGAGACATTGCCGGTGGCAAAAATAATCAGCAAGCTGTAGCAGATGCAGGGTATAAAGCTTATGAGAAATGCATCTGCAAGGCTCTTGCAACGGTCCTCAACTTAATAGATACAGACTTATAATATTATGAGTGATGAAGCTTGAGGTGCACTAAGAATTATATTTGGGACAAAGAATATGACAAACATCTAATTTGCAATTTATTTAATTTACAATAAATAAGAGAGATAATGTTGTTTCACACAATTATAAGGTTCAGCCATTAGTTGATAGTTACAAGATCGCTATCAGAGACAAAATACTAGAACAACAAACAGAGTATACAGAGGTCATCACGGAAGAAGAAATCCAAATGCCACTGTCAAAATAATGCTGCCCATTATGCTATCAAACGCAATAAAAAATCATTTGATCAGAAGGTTGCCAATCAAGAAAACTCGTGCAACTGCAAATCATGTCAATGATGAGAATTATTAGCCAATGGTGATTGATTTATCCAATTCTACTGAGAAAAACAGAAGGCCATATATTGATTCTGGTGCTTCTCTGCACATGGTATGGTATTCCGCATAAAATGGCTTTCTACATATAAAAATATCCATCAAGTTTGGGAACTTTTCCTATAAGAAGTGAACAGTAGTCATGACATCGTAGAAAAGGGCATTGTACCTCTTCAGATTTTCTGGTTGAGTGAGCTTAAGTATCCATGATTTGTTGAATGTGCTAGGTGTTTCCAAACTAATAACCATAAGCAAGAGAACAGATGAAGAGCTAATGGTCTTATCCTATTCAGAGAGGAGCTAATGGTCTTTAGGAAAAGAAGCCGTTCCTCTCCATGGTTTTAAACTTTTGAGTAATGGATCTTGAAGTGAATTGGAGTTACTTACAGCTACAGGTAATCCAAAATACAGCGAAAAAAAAGTATTTACATGGTCAAAAGAAATCGCTCACAATATTCTAAGATAATATTTTGTAATGAACTGCAAGTCAGTTGAGATTCCCTAAACGTTGATTGCAAATTGACAAAAACCATGTGCCCTAAATTGTCTAACAGAAAATAAGATAGTGTATCCATTATCAAAGTTTCATTGAAAATCTATTATATGCAATGATCGGCACAAGACTACGAGAGTGTTTTTGCAGCGGGCTGCACTTAGCAAGAAATATTGGTATCTGAAAATTACTCCCAATTATGGACTTAGCTATTATGGCATGTCTAATTCATCATCCAATTGACTCGCTCATGGTAGCCTCATAGTCCACAGGCACACATACATGACCTCTGTCCCAAATAATGAAGGGGTCACAGAAGAAATCCATTAAGTAAATTAAAGTGATTTTTAATAATCTTACAGGATTTTTCTTTTTTGAAACGCAGAAGATGTTCTGTTTTTTTATCAATGTGCTTATGAGTTAAATTTGCTTCTATATACAAAGGATCACTTTAACATCTGAAAATAAATAACCGAGTTAATTTGTGTTAAGCTTATCCTTCTACCATAATGAAGTCCAAGTTAGAATCCCTGGTAGCCTTCTATAAATTTATTTTGAAAAATTAAATAAAGACATAAAATCTGTAAAAGAAGAGCTTATGCACAAGGGGTCAGGATCTTGCCTCAAGAACTTCAAGATTAATGCAGAGGCCAACCAACTGGCAATGATTTTCTGTGCTCAAAATTGTATACTGCAAATCCAATTTCTTCAGGGAAGAAGCTCTTGAAAGTATAACAGGCAACTCAGACTCGGCCATAAAGTTCAATCCCAGCAATGAAGTCAACTTTGGAGGAAAAGCTATTGTTTGACATATATCATGTTCTTGACTGCCGCCAAAACAACCACCACCAAACTCTTCCAATGCGGTAGCTTTCTGTAGAACATTTTTCAAATCCAGTATATCACATTCACTGACCTTCAATGAGTTCAAGAATGGACAGTTTGCTACTATTTGCTCAAGGTCACTAATATTGATCTTTTCCAGTGTTGCCATATAGAAGTTCAAAACTTCCAAAGTGGAATTGTGAAGGGCAAGTTCGTGTAGCCAGTCCCCACTTTCCTCATCAATGATACTTTCCTCCAACATCAAAATCTTTAGAGATCTGCACACAAAGAAAATACGTTGAGAGTTAATTCAAATCTTAGTTTAGACTTCAATAAGAAAGAAATTACAAACAATCCAGATCTTCTTTAATGAAGGTAAATAATTTTAATCTTCAGTTTTTTCCCACAGAGTAATAATGAATGATATTCTTTTGGATTCATCTGTGTCAAAATGTTTTTGTCAAACAAGTATTCCATTCTGATAGTGCAAGATAATAGAGATTGAGTTTCCAGATCAAGATTTCCTGATTCAGCACAGAGGGACTTGTGGCAGACAGAAAAAAATAATCTCAATCAATGTTTGATACTGAGATGTTGAGGTCCATGGCTTAAAAGTTAACCCAAGCTTTTTTAGCACACCCACTCCAAAGCTTGGCTACAAACTTTTCCAGTTGGGGTTACACAAAGGCAGCCAATTCCCAGGCCAGTGACCTAGAGATTCCACCTAATTAATAGGCGGAATCACCTCAACTCAGCATCTCCCAGCAGCGCAAACAAGTGAAAGTCTAATAATCTGACATCTTTTGGTCTTTCTGAATACCAAGTGGGTCTACACGACATAGCCAAGACATCCTTTGGCTTTGATGCCATGTCTAAGGACAACAGTGAATCAAAGCCCATTTACATGAGTCCGTGCTTTCGTTAAGTAAATTTAGCAACCCATCCAAATTTGGGAAGTTCCTAAGGTTGGCTCAGATAACAAATGGCTTCTGAATGATGACTCTGAGCCAAGTAGGCTTCTGTTTCAAATGGTAACCCATGCTTATTAGATATTTACTAATAGGATCCCCAGGCCAGGCGATCTTAGGCTATCCCCACCATCCTAGGATTGTAACTAATGGAAGTAGGAATCACTCTACTCTTCTAAATCAGAAATCCACATAGCTGCAAAGGGTAAAAACTCAGTAATCTCGCCTGTACATACCCTTAAGCTTGCCCCGCTTCCAAAAGTCTTCTTAATGCTAAATTAAGATAATAATGCTAAAATATCAGTAGTCTAACCTCTGCATACCCTGAATAGTATCCTCATAACCCAGCAATCAAAAATTGGGAGCTGCTAATTCATCAGTTGCAGGTTTCAAGGTTTCTCTTTTGGGTGATGCCTATTGCAACCAAGCTATGTGTCCCGTAGCACTAAATCAACTGTTGACAATAAAACAAGTAAAAAGCACATATTGCTACAAACATCCAGAGGCCTAATCTCTTTGAACCTAGATGGCCTACATACATTCCAGCACATTAATTAACAGCCCAAAAAACAAAAAACATACTATAAGGCGATGTTCTAGACCCATACCGCCAGTCAGGAAAGATAGTACCCATTAATATGCTTGAGGTTATTTCTGCGCGACGAAATCCCATCGTAAAGATTTGCTACCATGTTAAATAGCTTCTAAAACTGGTCAATATCACAGATAACAACCACACAAAAGATGATTTAAGTGAAATGTTATCCAATCATAAAGATAAGCCACTGTATCAAATAGCTTCTAAACTGACTAATATCACATAAATAACTACCACAAGAGACATGATTGACGCACAACGAAATCCAATCATAAAGTTATACCACTGTATTAAACACTCTAATAAAGAGCTTTTCTATTGAACAAAATCACATAGACGACAACTAACAGAGAGATGATTGATGTGTGCAATGAAATCCCATCACAAAGATATGCCACTCTATCAAATAGAATGCAATTATCATTATTGTATGGATACGAACCATAAGCTAGTGAGGGCAAAGATACATTAAAGGAAACGAAAGGGAGGCTGAGATGCAGAATTGGAGTCAGAGCAACCTAATCTTTCCTCTCTGTAGCCCACACAACCACCATCTTATAAATCTACTTGAACTAAAATCCAACACCAGATTAAGAAACAGAAATTACAATCATTGGAAACTAAGCTTTCGTCTATACCCCAAAAAAAACCTCTTATGGAACCATCCAGAGTTGAACATCTTAGAAACGATGAATCTATAGTAGATGTACCTCACCACCACCATCTTACGAATCTACTTAATTAAAACCCAGTATAAGAAACAGAAATTGTAGTTACAATGACACTGGAAAGCTTTCCTCTATTGAACTAATAAAAATTCTTACTGAACCACCCAATTTAACATCTTGGAAACAATGAATCTGTAGGTGGTGTACCACACCACCGCCATCTTACAAGTCTACTAAACTAAAACCCAGTACTAAAATTTGAAATTACAATGACACCTGAAAATTAAACTTTCCTTTACTTTAAATACTCTAATGGAAGCACCCAGAAACAATGAATCTGTAAGAAGCAATAAACCAGAGAGTGAACGCTTTTTCATTTGAAAAACTCCGGTATAGTACACTGAAAGACTTAATTACAATCATAATACCCTGTAAATGAACTCTTCAATCAGCTTAATCACACAAAACTGGGAAATTCACTTAACAGACACCCACACTACTTAACAATCAAATCTTACCTGCAACCTCGAGCGACTTCCTCTAGCCCCCGAGTGCTAAACCCAGAGCACTTCTCAAGCTTAAGCGACTGCAGCATATGACCGCGGCCTCTAACAAGCGTCCCCAGATCATGATCAGTAACAATCATCCTGCGTAAATGAAGTGACTTCAAGCAGAGACAAGAAAAAGAAATCTGATCAATCCAAGGCTTGGCGTATCCGCCCCAATCTGGCGGAAGCAAATTATACATAGACGCTCTGGGTTTCCCCTTGACAGTCAGGGACTCCAGGCGTCGAAACCTGCGCGTGAGATCCGCAGCTGTAATGGAATAACAGAAAGCCACGGTCACATGCTTCCGCGTTAAGGCATCCACGTCGTGCCATTTTTGGCAGACGAGTGACACGGAGCGTCGATCCATCGGCTCATCCAGGTGCGCCATCACGCACTCCAGCGCTTCATCAGATATCCCTCTGGCGCTGCTGCTTCTCGTCGCCGACGCCATTGCAGTACACTCACTCTCCCGCAGTGACATATACTCACCCGCAGTGACAACATATACTCAATGTGTATACACTCATCACCATTCCAATTTTCCTCTCATTCTCTGTGATGATTTTCTGCGTTTTTCTTTTCTTTTTTTCCCCGAACGGATTGAAGTTGCAGATTTTGCTGGTATTATTATGAAAGCTGCTTATCGTGAAAAGTCGCCCCTGCGATCGTGGCCGTTGATGCCTGGATCGGACGGCTGCGGTGGCCCCTTGCGGTCGTTGTCGCGTGATGAATGTTTACGTCGTTGGTGACAGGAGACAGTGCGATCTGGGCCGTCCGTAACTCCCGTTTTGGCGATGAAACGCGCGCCACGTTGCATAATCGTGTTCACACGTCGAAGTGCGAAGTTGAGGCTTTTGCTTTTAATTATCCAACGTCTAAGCAAAATAAACAAACAAATATATATATATATATATAAACAAATATGTATATATTTGTTTTATTTTTACTGAATAGATTTTAAATGTTGGAATTTATTTTCAACAAATGTTTAGAGAAGAAGTAATACTTTTTGGAGTGCAAAGTTTTTTATAATTTATTTAAGGACAAATTCACATCTGTTTTATTGTGAAATCAGTGAAAAACAAAAAGATAAAAGAAGGATTGGAAGAGAGAGTTTGTGTTACTTGTACTGTTGGGCAGTGGAATCAGAAAAACACTTTATTTTAGAATGTAATGTTTATAATGATATCGAGACCCAATATGTAAACGTTTTAACAACATTGTCGTTATAGGATCTATTCACCAAAAAGGGAATGAAAAAAATAGGAGAATTTATTATCAATTTAAATTCTAAAATATCAGAATTTCAGAAAGCAAAAATGACAGATTCTACTGTCTCGTTATAGGATATATTCGCCAATAAGAGAATGAAAAAAATAGAAGAATTCATTATCAATTTAAATTCTAGAAGATCAGAAATTTAGAAAGTAAAAATGACAGATTCTATTGTCTAATAGATGTTTTTTTTATCTTGTCTAATTATCAAAAATTATCTCAAATCGCAAAACTACTTTTTATTTCAGAAAAAATATATCGGAAGAACCTATTAACGAATCCCTTGCACCCTACATAGTTTATATGTATATATCTATTTATTTCTATTTTCTAAGGTCAAGAATATTTTGATTTTTGATTTTTTTTCGGTTGGGTGGGCTTGTCGATGGCCTTATTATTACTTAAAGGTTCACTGAATATGGAAAAGATTACAAAAGTCAAGTGAATTAGAAGGAAAAATACGCCCACTGAATATTTGCAAATATAAATTGGTTACATGTATACAAAGACAAGGATGTAGGTGGGGAGAGGCCAATGATGGGTCAATTCAAGAAAAGGAGAGCTTTGTTATTACTTGACATGGGTGTGAAAGGGAAAGAAGTATTCATGGGTGTTGTTGTCAAAGGCCACCAAATTCACAAGTAAGTGGCTCTCCTTAGATAGTGA
This sequence comes from Taxus chinensis, assembly GCA_019776745.2. Taxonomy (NCBI): domain Eukaryota; kingdom Viridiplantae; phylum Streptophyta; class Pinopsida; order Cupressales; family Taxaceae; genus Taxus; species Taxus chinensis. The sequence continues at coordinate 122,480,442 of CM034151.1, forward strand.
AAAAGTGGTGGTTGAAAACTCTCAAAAATGGCACACTGAATGTTGAATATTAATGTTAATGTATTTATTTTGTAAATTTGTTGGTTTAAATTAGCAATTGCTTCACAAGTGTAAGGTGGACATTGAACTTTGTTTACCACCATGACTTACGTATCGTGCCACTAAAAAATGTGGCTCCCATTTTCAAGGGTTTGCATATTTGATTTATGAGTGCACTCTTTAGATATGCATTGATTCATGTATGAAGATATATGTATATAAAATGAGATAGATTTGATTTTCTTTTTTTTTTAATATTGACAAGGTTTGTAAGTGGTAGTCAGGGGTGGGATGAGATGGTGTGATTACGAAAGTTCTATTTTTTGCATTAAATTTGACATTCATTTAACTATTGTGGTGTAATTTCAATCTTAAATTTGATGTTCATTTAAGTTTCACTTATAATATTTTTCTTTTTGTTTAGAGAAGTCAATTGGAAAATAGTAATAACTTGGCCATATGATAGAGTTTGAAGCCCGTTTTTTCAAAACTCTTTTTTTGACCAATACAATAATGTCACTAGATTGATGCCTGGTGTCACTAACTAATAAAATCTAAATAAATAATAGAATGAAATTATTAGTCAATGTGATATGGGAAAACTTAAAACAAGAACCTTGAAATTGATATGTATGTCGTTGCATTTCATATACGTATTTAAGATAGTTGTACTATTTAGAAATGTTATGAACATAATTTTGTTTGATTCTCTTCTTTTTGTTTGTTTGTTGATGTAATCTATGAATTCCTTGTTTTTACCAACCAAAAAAATTCCACCAAAAATTTCAAACCACAATGTATAAAATTACATCATAAGTACATATAAATAAATTCAAATTGGAAATATAAATGAGATTCTAGAAAGTGGAAGCCCTAATACAACATGATTTGTGTAAGACATGAGGGTTTATAATAGTTTTGATCCTTGTATACTTGATAAATAAAGATTACATCATGAGAAATGAACAAAATCATAGAGACACTCTTGCAAAAGGTGAAACAAAGTGCTCAAATGTTGGATAGAAGTTGGAAAGATAGTCATCAAGATGCTCATTAAAAAATAGGTGGTTAGACCTATGGTATGGATGGGTTTGAAATGTGCAGACGGGTACATACTTGAATGTGTCTTTGTTGGACAAGTTATTTTCCCAACCTCTAGCTTTGCTTTCTTTAGATATGAGAAACCTCAAAAGGGGATTAACATTTTGTGCTAGACAACTTCACCATACCCCTGTGTGTGATGAGCATTGCCTACATACTAATAGTTTGAAAAGGGATCAAACCGTACTCTCCCAAGGCTATGACAAGATGCAACTAGCAATATAAAATAAATGCATCTAAAATGAAACCCTTGATTTGAATTTAGAACTTAACAACATGTACTTTAAGACCTTGTATGCTTCATAACTCTGCTCTTAGTTGATCTAAGACTACTCTCAAAATATTTAAGAAGAATATTCTCTTTGTGTGTAATGATTTACAAGGGATGAAGTGATAATAGAATTTTTGGAAGGGTTTCTACGATCGTTGTAAACAACCATAAGACAAACACCTACATGCATGCATACTTGTGAAACATTTAAGTAATATAAACACATATATGTTAAGGTAGAATCATTATCAAACATATTAAAGCACATATGTCAGGGAGGATCAATGGTCGTCCTCATATGAATGTCACAATGAGCTTCTCCAATGAACCTCTTCTTCACCCATACCCTCTAGCTTCTTATATAGATAAGTAAGGAAATTTAGGATAAGATTACTTGGACAACAAATGTTATTAAAGATAAGACTTTAAAGTATTTATTTAATAATAGCCAAATTCAACTAAGTCAATAACTTAGTTGACACTCTTCTGTATTAATAAGATAAGGATAAGTGTGTGCACCCATGTGCATATCCATATTTACAGTCACATAATGAGAGTGCATTTTAAACCATACAATAATGTACAAGTTATTAGATAAACTTACATGTCCCCTTAAGATGTACTTTGAAAAGGAGAGAATGAAAAGAAGCTACATTTTTTAGTAATAATAGAAAAATTGTTGTGCACAAAATTGTGTGTACATCAACACAGCCCCCCCCCCCCCCCCCCACACCCCCCCCCCACCCCCCCCCCCCCCCCCCCCCCCCCCCGCGGCCCCCTTAAGAGCAACTTATGGGTTCCGAAAACCAAGTCATGTTAGGTACCCATGTACAATAAATTATAACTATAAAAAATGAGTCACCGCAAGGTTCCTCAAAAAAATCAAGAGATCAACAAAAGTGTCCAGAGGTGTTGAGTTGTGATGTAAGGTATCTTAAGAAGTTGTACGACACATAAGTAATACATTTAAATGTTAAGTAGATGTGCACTAGATGGGTAGGAGATCATCGCCATCACTAAAGGTGCAAGTAAATGGTTGAAAAGTGTGTAGAACTAAAAATTATATGAGTGGAGCTCGTTGATCCTCTTGTTGATCGCTAAAGATAAATTTTGGGGATAATAGTTGTGGAAAAATTACAACAGATTTCACTAACTAGCTGTCATAAACTATAGATAATACCCCCCATAATGTTAAATGGTGGAGTAGATAAAAAAGTGTATGAGTGGAATAAATCAATTACTCAATAATTGAAGAATGATAGATGTTGGGACTACCTGTTGGTTAGATTGTCTCATATCGAAAATACAAAAAAATATGTATGAATGGAGCTCTTATATCTATTACTTTATTATTGATTAATGATAGGTGTTGGGTTACCGGTTGGTCAAACTGTCTCGTGTCAAAAATACAAAAAATAATCCCAACAAATGTGTTGAAAAATAAAATTCCAAATAACCTTGGAATATCTTGAAAACCGTAGTGAAATAAATATCTGAAGAGAAGATAAAAATGCTTATAAATTCATAATATATCTGCTTGCAAAAATTCAGTGCACCCCAATTTTTTTGGTACAAATATTGATGTTACAAAAATTAGCGCATGGACATTAATTTGAACCTTGACACAATAGAATATTGTTGTAAAGATGAAGGTCTACCTTGTACTAAAGTCTAGTTTAAACGAAGAACTTTGATTTTGAGGTTAGACTTTATAGTTTTTCTCCTAATAATGGTCAAAGTCAACTAAATCAATTATGTAGTTGATACTCCTCTCTATTGATATCATATAAATAAGTGTGCATAGCCATGTGTCTATGCATATGTATTATTAAATAATAAGAGTGCACCTTAAATCGTATAATAGAGTACAAGCTATTAAATACATTAATAGTCCATATGGTTTGATTGACTTATAATGTCTTTATTTAAATAGAAAACTTTTCATTAGTTTTCTCCCTTAACCAACCTTGAAATCCCACTAACATTGAATAAGACAAGTTGCCCATTTAAAATTGTGACATTTAGGCGGGCAAATGAAATGTTCGTTACACACTCACATTTTTTAAGTTGAACATATCAAGGGCTCCTAAACCCTTATAGAGGTCCTAAAACTCATATTTGAAAGAATTGTGATGTATTTCTAAAATGCATGTTGGCTTTTACATAGAATAAAGTTGTTATGGTAATGTTGACTAGAGAATGGGGATAACCTAATGGATGATATGGTGTTCATAATGGGGAATTATATGTGAATAAGGCCTTAAATATATATTTATGGACAAAATGTTTGTAAAGGTGCAAATAGTATTATTGTCAAGTAACTCAAACCAATTTTAGGGTACTACAGATACAAAACTCACTGGAATTTCATATTATGAAATCCTGAGCTCACAACCATAAACCATACAATGACCAAAGCTAAAAGATTAAATTGATCCAAAAATTGAAACAATGTTCTTAACAAAACAATCCTTTGGTGATGCCTTTTTATCCTAAATGGAACCCCAAACCATTTGTGGGAGATATTGTGTTGAGAGATTTCATATCCTTCCTCCAAAACAAAAATTTGTGAGGTTAAAATATGTTTCTTGCAAATATATTAAATGCAATTTTCCCCTTTATGTAAGAGTTGAATTTTCTAAACCCTCATAATGTCTAGGGAATTAATTTCCCCTTTGGAAAAAGAGGAAATTAAAGAAAAAACATTTAAATTGAAGATCAATGTAGTGTCCATGTACACACGTTTACCTAAAGATTTTGGTTGAGATGATTATCTAATGTTGTTATGATATATGGACTAAACTCTTTGAATCATAAAGAGAGAGGGGATGTCAACCCCCTTTTAATTTGAAGGTTTCCATGAATACAATGGAGCATTAGTTGGCCCCCATTAGAAAAATCAGGGCTAAATGGTTGATATTAAGGTTTTAGTTTTCTTTTCTATAGTTTCCAATCCCAAATTGGCAAGGAAAAATCTCCATTGACTAAAGGAAGCGTTGAAAATATAGTTAAACTTCAAGTGTGTGAAGGGGTATTATTTTTGTACAGAGGATCCTAGTGTTGAGATGATAGTTTTTAAGATTGTTTTGTAAATTAGGAATGATCAAGACAATGGTAGGTCATTAGTGATATGCAAATATGGAATCTTCTTCTTTACTAAAATTTTCTCTATTAGTATTGTGGGTTTGGGTTGGCTAAGGTTTTAGTTTTCTTTTATATAGTTTTGAATCCCAAATTGGAAAGGAAAAATCCCCATTGACTAAAGGAAGCATTGAAAAAATGGTTAAACTTCAAGTGTCTGAAGGGGTATTATTTTCCTACAGAGGATCCTAGTGTTGAGATGAGAGTTTTTAATATTGGTTTGTAAATTAAGAATGATCAAGATAATGTAAGTTCATTAGTGATATGCAAATATGGAATCTTCTTCTTTAGTAAACCGTTCTCTATTAGTATTGTGGATTTGGGTTGGTGTTGGTAAATCAGTATTAGGAATGTTTCTCTCATGGTTTGTGGACATTTAAATATTTGATGGGGAACCTTGTTGTGGAAAAGTTGGATGTTGAATTCATTGGTTTTAGAATTCTTTTGTTTGTACTATAGAAGCCACTTCTTGGTGCTTTCTTTTAAAATATTGAAGTGCATTAATATTAATTTGATGCTTATTTTTATATCTGATTTGATATGATGGATACCTATGTATGAGTTTTTCTAGTAATAAATATATGCACGAGGAACCCCCAAACAAAATTTTTACCCATTATAAATATCAACCCATGACATCGTGAATTCAACAATAACTCTCCCTTATTCATTCTAAATTCAAACCTAAATAATTTTTAAGTTAATAAAACCCTTTAATTTTTATAAAAAACAAAATTAGCCTAGATAAATAAACCCTTAAGAAATCAATTAGGTCCTCACCTTCATCTTTAAGCATGTCACAGTACCTAGAATTTGACAAATGAAAACACAAAAATAATTAAAATCAAATTTTAAGTTCTTTATCTTTTCAAAACCTAAAGATATCATCTTAGTATTCAAGTTTTAAAGACAAAAATAAACCCTTAAAATAATGCTCAAAGTGGGACTTTTTCCTGTCATTACCCAAAAAAATATGGTATTTCAAAAACTATAATATTATTATCTTGAGGATCATCACTAATACAAGTGTGTGGATCTTACTAGAATTTCTTGAAATCCCTCACCAACACAAGCTTCCTTATAGGTGTTGACATAGGTGTTTTCCATAACTAGTCTCTACCCCCAATCGACAACCCTATATTTCCTTACAATATTGATCAATTGTGTCACCACCATAAAAGCATATTTATGTTACTTTGAATTTTTATCATATTTAAAATCCCCCTCCAAAATATGAAAACTAGTGGGATTCAATTGTATCACAATAATTATCATGAATATAGTTCTTTTTTTACATGTCCAAATTTTTGAAAGACAATAGTAGATGTCTTCATCCTCGTGTCATCCTCAATGTCTCTCCAATGATTGATTCTTGATTCTTCATTGTGGTTTTAGTATCAACTCAATCTTTCTCATAGTAGAATTTTTTTTATTACAATGACAAAACATGTTGATTCGTATGAGTTATCTTAATTTGAGTTGTAAGATCTAAAGGGTACCAAATATATCACCATTGGAGTTTGAAATACATAATGCATGCTATTTTTTTTACTCTGAAGTCGCAATACACACATATCCATAATCTCCAAACATACATCAAAAGTATACAACTAGGAGATATCTTGATTGAAAAAGTTATCTTTATCAATATGATATTTCCACATAATATCATTTCGGTTTCAAATTTTTTGACTTCCATATGTAAGAGTTGTTGTGACATTCAAAATATTGGTTGTTCTTCTTAGTTGTAATATCAAAAGTAGGTTTATCTAATTAATATATTAAATTCAAAATGTGTGTTATAATTTAGAAAATTAAATACAAAAAATACAATAAGTAAAGTCCTAAATATTTTCATGAGATAATATTTGATCAGCACAACTTCTAAAATTAGAAGACAAATAATTAAGGTTCAGGATTTAGAAAGAATTCATCATTTTGATAGGTTTAGAGATGTCATGGTGGTTTAAACTGGGTAAATATGTTATTTAGAGAGTCGCAAATATGTTTGTAAGCTATTAAACATTGGAAATTACTCTGTTATTGTGACATGTATTTTCGTACCAAGTGCAACTGGGTGTTTAGATCTAGGGTCTATGATTAGATTTGTGTGATCATAATTTTTAGATGAAAATGGATTCTCCTTGTGTTGAAACCCTCACTCTTGGATTTGCAACTTAAAAATTGGTTAGTGCAATGAGTTATAATGACCTCAACAATCCCCATGAGGTTGAGCATTGCTTACATAAAACTACCTCAAAAGGGCCTCAAGATCATTTAGTTATCCCTCCTGGTGGATGTGTGAGAATTTGTATGTATAATGTAAATGGAAATCCTTAATAAGACCTTCAACACTTGGCAATGAAATTTGGCTTCAATCTTGGCCCATGAAAGTGATTTAGGGTAATGAATGATGATACATTTAAATTTAAATTTTTTTGTCATGTGATATGAGAAATTTAAATGTTTAAATGATCAGGGACCAAAAGTGCTTATTAGAATTTTCTTGAGTATGAGATTCCTACATGCCCCTAGTAGGCTAGGGTGCATTTTTTTATATATGTGACTTGTGAAAATTATTTATCGCTAAATAGACTTTAAGTTGACTAGAGTAACTTGTGCATTTGAAAATATGATTGTTGCAGGTACAACATGCATGATCATTAACTTTAGACAAATTCGTTGACTGAACTTATCCTTAATGATGAACTATTTTAGGCTCAAGATGGAACCTAATTAGAGATAAGAGGAGAGTAGATAAGATTTTAAAGATGTGTTTTGCATAAGGTGCATTAGTTCTAGAGGTTCTAATCTAAAGAGAAAGTCATGATCTATTGACTTGGTCAAAGTATTAGGATTAAGCAATATGCCTTTAAATTAAGTCAACAAGTGTATAAAATGAGATAATTATGAGATAAATGCCAAATGATTATATAAAAGTGCATTACGACCAGTTTTTAGGTACTACATTCAACCCATCAATAGAGTTATGAAATCAAATTTAAGGATGTGCATGTAAAAAAAATTACTAGCATTTTGGATTATTCTTCTCAACCCATGATCAAAGTAATGAGTTTTTTAAAGCCTTTACATGTGGTCTTATTCACCTAATGGCCTACATTGTGTGTTGTTCTTCCCTACCTTGTTGTTCTTCTCCTAATGGACATTTTAGTTTTTTTTCCCTCTGCTCGCACCCTTTACTCGCACCCTGCGCCATGGTGGCTACCTGAGCCCTTGCTTCCAAAGCGAACCCTAAATCTGACCAGGCAAGAACTGAACGGACAGGCGAGGGAGATGGAGGCTGCACGGCTGTGGGGCTCATCTCAGAGGTTCCACCCTGGTCATGGATCAACCTTGCCTTCACTACAGGGAGCTCCATTCCTCCACCTCATAATGGTTGTGCAAACCCTAGCCGAAGTCTACCACAAGATCCATCCGGGGGTGCGGAAACGCCTGGTAATAGACATTTAAAATCTGTGTTGGAAGGATCAGTTCATGACAGATTGGAGCTCGACAGAGATGCTAGTCGCGGCCATATTGGGTCATCCTTCAAAAACGTTTTAAACAGCAAGGAATCTTCCATGAAACCTGTAGACGTTACCCCATCTATTACTTTTGGGGAAGAGGTCATTTCCTCTGAGATTTACTACAAAGAGCATGCTCTGATTTGTAGATTCGGGGGACTATGGCCCAACCTTCCTATTCTTCACATGTGGATCTCTAAGCACTGGACTCCAATTTTAACTAGAAAATAAACTTGTATCCGTGTGCTAAAGGTATTTTCATTGTAACCTTCTCTTTAATAGCTAATAGAAACATCATTACTTCCAAACTTTGGACTTGCCAATCTAAATATTTGATCATTAAACCCTGGTTTCCATCCTTCAACCCACTCACAGAATATTTCTCATGGAAACCTGTTTGGATCAAGCTGCCCCATTTACCTCTCTAGTTCTGGAGTCATGACTGTTTGACATCCATTGGCAATGCCTTGGGAACTACACTCTATATTGATTCTCAAACCACTAATTACACCCATACTACTTATGCTCGAAGCCTAGTGGAACTTGACACCGATAAAAATCTTCCTGCAACCATAGACCTTAGAGTGCAAAACAAAACTTAGTCACAACCTCTTGATTATGAAGGTCTTCCTTTTCGTTGTAGAAGATGTTTTTGCTTAGGGCACACCTCTACTGAGTGTGGGATGGAAAAATGTCAACATGAGAAGCGTAGTTGGTGGAGAGATGCTCTTCCGAAACACCTGATTATTGATGCAAAAAAGGGACTAGATTTAAATGCATATACAAATATTGAATCCATTTCAGCCCCAGAAACTAAATCTCAAATTGTGAGCAGCATGAAAAATGCACAAGCTGTTGAGGACAACATGGAAAATGATAAATATCTCTCTCGTGTTAACAAAGTGGTTGTCCCAAAAGGAACAAATGCAACTAAGGAAAATACTCCTCCTTTGTCTTCTTCTCCAACCGCGAAGGCTCCATCAGGATGGGTTACGGTCAGCAAAAAGAAAAAATATACCCCTCTGAAGGGTAGCACTTTGCCTTGATGATTCTTATCTTTGCTATTGGTTGGTTGGGCTACATGGGTCTCATTTTTCTTGGCCAGATAGCAGGTTGCTTCCAATGGTGTTGTTATGCCATTGCTATTCGATTGCTGTATTTCTGTTTTTTTTTGTTGTTTCTTTGTCGTTTATTCGCTGACAGGCTCTATTGTTCTATTTGGATTTTGATCCATCTCTTGTGCTTTAACTTTCAATTCTGGCTTCTAAGCCTTGGTGTACAAGGGTATAGTCCCTTTCAATAAACTATTTGCCAATAATAAAAAAAAATGTAGACCCTTAAATCCTATTTCGTAATTGTAATTTGTGATGATTGTTCAAGAAGAAACAAATCAAACCCTCAATAAACAACCATTATTTCGTAGGGATGTTTCTCTAAACTCATTTTTAATTGTTATTCATTTTCCTGTTATTGAATTGTAATCTCTTTGTAAATTTTGAGTGGTAAAAAACATTAAAAGGAATAACACTAAACCTGCCTATGTAAACCCCTAAAGCAAACCCTTATTCATTTCAATCTTTTGGGATTTCCCATTTTAGAGAGCTAGGATTCAAATCGAGTTAATTTAAGAGAGAAGGTGAAAATAAAAGGAATAATAATATAATATAAAGAGAAATATCGTGTATGCATTCCCAATAATTTCCAAGACAATCCAAATGGCCCTGACACTGTTCATATTTTGAATCATATTTGGTTGGTGAACAAGTTTAGAAATTGGTATAATATTAGCATAGACATTTTCATATTGTAGTGATAGAATAGGAAACAAATCAAAACCCCTCTTTCACTTGAGAAACAACATTATAAAAAAATGTGATCCCTATTGTAGATACCTGAAAATGGCACAATCCCTTTTTATAATGGATTTTAAGTGATTTTGTGCATATGGTTCATTAACTCAAACAAAATGGATTAATTAGTGTGTCAACACTTCCATCCAAGTCTATTTCTTTTGTAACTAATCCTAAACAATTTTTTATCCTCATTCTTCATTTTTTGTGTGTTTTTTAGGGAATTCCCACCTTGTGGATTTCATTTGGTCATTCTTTTGTATCCAAAATAGAGTCATTCGCATTGGAAAAACCCAGGCGATGGTTTTTTCCAAGGCCATTGATTATGTCCTCACTTTGTTTTTTCACTCAAACATATCAAAAGTAAATATATTTGGGCCAACCTTTTGATTTTGAATTTGAGTATTGTATACGCCAAATGGTTTTAAATTTGAGGATTAATCATTATATAAACAATCCACTTAAGACTAATATAAACAGGGAACTCCTTATAATATTAATACACTTTCTAACATCAAATATCTATTTCACACTCAAGTACACAACTCATTACTCTTATCTGTTATGAAGTACTCTTATTGCACGAATTATACCTTGTGTCGTTGGGTTTAAGAATAATATATAGATTTTACATTGATATCACATGTTCTCACACACCTACTAAGAGGGAAAACTGCATCAATTAGAGGCCTCTTTAGAGTAATTTTGGCATCTCTCAACTCGGAAAGGGATTGAGTAAACTCGACCATTAAAAATTAATCCATTTTTTAGGTTCACAAACAAAGGAGGAAGCTAGGGATTTGACAAAGGGTAAGCCCTAATTAGTTATAAAAAGGTGATTATAGACATTTGAATACAAAATCTTGGTCCTAAGACACAAGAGAACATTGTGCAAAAGTCAAATACTAGATCAAATAAGTAGAGGGAAAACTTGATCACCAAGACAAAAACATATGAAATTTTTTCCCAAAAGTGTTGATCCTTCCCTCCTCTATGTTTGAGTCTCCCATATTTTCTAAATAGCTTGATAAAACTTTGCGTCGCATTTACAAAAATTCTAGATCAATTTTATTTCATTTTGTTTAGTTTGTTGTTAATATGTTCTCAACCCTAACATGTATTGTGCATGTACTTCTAATTATTAAATTTCTAGAGTTTGTATAATATGATATATTGATCAAAACATGATTTGATATCTATAGATTTATGGTGTTTACATTTTAAATCCTAGATCATACAACACTTAATAAATATCTTAATTATATTAAACCTTATTTTTTATATAACATTCTGGTGAACTTAATGTCATAACTTCGAGATCGCCTCCTTGGTCCTCTGTACAAAATTGGTAAAGATATTTGTATAAATGGGCTAACACGGTATGATGCCATGAAAATTGTGTACCGTTCTCTTTGATATTGGGTATCATAGATCACATCTTATAGGATATGGAGACACCACTAATATCCACTATTGCAAATGCAATGATAAAATTTCACAATCCTAGAACCCCTTAGAAAACAGTGTCTTCCTACAAACCTAAATAATTACATCGCTCATGCAAACGATCCCAATCTAAACTAGTAAATAATTAATGGACCGCCCTATACTCAATATCACTCCTTATATTAACTTAGTGAACAACAATAATTAGCTACAAAATATGCCACACATTCTCTAATGTAACATTGACCTAACTTGTTGGCATCCAAAATGTGTAAGTGTATATATCCTAGTGCTCACATGGTAATAAATTGAACATCATGGGGGATACACCAAAGATGTTCCATAACCCTGAATATTGCTCTATTAATGGTGACTTGGTCAACCACATCAAGTTTTAAAGACATTATGGTCTACGTATGGAAACCATTTTTGAGCTCTTTCAAATGCACATCCATTTGAAAAATCAACACTTAAATCGAGCAAATATTTGAACATTCACAATATTATGATAAAATACATATAGAATATATATATTATCCATAAAATAAAAAATAGTGTAGATTGGACAAAAAATCCCATAAATGACAAAAGTGGCAAACACATTCATTTACAACAGGTTCAAAACCATCAAATTATGGAGAAAATTTTCATGTGACAAAAAAATATGTCCAGCCTGATTTTTGACCCTTTTTACACATATACAACATATAATTACATTTTTCATGATTTGTTAAATACACAAAAAAATGACAAGATAGTCAAAAGTCATAAACTCGCTAGAAGCAATAGCTTGCCACCAACTAAGTTCTCGTAGACCCGAGTCAAACAAGAAGTGGGTGTACCTCGTCTCACTAGCATATTTACTAATTAAAACTAAATTATCGAGTTCACAACAACACAAGTGAATTTCTAATCTTAGAAAATTAACCTATTTAGATTGAAAATGACCTATGACAAGTTATGGTTTTCACCTAGAAGTCGTTATTCAAATCACATAATTGCAATAATTTGAGTTCCTTACATCCATTTTATGCATCAATCAATTGTGTTAGGATCAACATTTCCTAATCTTATGTATCATCAATATTACCCATGATTTCAAGAACATATGTTATTATTCCCTTATTTTCAGCTTCCTATCGTTGCAACAATCTCTACTCATGTACACCTAATCAATAATTGACCTTAAATCATCAGGGGAATATAAAATTTATCACATGATCAAGATTCATTGACTGAAATTACTTATATAAAAATGTGTAACTATGTCTCTCAAGAAATTGTTGTGCATTATTCCATTATCTTAGGCTTGTTACAATGTACATTATATGATCATTTTTACATCTTGGGCTTTGGGCCCTTGGTTACATGACTATTACCTCAATTATGAAATCCAAACTATGATTCTAATCACATTATCCCTGCCCTTGATTTAACATGTTTATCATATAATATTTAACTCTTTGGATATGTTCACATTATGCTTATAACACAAGCATTAAAACCTTGGCTTTAGGTCCTTAGTTTTTGTCCTTACTACATGATCATCATCCAAATTGACACTTGTTTTTAACCTCACAACATGACCTTATCCTTGGGTTATATAATTCACTCTCTTTAGCTTATGACCCTATGCTATTATATTAACCCACATGAACGACATTGGGTCACATTCCCATTTACCAATTGACAACTTCACTCTCAATTAGGTCGTTCATACTTGAAGGAAACAATTGTATATCTCTAATATATATATAAGTCTATTCTTTCCTATGTGCATCATGATAATTTTTTTATTATCCTTATGAGGTACACCATGTGTGGGGGCATATGATCTCATTATGAAACTACTACTTATGATCACATATTTACATTTACTATGGCTATATTACAAAATCTACACATGGCATGCGACAATGAGATATCAATGCAATAATAACCCATTTACACATTCACATACACGATCACGACATGATTACATCTATGAATATACTGAAAATTATTCCTATAATGTGACTATTATCAAAATTTAATACACTCTCTAATAATATGTATTACGATATCAACATGACATATGATAATTGTTTAATTGAAAGCAAACAAATATAATGAATAATTGGTCATTTCAAATTGTGGATAAAACTATTTTTTTTTTAGGTGTATAACATTCCTACTGACATTTTACACCACCTCTAAAAAAGGGTGCATCATATCTATTAGTCTCCTAATGAACATATCAAAGACACTTCCATTCATCATCATAGGGGAAAATTTTCGAATAATGACTTATACTCCTTCTAGAGGAAAAATAATTCATAAAATTTATCAAATGACATTTATAGTCAAAGGAATTTGAAACTATATGATATTAATCAAATATTTTCTAAATCAAAGGATTCTTCAAACTATACTAAATTGAAAAAACAATTCTGAATTAAAAGCATTTGAAGTATATGGACTTGAGCAAATATTTCCAATCAAAAACACTTGAATATCCAAACTAAGTAAATATTTCCCATCAAAAGAACTTGAATATCCAAAAATATCCTTCCAAAGGTATTGATTTTATCTGAATTATCCATATAATCACATTATAAAGTACATATTTTTTGCCCTTTTGGTGGCTCAAAACTATCATATGTCTCTTTTTAGTAGCTTAAAACTGGATAAATGGATGCTTTACTAGACTCAAGACTGATATCAAGTCTCCTTCATGTAACTTGAGACTGATATATATGAGCTTTCCCAATAGCTCAATATTGTAGTATTGAATTTGAGTTGCTCAATGCTCATGATTTGTATTTTTATCTAAGGAGATAGTGTCTCGACCCATGAACAACATGTGTTTGATGTATTCATAGTTGGTTGATCTTTGGCTAAGGATCGAAAATAATTTGAGATCAAAAACCTCCTTTAGGTGATATGCAAATTGTTGATAACATAATGATATTCATCTATTTTGACAAATGTGGTGCATTCTCTTGAAGAGTAATGTTTATCATGTCACATTTATAATTGCTCTTGCTATCTCAAAATGTTATTATCAATGTTTTAATTGTATATATGTTTATATACGAAAGAATGGTAATCTACTATGTTTGCGGATCTTTGTAGATTAGTCATATTATCTTAATAGCACATTGGAATGTGTTGGATCAAAGCATTGTAAGACAAGAACAAAATGCACTTTAGGTATCCTTTATATTTTACTCTAAACCAACAATTTCAAATATAGTATAATGTGGGGGAAATTTTAGATACCTAAAAATGGTACAAGCCTTTTTTTATAATGAATTTTAAAGTGATTTTGTGTGTATGATTGGATAACTTGAAAAAAAATTTATTAATTGTACATGTCGACACTTCTATCTAAGCATATTGTATTCTATAATTATTCATGAACACTATGTTCTTATTTCTCATGTGTTTTCTAGGAATTCCCACCTTGTGGATTTTTCTGTATCATTCACTTTATATTCAGGATAGATTCGGCCACCTTAGACATAACTAACCGATCATTTTTTGTCCAAAGCCAATGAAATTCATCCTCCCTTGGTTTCACTCAAACTTTTCAAAAGTAAATCTCTAATCTAAGGTCACCTTTTGGGCATTTTTATTTTTATTTTGGGTTATTTTTACACCAAAAGGTTCCAAATTTGAGTATTGACCATTATTTTAACAAATCACTTAAGACCATTGTAAAGGGGAGACACCTTACTAGATTAACACACTTTCTAACATCGAAATATCTCTTGGACACCTCAAGTACATAGTTTTTTACTCTCTTTTTCAAATATGAATCACTCTATTAATGCATGCATTACACCTTGTGTTCCATTGGCTTTTAGGGAATGACATATTATTTTTTCATTGATATCACATGTACTCACACACCTATTAGGAGGGGGAACTACATCAATCTAATGAATATTTAGAGTATTGTATATGTAGGACTATACTCTAAACTCGGTATGAGGGCTTAAAGAAAGCTTGACCATTGTGTAGCTAATCCCTTTTTTATGTTTTTAAGAAAAGGAGGAAATTCAGGGTTTTGAAAAAGGATCATTCTTAATCAGATGCAGAAATGTGATATTCTAAGATATTTGAATACAAAATTTTGGTCCTAATGCATAGTAAAACATTGTTCAAAAGCCAAATTCTATATCATAATAGTAAATGGAGAATCTAGTAACCAAGGGAAAAAATGTCTGGTAAATTCATCTATAAGTATTGATTCTTCCCTCCTATTGGTTGTAATCCCCTTATTTCTTGAAAAACTCAATGACACATTCACTTCTTATTATTTGGAATTGAATGTGCCTTCATAACACATTGTGGCTTCTTTTTCAAATATAAAGGTTACTAACATGATTTTTAACAATGATGCGGGTGATAGTGTATACATCTAATTTTGGTACAAGGCATACGGTAACAAATTTTTTGACACATTTTAGGACACTTGGACGAATAATGCATTGTAGGGTCCTTTTAGCATACTTTTCCCCTTTCAGTCGATCTCACACTATTTTTTCAACATTGACTACTATTTTACACTCTTAGAACCATTTTCCCCCTAGGACATACAATACATATTTATAGAATCATACATCCCATTTTAAGTTATTTACACATTAAGTCCTCATTTATGGTAGAGGGATAATATCGAGAATTCTTGATAGTGACCCAAGACTTTATTGTTGCTCGATAATGACTACCTCTACCAAATATTCACTTTTAGCATTTAGGTTCATTTTGGTGGTCAAACTAGGTTTGAATTTGGGTTCAAATTGCGTATGAAATCAACATAGAGGTACCTATTAAAAAATCATTAATCTGATTTAGACATCTATCTCAGATCGTATACATTAGACATCACTCTGCTATACTTTAGATCTATCAAGAGCCTCTAAGTCTTCCAGCCTATTATAATTCTTCCTTCATTCAAATTTTCATTATCATAATTACTTTGTGATAAGAAGAGGGTTCATATTGTTGCATTGATTGGGCATATATGGAGAGATAAGGACCAACACTTCTCTCACATGGGAAATAGATATGCATAGATCTATATAAGCCTTGATTACACACTAATGTGTAGCACAACACTTCCTATTGGAGGTAGTACAATCCAATTTTATTATTTTTAATTATTGTTTCATTTAGCGCATTGCTAGGGTTTTACGTTGAATCAAGGGATAATATATTCTCACACCTTCACAAAAATCCAAATTATGTTTTCATATGTTAGAGGTATAAAAAGGCATAAGTCAAGTTCTAGATCAGTTAAAGTAGTAAAAGGCATTATCAGAGAGAAGAGTACAAAATGGGTAGTGGTTGATATTATCTGAGGGCACTATCAATAGCTAATAATGTCCCCATTTTTTATATAGTCCTAGACACCTCACTTAGTAGTCAAATTTTACTTGTCTTATTCTATTATATTATTAATCCCCTTATGAGCTTCTTAGTCTTGTTTTAAAAAATGAACTACACATTTATAGGCAGGGACATTACTTGCACAAGTACAATCTCACATTCTCTAATGACAGTTCAAAAATCACATTTTAAGGTCATATTTTGTGTATGCTAGAGATAAATAAAACAAATAATCATAACTATTTTTATCACAATGTATATGTGAATGGTCAAGCAATATTGTCTACCATGCATCAATATATTAAATGTTTGGATGAAATAAAGTAATCAATCTATGTATAAAGAAACTCAAATTATATAGCAATGTGTTAAAACTAAATTCATGCATGAATAATTATAAATGAAACATTTTATAGAAGACACGAAGCACATGAGCAACCGCTAGTTATAAATGCGAAAATCCAACCTCTGAGGGTATGCTCACAACAATCTCTTCCTGTATGAGCATATAAGCAAAGCACAAATGATCATGATTATCGATCCAATACCAAGATAAAGGATCATATAATTTTGAGTTATTAAAAATCACAAATGATCATGAATATAAATCCAATCCCAAGATAAAGGATCATATCATTTTTGAATATAGGTTCAATAGATTACCAAGACCACTCTGATGGTATTGATGATGAATATTTTGATTTATACTTTCTAGACTTGTTACAACCCATTCATTCAAATATTACGCCTTAACATGATACATATAATTCACAATATATAGATTATGGTGATAAATATCCAATAATTGATGGTATTATAGGTTGGTTATTTATTTTTCCTCATGCATATATTTACCAAGATTTATTTATTGTATTACACGTAGTTTCTTTCTTTACATAGTTTGTGATTGTTCTTGTGTGTTCCTCATTGTACATAGTCTCTTTGATGTCTTTTAATTATTTATAGCCTCTTGTGTTTGATGTTTTATTCGATTCATGATTATTTACTTACTTTTCTCTAACTTGTTACTTTTTTACTTCCTTATTCTACCTATGTTTCTCTCTAATAGTACACTCTTCAAATTTTTACTTTCAATAAACGCTTCTTCTACTTTGACGTATCTAAGCCACAAAAAGTTTCTTTCCTTCATGAATTATTTGAGATTCAGGGGTTTATATTATTTGTGTCCAGTATTTTTATGAATATTATCCAATAATTTCAATCATCAACCTAGATTAAGCTTATGGTATTCCCAATGCCTACACTAACTCCTAAGTGATGACATCATAATTATATGGGAGTACAATGTACCTAAGTGTGCATATAACTTATATAAGTTGTAGGCAAGTAGGGATTCCTCCTTATTTATTTTTCCTTATCTGATTTTCATTTATTATTCATATTCTCGTTTGTCTAATTTCATTGATTGGTCTTTGTCGCTTGATATTATTTTTCCTTTATCTTACATACACTGTTTTTTTTTAACAATACAAGTGGATTTATTGTGTGTTCATTGTGGTGCCACAATACATATCATGCACACATTTTCATTTATTTTCTCAAATTTTCCATGATCCTTATCATGCATGCAGTAGGAGAAAGGACCCCTCTTTCACTTATGATAGCCCCAATTTATCTCTACTCTACCTTTGGGGGACATTTTCTTATCATTTGAGCTTAAAAAGATTACATATTTTATTCAGAGGAAATTACAAAGGAAAAAAGTTCCCTAAAACTCCCAGGATCACTACAGTGTAGAAGATGACTCTGAGAGCTTTCTGACGACTATTTGAATGTCAAAAACGGAGTTCGTATGCACATTGGGTGGCTGGTCAAAGTTTGGTCAACTGGAAAGTCAACCCTAATCAACAGTCCAATCCAGATGTGACATGTGGAAAAGGTGGAAACTGGATGAAAAGGAAAAAAAAAAGAGTCATTTTTTAGTTATCGACCTCCGGTATTATTCAGGCATAAAAGTTGGTGGTGGCATCAAGAGGCTCAACTTTTGTGACGGAAGGGAGGTCAGCCACCCTGAGAGATAGTAGTGCTACCGACATGGTGGGCCCTCAACCACCATATCGACATCAAGTTAGCTTGACGAGCTATTATTATGACTCAGTGAGGTGATCAACTGCCCCACCGAGTTGATCACATTTTGACATGTGTTCGATTTTAGCTCGATTTTCCTATTGATAATCGACAAAGCATATTATGTTGTCGCGTTACACCTAATTTTAGCTCAGTGAGCTATTTTTATTTGTTAAAAAAGTTGATCATTTCCATGTGGACAATACCACATATTTACAATTTCAGGATATGCATTATCTCCCACAACAACTTGGCGAATATCTCACCCTATGGACCAATCAAAAAACCCACCAAAGAGATTACCACATGGCTTGGTCCTCACCCTCCAATGGAACCGACATCAATAAACCAATGGAAAAACCAACATGAATCAACTAAGGAAATTATGCACAGCTTGCCACATAAGAACCAAAAAACACAATTTAAGGTGTAGAGTCGAGGCCACTTATATGGCAGCAAGATAAAATGAGACCAGGCATGGCCCCCTTCACGTGAGTCAACGGGGTATTTACCAACTAAATAAAAAGTGAACTGTCCACCCCCCTTCATGCAGTCAATGTGGGATTTGACCCAAAGTAGTTGACAAAACAAAAGAGGTAGGTGGGATTTGAACCCCGACCTCGGCGGTAGAAATGAGCGGCCCAACCAACTTGGCTAGTGAGTTTGTTTGGAATGGGAGTTGGTCGATAAGGCCTTTATACGAATATTTCGGGGTTGATTTGGCCGCTATAAAAAGACTTGACCCCTCTCTGATTTCTTGAAACACAAAACACAAATCTCATTTGCTAGAGCTCAAGAGGGTGAAGACCAAGTTTTTAAGAGGAGAGTTAAAAGGCATATTATGTGAATACCTAAATCATTTAGGCATATTATTTATTTATTATTGGCCTATTATTTTTAGGCAATATTAAATTAAATATTTGTAATTGGGAGTATTCAAAAACTACCCAATAGGCCCATTGAGCCACTGTATTTTTCACTTGCGATGCCTGGAGTATCGACTGGAGTGTCGAAGGACGCATTGATAGCATTGGGAAGGCCGATTGAGTTCCGAAGGAGATTATGCACCAAGAAGGTGGAGGACGATTTCAACTGATCATCAAAATTATTTGAAGGACTAGAGTACAATTAGGCAAGTGAAATTCCATTAGGTTTTATTGTAAGAAATAACATTGTACTTATAAATTTTGACTAGTGTAATAGTTCAAAAGAACCCAGAGACGTAGACCATTGCTGAACTCTGTAATCAATCATGTGCAATTTTCATTCACATTATTGCATTAGTTTTAAATTGATTACTTAAAAGGAGAAAATTGTTGGAAAATATAAAAACCTATGAGGGTTTGAGATCAGGTAAATAAAAACTTGATCAATTTTTGGATCAAGTTGGTTTTACAGAGATACAGAGTTGGTTTTGCAGCAATGGTTATATATTTATAGAAATGGATCTATACCTCTTCTTCCAGTTGCCGATTATGCTTGCGTTATTGGGCACCATGGTTCGAGTGATGATGACTCGACACCAAGAACATGATCGCTAGATCATGGAGTTACAAACCCACCTGGCTACTGTTTGAGAGCATCAGAGCCAATACCAACAATGCATTGTAGAGTTGCAGAGAAGCCTATATGCTCCACTTGGGAAGGTGGTTGAATCAATTCAGCTTTGGAAGTGCCTCTTGGAGAGGAAACCTTCACCAAACTTGGTCATGTGTCATCATTGTGGCAAAGGGCACGACACTGAGAAATGACTAGAAATTGTATCCAGACAAGAGACCTAAGTGGATGCAGAAAAGGGAAAGGCTATTGCAGGACCCAACTCTGGCCATGTTAGTGGTACCATTGGGATAGAGAGCACAAGTGGAATGTCTAGATATTATACTATGACATGTGAGTGCCTCGAGATAATTGGATTCCGGTGATTACACGAGGACAGTTAGTCACCCTTATTTTCGATTGGACTATCGGAGTAGGGTACGTGACTGCTGATTTGGTGCACCGACTGGGAATTCCCATGACACCACTTCCTCATACCAATATAGTTGGCACAGAAGATGGTACTCTGCATGGAGTGTCTACCAGCTATTGCACTCTGAGTCTTCATAGTTGGGAGATGAGTTTTATGACAATATCACTCTCAACATCATCCCTTTGAATATGGATGAAATGGTATTGGGAAACTTCTACCTAACTTCTCGGAAAGGTTATGTGATTGATGATAGGAGCGGAGTGGAGCTTCGCATTGGGCACAATTGGAGGATCGAGTTTACAATGGGACATGTTGTTCATCTTGCACAAGGTGAAGATAGTGAGAATTCTAACT
Source organism: Taxus chinensis (assembly GCA_019776745.2). Lineage (NCBI taxonomy): Eukaryota > Viridiplantae > Streptophyta > Pinopsida > Cupressales > Taxaceae > Taxus > Taxus chinensis. The sequence continues at coordinate 122,501,601 of CM034151.1, forward strand.
CATATGTACTAGGTGATCATGTAGATCCTAATGCAGAGTCTAGCTCATATGTCCCTCTAGATCATGTCTAGATCCTGACATTGAGGTCGCATATATCCCAAAAGATCATTAGGATCCATATGCAGAGGAGTGAGAGCTCGAGGATCCACAGGACACCTATTGAGGTATCCTAGATAGACACCAAGGATTCTACAATTGGTAAGAAATCTAAGGTGTAAATAAAGTTGACTTTGTTCAGCTATTGTATTGGTTTTTCTGAGCATTATTTATTGCTCTTATTGTAATAAAACCATAAACTATTGTGTTAGGTAGAATGTATGAATAAGACCCATGTGTGGTCAATTTTTGTATACATCTAACCAATCAAGACACAATAGTAAAGACCCAATTTTGGGAAATGTTTGTACTCTTTTATACTTGCATTAGTAAGACCCCTTAGAGGGAAATTATTTTGGTAAATTGCTAATACCAAGAGATGTAATATGTTTTGGTCCTTGTTGAGTTATTTGTCCAGATGGAAAGAGACAAACGAGGTCAATCTGAATGCGATGTAGTGGAGAAGACCAAGTACATAAGCCACCGAGTAGGAGAAATTTTCACGACAGGTTTATCATGTGAAATTATTTTCCTATAAAATTGGTAAATAAGCTTATTGTACCAAGACTCAAAAAATGGAGCATTTTTACAACTAATTTGCATGATGTATTAGGAAATGTTTTCCCTTACACTTGTATTTGAAAGTTGTATAAAGACCCTGTTAGGGGCACATATCTCCTAATCAAATGTTTGAGTGACCATTAAAGTTGGATACTCATATCTATGAGTTTAGAGATTTTTCATCCATTTGTGCAGACAATGGAGTTCACAGGTGTCATTTCAGAACTTCATTATGTGTAGAGGAATTGTGATTGTGCAACAGAATGGTAGTTGAATCACTATTGGCATTGACGTCGGGTTAGAAATTCATTCTGTGAAGAGGACATCGTGGGCATAAGAGTGGTATCTAATGGTACATCAATGATATTACTATTTGTCAACAAACAGGAGCTCTTGAAAGGATCAACTCAGATAGTCATTTGGTGTCAAGGTACATTGCGACCACACATTCAAATGGTAGTTGATCATCAGACTTAACATCATGCATTGGAGGCTTGAGGTCTTAAAAGAGGCTTAGCATATTGTGCATTAGAGGACGTTGAAGTCTGGAAAGGGATGTGACATTATGGTTGCAACTTCATTATGTGTAGAGTCTCTTATGACCCTGTAGCAAGATGGTACCTGACAAGTCATTATCCATCACCGACATCAGATCAATCATAGCTCTAAGTAACATGGAGTTCCTTCAAACCAGTTTGGATTCTACGGAATCAACTAGGAGCCAAGAACTGTGTTATAGAGTCAAAGAAGATCCTTGTTGTCAAATATCTGGAAGCTTAGCACCATACAATAGAGGCATGGAGATATTCTTCAGATATCAAAGTGGTTCAGCAAGAGGTAGTGAGCCCATGTGCCACATTTCCTAGAGTTTGAGCCATCATTATTGAATGTGGAGTTGATAGAATACTACAATGATCTCTTCTCAACAAGGTGATTTGGAGTTCACAAGATTTTTGGGACAAAAATCCTTTCCCATTGGGGAGGTATGATCCGGAGGACATTACAAAAGAAAAAATTCCTTGAATCTCCCAAGATCACTATAGTGCAGAAGATGACTCCGAGAGCTTTCTGACAACTATTTGAACATTGAAAACAGAGTTTGTATGCACATTGGGTGGTTGGTCAAAGTTTGGTCAACTAGAAAGTCAACCTTGGTCAACAGTCCAATCTGGACGTGACATGTGGCAAAGGTGGAAACTGGAAAAAAGGCTAAAAAAGAGAGTCATTTTGTTTGGTTATCAACCTCTGGTCTTTGTCAGGTGTAAAAGTTGGTGGTTGCAGTAAAAGGCTAAATTTTGTGACGGAAGGGAGCCCGACCACTGTGAGAGCTAGTGGTGGTATCGACATGGTGGGATCTCAAACCACCATCATGGTCGACATTGAGTTAGCTTGAACGATCTATTATTCTAGCTTAGTGATGTGATAACTCCCTATTCCAGAGTTGATCACATTTCGATGTGATTAATTTTAGCTCGACGATTTTCCTATCGAGAATCAAATCTCCAAGCGTATTTTATGTGGTCGAAGTTGCAGTAATTTTTAGCTCAGACGAGCTATTTTATTTGTTAAATGACTTGATCATTTCTAACTCACCATGTGGTCAATACCACATATTTACAACTTTTGGGGATTTATCTCCCATAAAAAATGGGCGAATAGCTTACCCTATGGACTAGTCAACAAACCCATCCAAAGAGCTCGACGCATGGCTAGCTCACCCTCCAATGGACTGGTGCAACCAAACACAGACTAAACAAAGTGGAAGGCATGATCAAGGTCCATATGGCTCAGTCCGACACCCTCCTAATGGCGTAGAGAACCAAATATATCCAAAAAACCAAAAAAGGCATCAAAGGCCATGAGGATGACTAGGTGGACTGAGCCCAATAAGAAATGAACCACCCCCCCTTCGTATGTTGGTCAATGTGGGATTTCTTTGTGAAACAAAAAATGGATAAAAACAAATTTAGGCAAGCTATGAGGAGGTGGGATTTGATCCCCCGACCTCAATGGTAGAAACGATTGTGCCCAACCAACTTGGCCAACGAGTTGGTTGATAAGGGACTTGGCTGATAAGGCCTTATACAATATTTGCAGGCCCCTGATTTCCCACTATAAAAGACTTGACCCCTCTCCATTTCTTGAAACACACAACACAAAGCTCATTCCTAGAGCTTGAGAGGTGAAGAAAGAGTTAAGATTTGGGAGAATTAGAAGGAATAGTTATGTGAAGACCTAGATCATTTAGGCATTATTATTTATTTATTATTGGCCTATTATTTTTAGGCAATATTAAATTAAATATTTGTAATTGGGAGTATTTAAAACCTACCCAATAGGCCCATTGAGCCACTGTATTTTTCACTTGTGATGCCTGGAGTATCGTCCAGAGTGTCGAAGGATGCATTGATAGTGTTGGGAAGGCCGATCGAGTTACGAAGGAGATTGTGCACCAGGAAGGTGGAGGACGATTTCAACTGATCATCCGAAGTTATTTGAAGGACTAGAGTACAATTAGGCAAGTGAAATTCCATTAGGTTTTATTGTAAGAAATAACATTGTACTTACAAATTTTGACTAGTGGAACAGTTCGATAGAACCTAGAGACGTAGGCTATTTCTAAAATCCTTAATCAATCAATGTGTAATTGTCATTGCATTCTTGCATTAGTTTTAAATTGATTACTTAAAAGGATCAACTTGTCAGAAAATATAAAAACCTACAAGGGTTCGAGATCAGATAGATAAAAACTTGATCAATTTTCGGATCAATCTTAACCCACCTTCAAGTATTGTTTCTAATTTCTAAGATTACACTGTGTTATCTTTCCAATCTGGGGTCAATATCCTCATTTTTGAAATTAGATTGTCTTATCTTGGCCCACCCAGGGGGAATCCACTTGCTATTGATTCATATTAAGTCCATCTTCCCCACCTTGGGGTATTATCTATATTTTTGTATCTACCATTGATTCTATATTTCTCAACTTAAAGCATCAATTTTATTTTTTGAGCCTACGTTAATTATACATTTCCCATCTAGGGGCAACATTTATTTCAAGACTACCTTGCTTATATATTTCCCATTTGGGGAATTATCCTTTTATTTTTACATGACTTATATCTTTAGACAGCTTAATTTGATAATTTATCACTTAATAATGTCAGTATTGGCTTAATCCCTTAAATCATGACTTATGCCCATATTTTGAGCTCAATTATTATATCTTAGCCTAGCCTAACCCAATTTTAAGATTCAATCTCCTCGTTAAACTACTTAACCACTCATAATGCTTACATCAGTCACAAGTAGTCCATTAATCACAATTATCATGCACATAACTTTACAATGTCACACTTCCCTCTTGGACCAAATCATCCAACAGTTTGGTCCAAAAATAATGGTTTTGTCCAAGGCCACCCAATGATCACTTTTCCAATTTTATATCTTTTTATGGGTCATTAATTTCACTATGGGTCAACCTTAATGTGAAATTGTATCCATAAAACCCCATATAAGAAAATTTAATACACACATTTACTTACCTAGAATTACTTGGCACTTTCAAGAGCTCCCCTAAAAAATATCACTCAAAAAACAAGAAAAACACTCTTTAATTTCCCTAAAGCAACATCAACAAGCATTAGGATTAGCCTCCACACAAGTATAAAACAATCCAAACTTATTTATTCTAATTTAAATTCAACCTTAATTTAGAGTAAGTTACTGTAACAAATGATATTCAGATGATTAAGTATAGTAACATGTAAGCCATAAGCATTCAAAGATGTAAAACCCTAAGCAAATGAGAGAGGAATGATGACTTAGCCAATTTTGTATAACCTAGGATTGATCATGACTTTGTATATGCTAGAACAGGCTAGAAACAAAGTCAAAATGGCTCATCAAGGGTTTAGAAACATAGGAAAGTATAGGTTAGAAGCACCCACATGAGGGCAGGAGTGCCTCAGGCACTAACGACTGATTTGAGCACCGGTCTCTGCTAAAATGCTTAGGTTAAGATATTTTTTGATTCGGAATACCTTCACTTTTAGTCACTCTTTGTCTCTTTGGTTTTAGTTGTTACTTTATCGATCACACATGTAACCTGCAAAACAAACGACTACCTGCGCATGCCCACAAACCACATCAAATCTAATAAAAACGATGCAAAATGAGAATTCAGACTGACCCCGATGGTCACCCAAAGAATTAACTCACAGCTGATCACTACACTACATCTCAAACTCCATTTAGTTTTTTATGTGTGTGTGTATCTGTGTCTTGTGCCCTAGGTTTCCCTTGTTCAAGTTACACGATGAAAGCGGGCTAGATCTAGGTTGTACCGAATATGAAAAATATGTGTGATGGAATAGAATAAACTCCCCTCCTATGTAGTGTATACATACCAATGGAACCCTTGACCCTTGTATGTATGTGCTAGATATGTACTTTGTAGTGTTCTTGTGCCATTGTGCAAGCTTATGTGGTGATAAGTAATGTTTATAATGTTTGGGTCCTTTATTTGAAAGAAGTAACAAAGTATATATATATGAATCCCTTGTTTGAATTTCATAATTGAAAACTTAAAGGCCGACCCAAAGTAATAAAAGGTGACCAAGAAGAAAAATGGACCCAAAAGAGTAAGAAGACGAAAGAGAGGAAAAAGAGCACCTAGGAGGTACAGGAGCACATGAGCGCTTCTCTCCTAATCAGGGACTAGTATCAGAGGCCATCAAAAGGTAAATCAGTCAAGTGTCAGCACAACTATAAGATGTGCAAGGCCAAAAGGATCCTTAGTAAAGCTCAAAAACAGTAAAGTGAAAGAGATAAAGTAACAAAAAGGCCAGAATGAGTTTTGAACCACTAGTTTTCTTGCTTATGAATCATGTATACATTAGTATGATTTGGGACCTAGAAATGTACCCAAGTGCATAGATTTTGTGTTTACCCAAATAAATTTCAAGATCCAATATTCCTATATCATAACAAAAAATTCAAGTATAAGAAAGCCAATTCAATACAAAGCATTATCAAGGGTTCAAATGATCAAATATAGTTGCATCCCTGTAGTATTATGTTGCATCTCTAAGTGGAGAAGTATGTGTTGTTTGAAGACTCTTTGGAGTAGTGTAAATGTAGGTGGTGTACAGATTGTAAGTCAACCCAAACACTAATATTTTTGCAAGGATTTTACCCTACATTATGGTTTTAGGTCAAATCAATTGATTACATAGAGTTTCATACATTTGCGAGGCCTAATACTGGACAATGAAGCATATTCCAGTCATTCCCAAAGATGGGATAATTTGCAGAGCATCATTATCATCCTAGACCAAATTTTCTAGTAGTAGAAAACTACTAAATGGTTTAGTATGAAAGAAACAATTTCATACCAATAAATAGTGCATAGCCATAATCATAGACAAAGCATTTGCTAGAGATTTCTAACTAGTTCATCATGTTGTCACTTGCAAACCAACTTCCAGGATAATTAAAGAGATAGTTGCATTCACCTTCTCATTTCATGTCTTATTTAGCACATGTTCTAATTGATGTATATTGTAATATCTCTGTATATACGTTCAAACCCAAACATTAATGATTAATTGATAAATATGAATAAGACATTATGTATCTAACATCCTAATATTTAATTTAAACAAGTAAGAAGGGTCCATCACCCTTTATCCCCAACATTTTAAAATATATTTTCTCTGAGTGAGCTAATATCTTCCCACTTTAGATATGAATTTCCTACGATCCTTAAATTGCTTATACTGAGGTCCGCATACATCTAATTTTAAATGATTACATACATGCTTGACATGATGATATCTTTATATGTGTTTGTATCAAATATTATTTTTCACATCATATATATGGTGTACGTAATACCTTTCCTTTCATATATGTCATTCTGAAGTCCATCCCACACCTTAAAAGGAGGTCAAATAAACATATTATTCTATCTACAGTCTACAATTTGATGTTCCATGACATAGCAAATGATAAATTTCTTATCAAATTGATGCACAATATACATGAACATATTTAGATGGTGTGGTATCATAATGAGAAACATGTCCAATTAGAGTTATATTTGGCAAAAAATCTTTAGGCACTTTTACTAGTTGCATCACAACTAGTGCATCACATATTTCGACAATTTATTTTATTATGGGTTATATATGGTCATGTATTTACCTACACTTGTTTTCATAATGATTGTAGGGGAAAAAATTTGTAGACATGTGAGCATGGATATTTTCTGTACCACTTTTGAGGAGCATAATATTTTGATTTTTCATGTCACAAAACTTGGACTTCATAAGGAAACCCCTCTCTTTCCTTTCAACTTTAAGATCATTATCATTTAGTATACTAACGTCTAAAAACAATGACAATTTTTATCCATAGCATATTATTTTATCCATCACAGATAAATTTTGTTACAATTTTTTCAATATGTATGCGCGCGCGCACATGCACATGCCTCTCAAAGTGGGGTATTAGTTAGACACCTAATTTTGGTAGGGGACTAGTTTATTGTTATGATGTTAGTTATTTTCACATTTATTTATTATTGGTTTAAGGTAGAATCTTATTGATGTGTTCTCCCTTTTTTTTTATTTCTTATCTTATCGAGATCATTTATTTAGGTTTTTTCATTCAATGTCACACATGACCTTATTTTTTCTCTTTTCTCCTAGTTTTCTCCCTCCACATCCATTTTTGGTTGTTTATGCTAGGAAGTGATCATTTTCACACCATGAGAAAATGGTCCCTTTGCTCCTTTTGACACGTTATCCCACAAAATATCTTTTATTTCAAGTGTTGTGCCCCTTTTTCATCCTTTTTGCTTGTTGTGTGTTATCTTGTGTGCCAATATGGACCTAATTTGCATTTTAAAAGTCTATAAGTATATATGTTCACTCGTGCATTCAAGATAATAATATACACATTAAATTCTAATTTACATGATTGATATTAAAGTGATATTAGAGATTCAATCATATTCTATTTTTGAAGCATCCCATCCCAAAGTCCTTGAGGAAAACATATGGATTCATTATGGATTATTCTATTTGGCATACACATGTGAAAATATAAGGGTTGGGATGAAAGACTATTTATTCCTAGTGCATGCATAAATAGTGGTTGTGATTCTATTCACAAACCAATGACATGATAATAATTTGGAGGGATAACACATACCTCACTTTATATCCTTAATTTTTATGGTATTTGTAAGGAGTTGTGAGTGAATTAAGGTTTATTTAAGGGAGGCTATTTTTTCGTTGATTAACAAGTGATATAGACATTTTGAGATGTTATTTTTCACATTAGGGCACATGGAACAAAATAATCAAAACAATTCCTCCTTTTTATACACAATTCCATTTACACCATAAAGTAACCATTTGTGCGTGCCACATAAACAACCATAGTTTCATACGCTGAGTTTTGAAGAGAAATAGACTAATAACCTTATATAAGAGAAGTAATACTAACATAATATTTAAGTTATAACAAAAAATAAAATGGAATACACATAGTACATAAGATTTTATATGGGAAAACTCTTTCAAGAACAAATTCGAACAAAATAATATTTTCCCCTATTACATTAACTCAGTTGTTTACAATATAGTAACATGCTTAAAACTCAGTTTTTTACACTATAGTAATGTGCTTCAAAGTTCTTGCTTACCCTAATTCGTGTGTGAGTACATGTAGGTATATAAATATGTAACCATCTAAGAGATACTATAATATAATGGATATCAAAACCATGGGCAAAGAAGATAACCCATAAAGATTCCCATAAAACCATGGGCCATGAAATCACCCATATAATTACTATGGATTAAAACCACCCATTTGGGCTTGAAAAATACTTATAGGGACCCATTCATGGGGAATTCCATCCCAAAATCCATTTCTAGTGGGGCCTTGTCCCCCCAGACCCATCAATCGGGGAAATGCCCTAGATTCCAATAAAAGTATCAAATTGTATGTCATTCATGGCTATACAGTCTATAAATGGAGTAACCAAAATAAAATATACAATATATTGTTGTCAAATTTTAAGAGGCACTTTGGTGAATTTTGGGTGATCTATTTTTTAGTTTTCTTCTACTTTAATTCAATCACAAAATTGGTGAAATAATGTATTATAATAAAATCCCTTCAATTTCCCTAGTAACCTAGTTATTTTACATATTCCAATTATCTCTAATTTCTATGCTTTAAAATTTCCATCATATTTTTGTAATCAAGTTTGTGTTGTTGATTGAATTCAACTAGGTCCTAATTACATCATTAGGTGTGGTTTATGTAGTGCATCCATGCACTAATCCACTTCCCATACCTACATGTTGAGTATGTATAGCCATAAGATTGAGGTAACAAAATTGAGTATCTTAATAACAATGAGTTAACAATAAATATGAGATATTGAGTTTTGAACTCAAGTATCATCATCGGTATGAATTGACCACTAAAAAAATAGTAGACATTTTGGTGAAGGGATACTAGATTGACTGACGTGTATATAGTTTATAGGCACAATGCAAACTTTAGGTCATTTACATATATTTAGGCAAAGGTTTTCCCTTTCTCAAATTTATAAACTATATGTTTTTTATAAATATCTGAGGAATTACCTTAACCACCAAGAGTGGAGTGAGTGTAAGCAAACCCCTCAATATCTACTTCATATTAATGGAGATACGGCCTTAAACCAAACAAGTTCCTAAAGCCCCTTTGTTGACATTTCATTAAGTAATTATCTTTCAGGCTATAGGTTGAATAAAGGCTATCAACAACCTAATGGCTTATCCTTATTGGTAAAGGGTATTAATCACCTTACACTTCAATTGTAGTTAACCCTTCCTAGTGTAGGGGTCAACTTTAATAGTTGACTGTGTCTGTTAGGTAATGTTTTCATGATGGTCATCCATTCAACATTTTCGTTCAAATGGTAGGAAAACTCATCTTGAATGAAAGAAACATCTAAAATTTTATATATATATATATATATATATATATATATATATATATATATATATATATATATATATATATATATATATATATATATATATATATATATATATATATATATATATATATATAGTATAGCTCTAATTAAGAATCTAGCTAAATATTAACATAGACGTCGAAAATAATTTTTCATTAACAAATACACTATATTAACCATGTTTAGGAGCAATTCAAGTTTAATTCTAAATAAATCAATGATTCAAAGATAATTATGTTTGAATAAGAGGCTCTGCAGACTTGAGGAAAATATATAATAATTAAAGTACTTGGGAGTTGCAATACACTAGATCAAACACATTTTTAGGTGGTGGGAAATAGGTTCAGTTGAAGAGACAAATCAAACCATGAATCCATGACTTGAAAAATGAAATTCTCCACTTTCAAAATGGCTACAAAACTAGTCGATAGGAATTGTAATGGCGATGAAAATGGTCTTTACTAGGAAGGTATAGAAGTGATCTCATGATTGTTATCATTGTGCCATAATCTTCAGAAATCTTGCTAACTTTTCTTATATTTTCAACAAGTTATCAGGAAATTGATCTTATTTTTTGAAACCCTAATATGGTCTCTAAGTCTGCATAATGTATAAGGCAAACAATTGTGTTTAGGGCTTATACTAAATTAAAGAAAATTAGGCCCCTCAACTAGTGAACAACTTGGAAATCAATATTCAAGTATAATGCATTCAATAAGCAATCCCATGTAGCCCAATTATCCTCACCCTTATCTTTTCAATGTGCATAAACAACTAGCAGATTCCATATGTTAGAAATCAACTTTTGGCACATAGATAAATTGTAGAAATAAACAAGTTCTTTCCTTACAACTTCAATATGATTATTCTCTTTATGTGTTAATGTGTTTCTTATATGCATTGTATTAGATTTGTATTAATAAATTTCTTGAATTCAAATTAGGGTCATATTGGCACGCAAACGACATACAATGGGCAACAAAAGGTGAAAACCATGTGTCAAACCCTCGAAACACCCAAATCAAAGGCGAAAAGGGCCCATAAGACAAAAGACCGATTCGCTAACAATTACGAAGTTGGCACGACCAATTTTATATCATATATGAATTTGTAAAACACTAAAAAATATGGAGAGAGGTAAAAAATAGAATAATAAAAAAATCAAAGAAAAAAATGAATGAGACCTATACAAAAAATTCTAAAAAATCAAAAACATAAAAATTGATAGTTGAATAATGCAACAAAAATACAACAGTAAATAACTAATGCTAAAAAATAATTAACTAGTCGACTACTAAAATTAGGCATCCACAATTTATGCAATCTTTAAGAATTTTAGAGATTTCAATCACATTTTCATCTTTCATCACATATTCTAATTTAAAACAATCTACTATGAAATGGTCAAACGTAACTCCCATATCCTATCATACATCTAGGCAATACACATCAAATCAATTGTACATTGCACATTCATTCGACAATTGTATGGTTTAGTTTGATCAAGTTGTGGGTCATCCAAATTTGGTTTCAAAATGAGACATATATTACTTCGAAAGTTTTCAAAACAAGGAAATCCATTTAACCTATATAGTTATCATCTCCTCCACCTATGTAAAAAAAACACCAAGTGTAAAAAATTTATACCATAGGTTCATTTGTTTTGGTTGATATGTGTGTGTGGCAACATATATAAATAATAATATTTGCTAATTGTAAAAATGTGGAAGTAATTATAAATAAAAACTAAATTACATGAATATATTTATATCCAACTAGATAACTATTAAATTAGTAGGAGGGTCACTTCTATTGTAACAACTCTTGATTGATACAAGAAACCCAATATTTTATGTTTATGTATTATTGTAGATTAAGCCTATTACATATACCTAATTTTGGCATGTGATTGATTAATTTCTTCAATGTTAGTGTTTATTGACTATTAACCTCCAAGTTTGACTTTTTTTGGTGTGTGTTACTTGTGTTATTCGACCTTTGATTCGTTTCTCTTGTGTCTCATGCGACTTTTGATAGCTTCAACCTAGTTTGATCACTTTTGGCTCAGTTTTCTTTATTCTCTCATCTTGTTAGCCCCTCCTTGCATCTCTTTTTCTTAGTTATCTCTCTCCTCCCCCATTTTTCTCATGGTTTTATGCAAGGATCATTTATACACAGTACAAAATTGGTCATGCCATATTCGTAATCTGTATGGAAATGGCCAAATCCTTTTGAGCCCCTTTGTCTTTTGATTTTGAATTCCTTGGGGTTTTTAGCTTTCCCACTTGTGTGTTAGCTTACACAAAAATAGGTCCTAATTTGAATTCAAGAATTCTATATATACATTAGCCCATTTAGAGAAAAGAACACTGAATTTGTAAGGAGAAATCAATTCTAAGAGTTATAAATTTAAGTTGTACCTGCACATAATTTGTTGTTTCCAAGAACATTTTTGTGCCAAAAGTAGAACTCAAACATTTAGATAACATCCTAGCATTTACCATTTTTTTGTATGCATTGAAAGATAAGGGTTCAGACACTTGCATGTACACCATATTGTTTGATAACTTGCATTAAGTGAAGATTGTAGTTTTGTTCAAGATAAGAGGGCCCTGATAATAACAAAACACTAATGTAGGGATAACACAAGCCCCATCAACACCTTTTGTTTTTCATGGTTCTTACAAAGTGTTAGGAAAAATTATTATTTTAAACAAAATGTGCAGTTTCATAGTAATCCACATAAAATTGAGCGAGGTTTCTAATGACTAGAATCAAGTGATTGGATTTGCATACTCAATTTCACATATGTTAAAGAGGCACTATTTTGACACTCATTTAAGCTATGGAAAACCATCTACATAACCATTTTGGAAATGACCATTGTGTTTACACACTCTCTATCTTTTGGGGTCAATTTATCTTATCGTTTAAACTTGTCTCTTACTATTTGTCATTAATGATTTCTATAATCGTGTGTGTAATCGAGTATTATCTTACAAACCCTTATTATCTAGTTCTTTCATGCATTTCAATTACTACGACGAAGGCGTTACCCCTATGGGAAAAGGATTTGCTGACATTCATGGGACTGTGTTAAATTTGATGGCTTCAATGTTGGTTTTGCTATTTTTAACAATTTTGCTTTTGCTATTTTAAACAATTTTGCATGTTGCTTTGGCTTTACTATTTTTAAATTTTATTTTATAGCTTTTGCATGCATTAACCTTTAAATACTGGTCACTTTTTCATCTTCCCTCTGATAACAATGGTATAGCTCTGATACCAAATGATAGAATATAATTAGATTGCAATGACCAAAGAGGGACAGAAGCCTCACAAATATTATTGATCATGAAATTAGATTACATAACAATGCAAGAGTTATAATATTTATAGATATTAGACAGCCTCATATGGATAGACATGACACCTTATCAGGCACCAACTATGATATGATAAGACCCATCTCATATGCACATGTAATTACTACTAATACCAATATTGAATGTTATCCAACATAACAATATTGAATGCAAGTCACTAGACTAGAGTGCACATGTTGCACATTATTAAATAAAAGAAAATGCAATAAACTGCAATAAATGCAATAAATATGCCTATGCTAAATTATGCTAACATTCCCCCCCTTAATTTTGCATAGTTTCCAATGAAGTGGAGAGGAACTCTCTGAATAATGTGAATTTGTCACGTGCAAGTGACTTAGTGAAAACATCTGCCTTCTATTCAGCTATAGGACAAAACTGGAGTTGTATGTTGTGCTTCAAGACATGCTCACGTATGAAATGAGCATGTACTTCAATATGCTTGGTTCTCTCATGAAATACTGGATTGCGAACAAGCTTCAAAACTCCTTCATTATCAACATATATTGGAGTATATTTCTGTTGTGGTAGACCAATTCCTTCCAGTATTCGGCATAGCCATATTGCTTCACAAACAGCTTCACCTACAGCTCGATACACTGCTTTTGTAGAAGAGTGAGAAACAAAGTTCTATTTCTTTCTTCCCCATGATATCGGTCTAGATCCCATAAAGAAGACGAAACCTGATGTTGACTTCCTATCATCCATGTTTCTTGCATGATCTGAATCTGAATATCCTATCAAGAAGAAGTTGTCGTTCTTCTTCTACTCTAGACCAAGGTCAATTGTACCCTTCAGATATCTCAGTATTCTCTTTACTGCTTTCCAATGACATATTTTTGGTTCTTGCATGAAGTGTGATAAATAGATGACTGCAAAGTTGATATCTGGTCTAGTATATGTCAGGTAAATGAGACTCCCAATCAACCACCAATAGAGAGTTGCATTCACCGGTGGTGATGGATCGGAACGAGATAATTGAAGCCTCACTTCTATAGGTGTAGCAATAGGAGTGCAGTCCATCATCCTGAATTTCTCGAGCGTTGTCTTGGTGTATTTCAACTGCGACACAAAGATATGATTCTCTTTTTGCCATACTTCTAACCCAAGACAATAGTGCATGAGCCCGAGATCTGTCATGTCGAATGATCGATTAAAATCCTTCTTTGTTACATCGATCATATTCATAGAACTACCTGTAATGATTAGATAGTCGACATAAACAACCACAATGACAATCTCCCCCCCTTGCTTTTTGAGGTAGAGATTGGGGTCATAAGTATTCCTTTCAAATCCATGACGTATGAGATGCTCATCAATTTTGATGTACCATGCCTAGGGTGCATGTTTTAGGCCATATAGAGATTTTATGAGTCTGCATACCATCATCTCTTTTCTTGGTATTACATAACCCTCTGGTTGAGTCATATAGACTTCTTCTTGCAAATCTCCATTAAGAAAGGCACTTTTCAAATCCATTTGGTGGACTTTCCAACCAAATTGTGCAACTAGAGCAAAGATCATCCTGATTGTCTTAATCTTGGTTGTGGGAGCAAATGTCTCCTCATAATCAATGCCTTCTTGTTGTGCATACCCCTTTGCTACAAGCCTTGCTTTATACTTTTCAATAGTCCCATCTAATTTGTACTTAGTCTTGAATATCCATCTGCATCCAATGGGTTTCTTCCCTAGTGGAAGGTTGACAAGTTGCCATGTGTTGTTCTTCATCACTAACTGATACTCTGAATCTATGGCATATTTCCAAGCTTTTGATTATAGGGCTTCCTGAACTGTAGATGGCTCAACTGTTTCAAAAACTCTACTCATTAGGGCATAATTGACCTCTTCACGAGCTTGACTGCGAGTTCTAGGTCTAGGATTGGATGATGTGCTAGGTGCTTCATCCAAATTTGCATCTCTTATTAATTGAGTATACCATTTAGGTAACTTCTTAGCTGTTCCATTGGCTTGTGGTGGATCCAAGTTTTCACCATCATCCAATTCATCACGGTCATCTTCAGTGGGAACATCAAATTCTGTCTTCACAAGAGGTGTATTCTGCATGTTTGTTGAGTTGTTGAGTGGAGCATCTGCTTGTTTCTTCTCAAAGAACTCAACATCCCTACTTGTGTATACTTTATTTGCTTTCAGATCCCATAATCTGTACTGAAGTGCTTCTTCAATGTATCCAATGAATATCAGTTTCTCAGCTTTCATATCCAACTTGTTCCTGTTCTTCTTGGGTATGTGCATGCTAGTTTTGCACCCAAATACTCTTAGGTGTGCAATTGATGGTTTCTGATTTGACCATGCTTCTTGAGGTGTCACTCCTTCAAGAGCTACTGTGGGCACTCTGTTTAATAAATAGACTGCGGTTCTTGCAACTTCTACCCAAAATGTCTTTGTTAAACCTAAGTCGTCAATCATACATCGCACCATTTCCATGATAGTACGATTCCTTCTCTCAACTATACCATTCTGTTGTGGTGTGTGAGTAGGAGGCATTTTTTGATGAATCCCATGAGCTTACAGGTAAGTCTTGAACTCATTGCTTGTGAATTCCCCCCCTCGATCTGAGTGGAGAGTTTTGATCTTGTGACCAACTTCATTCTCAACAAGTGCTTTGAACTTTTGAAATGTCTCAAAGGCTTGACTCTTGTCTCTTAGACAATATATCCACATCTTTCTTGAGTAGTCATCAACACAAAGCATGAAGTATTGACATACAGAATGACTTGGTAGCATGGGCCCGCAAAGATCGGTGTGCACCAAATCAAGCTTTCCCTTAGCTCTATATGTGTTCTTTTAGAAGGGTACTCTGTGTTGCTTTCCAGCTAGGAAATTATGACACTTGTCAGTGTTGTGCTTGAGTGTAGGCAATCCTTTCACCATGTTTCCCTTTTGAAGTGTTTGGAGATAGCCAAAACTAATGTGACCATATTTGTGATGCCATAGTTCTAGATATTGTGTGTCTTTGGCCACTAGAGCTTGATCATCCTTGTGGACAAAATCAAGTTAGAACATGCGTCCCACATTAGAGGCTCTTGCTACAATCTTGGAACCTCTTGACTTATCTCTTATCAAGCACAATTTTTCTCCATTATCACTGTCAAAATCTAACTTCAAGTTGTGATCAAGGAGTTGACTAACTGATAGCAAATTCTTGGTCAACCCAGGTACATACAGTACATTTTTGATTTTACAGTCATGATTTCCAAGAGGTAGTGAAATGTTTCCAATCCCCTTGACACTGTATGATGAGTCATTACCTAATGACACATGGTTCTTGTTAGGTGAGTCACGTAGTGTGTAGAACCAATCCTTGCGTCCAGTCATGTGTCGAGTTGCACCCAAGTCAACATACCAGATATCTTGTGTGGACTCAGTTTCTTCATCAAATTGAGTAGAATACATGTGGTGTCCTTCATCTGAATCATCCTCATGTTTGGTAATGTACCCTTGTTATTTGGGGTTTCTTTGCCAATTACCATTTTTCTACCCTTGATTGTCGTTGTTGTTGGACTTCCCTTGATTTGAATTGTTGTTACCCTATTGGTTGTTGGATTTTGAATTGCTTGATGAACCCTTTTTGTAAGAATTGTACCAACAAACTTTGATGTCATGTCCCCCTTTATTGCAAATGGGATACTTCTTGGTGTTGTCTCTTTGACTTTGGTCCCTTTGTTGACTTTGATTTTGTTAGGACTTCTTGTGATTGGACTGAAATTTCCCCTTTCCTTTATGATTGGAAGATAGTGCTTGCTCATCTTCATGATCTTTGTTGTTCATTGCCTCTTCTTGTTGGAGTAGATTGACCAACTTCTCAAAGGTGACTGTGTGTTCACTCACATTTATAGTTGTCGCAAATATTTTGTAGGAAGGAGAAAGTGCTTGCAACACAATTGGTACGAGGTCCTCATCACTTATCTCTTTTTCCAATGCCAGTAGAGATGCCCTCAAAGTAGCAACTCGTCTCAAAAAAGCTTTAACCTTCTCATTGTTCTTGAACTTGAGAGTATGTAGTTGTGATAGTAGGTTGATGATGAAATTCTTGTTCTTTGCCTCATAGACTGTGTTCAACTTATCCCATACATCCTTGGACGATGTGGCATCTTTAATGTGGGGTTGCACATTATCTGTTACGCCAAACAAGATGATCAACTTGGCCTTTTGATTGGCCCTGTCAAATTGAACTTGTTATTTTCCATCATCAAGTGATCTTGTTGTTGTTCCATCTACAACTGTCCATAGGTCTTCAAACTCAAGTAACATCTTGATCTTCAGTTTCCATACAACATAGTTGTCTCCTGTAAGCAGTTGTGAATCTGGCAAGAAGAACTTTGGTGCTTGTGTACCCATTTCTGCAATATAAATTTCTAAAACTCTAAATTTCTGATGAAGGGTAAGACTCTTATCACTCCAATTTTATGGTCTCCCTCTCAATATACCGTCAGACCGATATACCAAACCTTTCTATATACGCTCCCTTCCGATATACCCGTAGGTACATGGAAGAAGATCACTCTTTCGATATACCCGTCAGTACGGAAAGAGGTGTTAATGCACGTGAAATAATTTAGTACGTGGTACATAGATAATACAGAGAGGGGTTTGTACAAGCACAAACGGATGGGAGGGCTCAAATGTGTGTATTGTGTCCTTATTACTCCTTGTCGATTTTATAGGGTCGATGCTCAGATGACGTTTAGGCAACTGTGTTAGGCATTAAGTGCAATAGTAGTCATGACAGCATCACCTGTAAGCACTTTTCAGAGGCACCATATATACCGAACGCTGCTATGAGATCAAAGATCTCGTGTGATAGAACCAAACATAAAATAAAAAATTGTTTTAACCAAACAAACAATCTGAATATTGTTTTCACCTTTTCTCATAAACCGTGATCTGAGTTTTTCTAAAATTTTGACAGTAGCATCATACAATATTTTTCTTAAAACCCACAAAATTTTAGAAGAATTGAAATCTTATTTTTTGAGATCTTACCAATTTACCAGCTAGATCTGATTTTTTTTTCAGAAAAACGACCCTACTTGCATAGACTTTTCGTCACATGTGGAGGCTGAATCGATGATGTAAACTGAAAAGTTGTGTGCTTCCTTCTTATATTTCTAACCAAGAAAATGGCACATCAATATGACATTTTATGAAAAATTTACGTCTTTTTTTCTGAGATCTATCTGCTGGAATTTTGTTGACGGGACTACTTCAACTTTTGCTCCTGAATTCTTCACACCTCCACTTTTAGATCTGATTTTTTTTTCACTCTTTTTTTTTTAGATCTGCAATTTTTTTTTCAAGATCTTTCTCCTTTTTTTTTCAAGATCTTTTTTTTAAGATTTTTTTTTAAAGATCTCCAAATCTGAAATATTCCACCAATATGTTGGATCAATTGGCTATACAAATGACTAATCAAAAAAATTTTTACCTTCCAAATAAGTGGATAAGTCAAACTTTAGTTGAGGGATGCTTGGAAGGAATGAAGGCTACGGAATGCTTCAATGACTCTCCTTTGATGCAGATCTTCTTCTCCAATGGATCCTCTCCAATAGTGCTCCTCTTCAACCTTGCTTGGATAGAACTTCGCTCTGATACCAAATGATAACAATGGTATAGCTATGATACCAAATTATAGAATAGAATTAGATTGCAATGACCAAAGAGGGATGGAAGCCTTACAAATATTATTGATCATGAAATCAGATTATATAACAATGCAAGAGCTATAATATTTATAGATATTAGATAACCTCATATGGATAGACATGACACCCTATTAGGCACCAACTACGAGATGATAAGACTTATCTCACATGCACATGTAATTACTACTAATACTAATATTGAATGTTATCCAACATAACAATATTGAATGCAAGTCACTAGACTAGAGTGCACATGTTGCACATTATTAAATAAAAGACAATGCAATAAATATGCCTATGCTAAATTATGCTAACACCCCCCACCCCCACCACCTATTTGTTGTCCTTGTTCCAAAAACTTCATGGAGTTCATCTTCAGTGTATTAAATGTGCCTTTGTTTATCATATATAATTCATTTAAAATATTGTAAAACTACCTCTGTATTAATTTGCACCTTTGAAAATTGGTGCTTAGTTATTCATTGATCATTTTATAGTCTCATCCAAAATAGGGTTGCTTTGATGTAACTAATTGGATAAGTATAGATATATTTAGTTTTATTAACTTCTTTTTCACTTTTTTTGTAGGGTATTTGTGATTCTCATTCTACTGCAGTAAAGAAGAGAGTGTCGTCTCTAAACAAACTTCAG
Organism: Taxus chinensis; assembly: GCA_019776745.2. Lineage (NCBI taxonomy): Eukaryota > Viridiplantae > Streptophyta > Pinopsida > Cupressales > Taxaceae > Taxus > Taxus chinensis. The sequence goes on from CM034151.1 coordinate 122,521,004, forward strand.
GTGGCTTTCAATATTGATTGAAGTATTTATTCATTTGTTTTTTATTGCATGTTATGGATTAAAAAATTATTGTAGAGTGATTTCATGTTATTTTCTTTTGATTGTTACATTTATATTTAGACTTCTATCCTTTTTCAAAAGTGACATGTGGGGGCATGTGCCTTTGTCAATGACATGATTCATTATGTGCCGAGGGACTTGTTCCCCAACAAGGCCATTTCGAATGTGCCATTGTTTATCATATATAATTCATTTAAAATATAGTAAAATTACCTCTATATTAATTTTTACCTTTGAAAATTGGTGCTCAACTATTCATTGATCAATTTATAATCTCGTCGAAAATAGGGTTGTTTTTTATGTAACTAAATGAATAAGTATAGATATATTTAGTTTTATTAACTTCTTTTTGCACTTTTTTGTAGGGTATTTGTGATTCTCATTCTCCCACAGTAAAGAAGAGAGTGTCGTCTCTAAACAAACTTCAGATGGGGTTTCAATATTGATTGAAGTATTTATTCATTTGTTTTGTTTATTGCATGTTATGGATTAAAAAATTGTTGTAGAGTGCTTTCATGTTATTTTCTTTTGATTGTTACATTTATATTTAGACTCCAATCCTATTTCAGAAGTGACATGTGGGGGCATGTGCCTTCGTTAATGACAAGATTCGTTATGTGTTGAGGGGCTTGTTCCCCAATGAGGCCATTTTGAAGCGTCCCAAGTTGGACGTTAGAATGATCATTGACAAGGCTTTTTAAGTTGCTTGTCATACCTAAAAACATCTTCTAGAACTAGCATACTTCTTTTCCCTCTCCAGTTTAATATGATGCAGACTAAAAACACAATTCCTCTTCCCTACAACGGGACTAACATTAACTATGTCTCGCTTGCAGAGGGAAGAAGAGTTTAAATGTCTTCAATGTGTTGAAAATAGGGTTGTTTTTTATGTAACTAATTGAATAAGTATAGATATATTTAGTTTTATTAACTTCTTTTTGCGCTTTTTTGTAGGGTATTTGTGATTCTCATTTTCCCATAGTAAAGAAGAGAGTGTCGTCTCTAAACAAACTTCAGGTGGGTTTCAATATTGATTGAAGTATTTATTCATTTGTTTTGTTTATTGCATGTTATGGATTAAGAAATTATCATAGAGTGCTTTCATGTTATTTGCTTTTGTTTGTTACGTTTATATTTAGACTCCAATCCTTTTTTAGAAGTGACATGTGGGGGCATGTGCCTTCATCAATGACAAGATTCATTATGTGTTGAGGGACTTGTTCCCCAATGAGGCCATTTCGAAGAGTCCCAAGTTGGACGTTAGATTGATCATTGACAAGGATTTTTAAGTTTTCCGTCATACCTAAAAACATCTTCTAGAACTAACATACTTCTTTTCCCTCTCCAGTTTAATATGATGTAAACTAGAAACACAATTCCCCTCCGTACAATGGGACTGACATTAACTACACCTCACTTGCAGAGGGAAGAAGAGTTTAAATGTCTTCAATATGTTGTTAATGTTTTGCATTGTAGGCAACTGAAACCACCTAAAATAATGATAGCCGAAATGATCAGGGATCGCCTCCACCTGATGCCAACATCCCCAATTTTTCTCTCCAAAATCTAAACAATTGGAGATCATTCACGAGGCTTCTGCTTGATCTATGATTCTAACGAAGATGCACTAAAATATGAATCACCCCATAGTTTTAGGAGAATGGTAATTCCAATCAAGGCATCTGCAACTGAACAAAAATACAAGAAACATGCAAAGAAAATTACACAAGCAAAAAGGAAGAAATTTGATTTTAAAAAATAGCGTTTAGTGATTAGTTTATAAGTGTTTGTCTATAAGTGTTTTTAAAACAAACTATAACTCGTTCCAAATAATTCCATGTATGTATTGTGGTAGTATATATCCGACAGAGAATCAAACTTATCAAACACAGGTTCATTTTTTGTTATCCAAAAACTATGCATTCCTAATTTCTTTATCATTGTGTCTCCATACAAATACCTATAGTTTTCTCACTTCAAGTGTACATATTGTTCTTATTGTTTTCCATTCTATTTGCTTAACATAATAATCTATAATTCATTTCAAATAAATGCATGTATATATTGCAGCGGAACATATGGAACACAAAATCTAACTTTTCAACAAACATGTTCAATTTTTCCTTTATATAATTGCAAGCTACTTTATGTAAACCAACAACAACGCATTTTTAATGTGTTCTTCATTATATATTTCTTTTATACAATTGCTCGCTTCTTTATGTAAACCAACAACAACCAATTTTAATGTGTTCCTCATTATATCTGCACACAAATACATATAGTTTTAAAATGCTGAGAAAGAACCATGCAATTTTTAGTTATTTTCATGTAAAACTTTTTACATTATATCACTTTTTTGCAAATTAAATTGTTAAAGGGTTAGACCTCATGTTTTTGCTTTTTAGAAAATACAAATGAAAAAAGAAGAAAACTTTAAAGGTTCTCATTGCTTACAAATGCATGTTTTCTAGAACACATCCTTCATTTCATCTTTGATTGCACTACAAATTTACATTTTCCACCATGAATTTGCAGAAATTTGACTATCTCGAGCATCTTTTAGTTTCCATGGAAATAAATTTGACACACGAAGGCATTTATCATTTTTTTTTATGCATCTGGCTTTAAAGTTGATCAAGTTTTTATGAATGTATTTCCTTGGGTTGTGAGCTCAAAAATTAGTTGTTGTTTCTTTGTTCTTTCTTGAATTAAAACTCCACGAAGAACTTCTCCAAGCATTTAGAAATACATGCCCTCAATTTTGCATCCAAAAACTTTATGAAACATTGTGAAGTGCTTGGGGTAAATTTGGCAAACTCGACGAGTCTCGTGTCAAGACACACGCGTCCCGCATCTGGCCTTGACAAGGCCTGCTGTTTATCATTATTTTTTAACATAAATTTCAAAAAGAACAAATTTGAATTTTTTGAAGACTTTTGAAACCCATTCTGCAAGAAATAGTCATCAATCATAGCATAGCAGGCTCTGGAAGCACGCTTCAATCTATACAACACCTTTTTGAGGCAACACAATAGATGTTTTTTGCTCTCTTTTGCATATCCACATGGCTACTCCATATAGACTTCCCAAGTCAATTCATCATTAACCAAAGCATTCTTGACATACATATGATGGACATTTTACTTAAACTAGGAAAACAAAGCAAGGACACATCAGAGGGTGATCGCTTTAGTCACATGTGTTAAGGTTTCTGCATAACCAATTCTTTTTTTGCTTGTGTACTTCAGCCCCTAATCTGGCATTCGATGGCAGGTTCCCCTTCTGATTCAAACTTAGTCTTTTAGATCCATCTACACCTAATAGCTTCCTTTTCCTCTGATAATTTTGTCCTCATCCAAGTATATTTCTGTGAATTGGTTTGATTTCTTAATCCATTTGCAAGTCTCCCCTTTGCACCTCACTTGCCTCAAAATTGAAAGGCTCCTTTGCAGTCAACACTTGAGATATGAATGCATAATTAAATGTTTTGCGCGCTCATCTTACTGCCTCTTCCCTTCTTGTTCAAGAAGTTGTGTCTTGAAAACAGGCTACAGGTATCATTTTGGTAAACTATTCTGTCAGGGATTTGTTGTAATCTCCTTATATGCCAGCTCATCATTGTCATGTGCAATAGTACTCAATAAATATGGCATGTTATTTTTCCATTAAAGTGTTGGACTTTGGTTATTCGGGATGTTCTTTTGCCCCTGTACATTATGTTAGCATACACAAGACATGTGAATTATATGATAAAATACCTCAATGAGATGTGATCTCATGGACTTAAATGATTGCAATATATGCATAAAATGGGTTTGTTGAAAATGCCTTCAAAACTTTTAGGCGAATGCATTTGACAAGTGCAAACCCAGCCTCTAAAACCTTTGTCAGCATACTCCCTTTTTATACCAATATGGGATCCTTAGCACAAGGTATGAACATCCATCAAAGTATAATGGAAAGTGGATTTTTGTTTGCAAAATGCCTCAAACAGATGCGGTCTCATGGAATGCCGTAATTGCAAGATATGCACAAAATAGCTCTGACAATGATGCTCTCAAACTCTTTGAGGTAATAAAGGACTCCACAATGTACCCTAGCCATTTAAGGTTCACTTATATTTACTTGCATATTTTGTCTCATTTATGTTTCTTGGAGAGCTTATATGTTAAAGCACTGAGTGGTTCTTTAAATCTACTTTGACATCAATACTTCATATTCACTACATTCTCAAGAGTGAGTGTTAGCAAACTTACATGTCTCACTTGCATTTGTATTTGATTATTACACAACTAACTATTATTCAACATCCCTTCCAATGTACTTTGCAACATTTTTTTTGGCTTTAATAGAAAATCAGAATTGTCAATCACACCCCTTATCAACATCAACTAAAAAAAAAATAACTACCCCTCTCAATCAAATAACATATTCCATTCGACGTTCACATTGCATTGTACACATGCGATTACTAGTCATAAATATTTTTCAAATTAATCTATGTCTAGATAATGAACCTTACTTCCACACCTAATTCTAGTTTATTAATTTATATTTGTATTAAACATAATTTATAATTAAAAATGGTCATTACGATCTGTTAATTATCATAAAACAACTTTATACGTTTATATCTACTAATTAACATGGTTTTTTAATAAATATATAAAAAGACTCTAAAATACTCATAGATACATAGTGCTTGGAAAGACACAAGTATTGATTTTGTCTATATAGACATGTCTAATAAAATTGTTAGACATAAATACGTTTGATGATATTTGAACTCAGATAAATTAACTTACAAATATATGACCGCATTAAAACATAGTGCTTGACAAGGCACTTACACGCATTGATTTTGTACATTTTTTTCTTTTTAAAAGAAGAATCCAACAGAACAATTATGCCAATCACATCATCGATGGTGATATTTTTATTGACATTTCTTTAGAAAATTGTAAATTAGTTTCATTTTGGACAAAACGACAAAATATTTTTCTCATTTAGACTGGTTTGATTTTTAGCCTTGAAGGGGGTAAGGATGAAGAATATTTTGTCCATTAATGTGATTTGATATTTATCGTTGAAGGGGGTAAGGATGTGTCCCTTCGGTAATGACTAGATAAAGCACACGTCCACTTCTTTTCATTACCATGGGTACAAATTTCACAAAACCTATGAAAAAATTTCTAATGATGAAAACTACAACTATATTGCAATATTTTTTTTATTTGGGGGAGATAATAATCAAGAATAAGAAAATGCATTGAATATAGACTATGGATCTCCATTAAGGAGATTCCCCATGACAAGGAGGGGTTTTATGCTTTTATACGTCATAGTTATCTTAAAGGCTATGGTAAGAAATGACACACCATTTCAATAATAAAAGTCTAGTCTCAACCCATTTAATAAGGGTCCAGTGTCTCCAACGTGGAGACAAATTTAATTTATTAGTGTTTCAATATCATAAAATTAATGAGAATTATTTTTGAAGTTGTTCGTTGGTTTTATATTTTTTTTCCCATAATGATTCTCACTTATCTACCCAAAAACAATTTTATCCTCACACCTTCTATTAAATAAATAATATAAAAAATAAAAAAATTAGTTTTATAGCCCTAATAATTGCATTTTTTTAAAGGACTAGTTATCTGTCAAGCAAGTTGCAAAGAACCATTTGCATTGTAGACACTTAGGCTAAACTCCAAACGAATGATGGACAAGGAGGTCAACCCACATATATTATTAACTAAATCTATAGTAAATTAAGGCTTATTTTAATTGTAAACATTACCCTCTCACAAAAAGACAAGGGCCCAACAGATCGAAGACTTCGAAAGGCCCCCCCATAGCTTTGAAATGTTTGGTAGGTGCGTTGAATGCAAATGACACTTTCATTTAGATTCGAGTATATGCCACTTTCGCTCCCTTTCATTTAATTGAAGAAAGTTGGGCTTCTCAAAGTGGGTGCTCCATTGTCATTGGGGTGCATGTGCATACATGTGTACACACCTAAAAATGATTGGGGGTACTTAGTAGTTTTAATGTGTGTGTGCGCGTCACGTGTCGTTTTCCGTGTTTTTGGTTGTTTTGTTATGTTATTTTTGAGTTTTTTTTTCCTAATTTTTCGTATTTTGATAGATTTGGATTTTTTTTTGTCTATCTTTAGGTTCACTAAGGATTGCGGGTCTTGATTTGTTGATCTATTTGTTTATTGTGGTTCACTTGCACGTTAATAGGGTTTTAATTTGAATTTAAGAAGTTTGTAGATACACGTGCATTGGTACATGTAGGAGATACAATAACTAACTCAAGCATTCAAGAATATAATGAAATTCAAAGAAATCTAAAGAGTATGTAGCATTTACTACCATATTATAAAAGAGATCAAATATTTATTATTATGTTAGCTTGTCCTCTTATGGTTTTTAAGGAGATTTTTTTTCCCAGGGATTTGAGTGAAATTTGAGAATTCAGATCACTAGACCTAAAAAAATAAACTTGTTGAATCAACTTATGCATGTCTACTATTTACTACGAATGTGTAGTGTACGATTATGGTTACTGGGAACATTAAGTGCACAATTCTTATGATATGCTTAGGTCAATGCAAGTGTTTTGGGTTCTCACTGTTTTACCCTAAAGATGATAGTTATGATGATAGAATGTGACAAATGTTTCCACATTGTGCTAAAATAATATTACACTAAACCCCTCTTTTGTCAATTGTTACGATGAATTTAAATTATTAGTTAAGTGTGATTTTACTGTTTCACACTTTTGTTAGGCTTGATTATTTTTGTGTTATGGTAATCAACTTACATGTATAGTGAAAAATAATACTTATTCATACTACGTGTGTGGTAAAACGTGTATTGTCTTGGATGCTTTGTAGTCTTTCAAGGTTAGATCTTTCGTCTTTTATGATATATAATTTTCCCAAGCTTTTTAATTGTATTCTTTCAAAACTATTAGCCCTACCTTTTTTGTGTTACATTCAAAGCCCTAGGTCTTGATTATTATTAAAACCTTAGGGTACTTGCATGTTATGTATGTTTTCCATTTCTATCATCCAAATTGATTAGATCTAGGACTCCAACTAGTAAGAGTGTTCAAATATTTTGTAACTTCGTTGATTTTTTAAAAAATACTTTGGTACATCCTAGATATTGTTTGAAAAAGAAAACAAACTCTAAAAATGAATCCAATATTAATCAAATATTGTATTTTTGTTGCAAGTGATATTAAGATGCCTTTGAATGATATTGGTATGAATGGATTTGAAGGCGACAATACCTATGGTCATAACCACTAGGCTTGTGTAGTTGAATAACTAGAGAGATTAAAAAATATTTCACATCTTAGGAAATAGATTATGGCAACCCTAATGTGATAGTCAAATTGATGTATAGATTGAATATGTTGACAGATAACCTTAATTCAAAGGGTTGAAGAAAGGATTGAGGTGTAAGACATAACATATAAAGTGAACACTAGATATGTGAATGCTAATAATGTATATCAAACACTTTTCGCGTGTAATCAAGTGTTTTCGCTCCCTTTCATTTACTTGAAGAAAGTCAAGCTTATCTAGATGCTCTTTTTTCGTTACGAGTACATAAATGTACACACCTAAAAATTGTTTAGGGGTATTTAGTAGCCTTAAAATTGTATTGTAAGTTATATGTGTGTGGTGCGTCATTTCTCGTGTTTTTAGTTATTTTTCATTTTTTCTCTTATTGCTTTCCCTCTTCCCCCTCACCATTTTTTTTTGTGTTTTTATAGATTTGAGTTCTTTTCACCCATTTTCGGGTTCCCTACAAATTGTGGATTTTGATTTGTTGGCTTATTTTCCCATTGTGTGTCCACTTGTTTGTTATTATAGTCCTAATTCAAATGTAAGAAGTTTATAGATATTAATGTATTAATGTATTTAGGAGTAACCATTTCAAACATTTAAGAATATAATAACATTTAAACATATCTAAAGAGCGTATATCATTTAGTATCATACTATATAAGAGATCAAACATTCATTATAGTGCTAAAATGCATAATCAATTAAGCATTACATTGTATTGGTCTACCTGGTTGAATTACATTATACTTAGCATGGTATTTGTGATATTGTGAACTATCAAGGGACCTAATAAGTAGGTGGTGCTTAAAAACCTTGTTGACCCTGATCACATGCCCCAAAATTAATATTTTCCTTATCCTTTGTAGGTATAATTTTCCCTCTTATGGTTTTTAAGGAAATTATTTTCCCAAGGATTCGAGTGGAATTTCATAAAGGAGAGTGAGTTTTTTCGATTCCTAGACCTAACAACTAAACTTGTCAAATCAATTATGCATCTCTACTATTTACAAGGAATGTGTAGTACACAATTATGGTTATTGGAAACGTCTAGTGTAAAATTCTTACAAGGTACTTAGGTCGACGCAAGTTTTTTGGGTTCTCACTATCTTGTCATAAAGATGATGGTTATGATGTTATAATGTGACAAATGTTTCCACATTGTGCAAAAATTGGATATCACGCTAAACCCCTCTCATGTCAATTGTTGCACTAGATTTAAAGTATTAGTTAAGTGCGATTTTACTATTTTTACATTTTTAATATGTGTTATAGTTATAAAATCTATTTATTCATAATACATGCTTGGTAAACTTGCATTGTCTTGTATCCTTTGTAGCCTTCTAAGGTTAAATCTTTCTTCACTTATGATAGCTAATTTTCCCAATCTTGTTCAATTGTATTCTTTCAAATTTGTTAGTCCTACATCTTTTGTGTTACATTTAAAACCCTAGGTTAACTTTTCTTGAGCATTGTTCAAATCTTAGGGTACTTGCATGTTACACATGTTTTCCATTTATGTCATTCAAATATATTAGATCTAAGACTCCAAATACTAAGAGTGTTGTGTAGTGTACAGTTATGGTTATTAGGAGCATTAAGTGCTCGATTCTTATGAGGTGCTTAGTTTGATGCAATTGTTTTAGGTTCTCACTATCTTGCCTTAAAGATGATGGTTATGATGTTAGAATGTGACAAATGTTTCCAGATTGTGCAAAAATCATATGATACTCTAAATCCATCTATTATCAATTGTTACATTGGTTTTAAACTATTAGTTAAGCGTGATTTTACCTTTTTTACATTTTTATTAGGCTTGATTATATGCATTATGGTTACTAACTTACATGTTCAATGTAAAATCTATTTATTCATACTACATGTTTGGTAAACTTGCAATATCTTGAATACTTTGCAACCTTTTGAGGTTAAATCTTTATTTATTTATGACATCTAATTTTTTCCAGTCTTATTTAATTATATTCTTTCAAATATGTTAGCCTTACCACTCTTGTGTTACATTTAAAACCCTAGGTTAATTATGCTTAATTATTGTTCAAACCTTGGGGTATTTGTATGTTATGTATGTTTTCCATTTATTCCATTCAAATTTATTAGATCGAAGACTCTAAATAGTAAAAGTGCTCGGATATTTTTTAACTTTGTTGATTTTTTTGAAATTACTTTGGTACATCCTAGACCTTGTTTGAAAAAGAAAACGGACCTTGGAAATGAATATATCATTCCCCCACTATCGTGTTTTTTGTTATATGTGATACCGAGATGTGTTTCAATGATAGTGGTATGAAAGGATTCGAAGGCGATAATACTTATGATTATAACCACTAGGCCCATGTATATGAATAAGAGAGATTAAATAATATTTCATATTTTAGGAAATAGATGATGGTAACCCTAATGTGATAGTTATATTGATGTATTGATTGAAGATGTAAAAAAAAACCTTAGTTCAAAGGGCTAAAGAAAGGCTTGAGGTACAAGACATACTATACAAAGTGAATAATGGATATGTGAATGTTAAAAATGTATATCAAACACTTTTCACATATAAGGAAGTATTTTCTATGCCTAATAACATGGACATTTTCCAATTTCTTCCCAAGTTCCTCAACATCCTCCACTTGCTTCTTCTCAATTTCTTCAAAATTCTTACCATGCTTCTCAAATTCATATTGTTCAACAATCTATTTCTTACAACACTTCTCAAATTATTTTTATGTATAACCTTTCTATTCTAACTTATTATATCACCACTTTTCTTCTAAATCGTGAAATCACCACTATGATGCCTATGTTGTGCTACTTACAAAATCATATCAAAGTGTTATCCCAAGGGCATCAAAATCCAACTAATACAGTCAATTCCAAGATATTTTACTCAATCCATTAAGGTTTGAAGTGTTTACATACCCTTTTTAATAGGTTTTGTGGCTCCAATATTTGAATGATTCAATGGAAAAGGAGGCCCATCTCATCATATTAGATTATTTTATGTCTCTTTTTTATATTTTATTCATAATGAAAATTAATTAATTAAACTAGTTTCAAGGGGCTTGAAGGACTATGGGTTTGATTGGTTTTATGCTTTACCATTTGCACATGTGGATTATTTTACAACCCTAGTGGCTTAGCTCATTTTTTTATCAATGTCGACATTGAAGTCACCTTTTTACAAATATCTCAAATTAAACATGCATTTAATAAAACTATTAACGATTATTGGGGCCCATAGTTCAGATTAGAGAGGGAGTTGGGCGGGCTACTGCTAGAGTTGGGCACAAATAATGGAGAAAGGGCACTCGCCGACGAGATTAGATATAAGGCAACCCCGGGACTATAGAGATCTATATTTGTTGCTAAGTACAAAAGTCACTCATCAATTACCAAATAGTGAAATTCATAAGTTATCTTCTCAATTTTTCCTTCCCACTATTTAATACAAAGTGGTTTTTAACACTACTCAATATTTCGATGAACTTTTCCATGTTAGTATGCACTTTTCCATGTTAGTATGCACTTTGAGATAAACAAATCGGAGGTAAGTATGCTCAAGTATAGGTTCAACGCATCAACTTCTAATGGCGCCAAATTCCAAATTAAGAAAAATTTCAAGGCCAAGAGTAAAGAGAAATCCTTTCAACCTACTAGTGAAGCCAAAAATGTGATCACCACTGTACACATCTAAAAGGCTCATATTATCTCTAGAAATTGAGCATAGATAATTTACAATTAGAAAAAGTGAAAGTCCACAAAATATATTGAAAATATTGATTGAGTGTAACATGAACCCATTACCTCCCGTTAGAGATTTGAATCATATAAGGATATTGCATAAGTATTATGACATAAATTCATTTTGCAATTATCATACAATTATAAGACACTCTTCAAACAAATGCATATATTGAAACATAAGATCCAAGATATCATCGATAATAGCCAAATTTAAGTAGAGAAAACTGACAATAATTTGAATGAATAAGTGGCTCTACCAAATCAACATTTGTAAATATTTACTAGCCCTAACCATAATACTTAGTAAAAATTTCAAGGCAACATTCATATGATATATAGAAAATATCAAAGTGAATCACCACAAGCTCTTAATGCTAATCTAATTCATTTATTTATTCTTGTGGTTAGTGTTGTTACAAGGAAGAGGGATCCTCCTACAATTATGTTTTATGATAGAAGATTCCAAATGAAAGCTACTGTAATGGACCACTATTTAAACGAAATTTCATAGGCAATCATCTAATGAAAATAATAGACTTGTGATTGAAAATGGATCAAGTATTAATTTATGCATTAATAAATTTATCAACAATATTAGACTCTATCAAAGAGATTTAGAAAGTACTTTAACATTTATTCTGGGATATAATGGAAATAATAAAGAGTCACTTGGTTATATTCTTTTGCCAACTACAATAGGTCCTAAGAAATCTCTAATTTGGTTTTATGTGGTTCCAAATAATGGATCCCATGATGTTTTTCTTGATGGGACATTGAAAAATTCAATAAGAGAAATTCCATGTATTTAAGACCAAATAATCAATATTTTTTCATGAAGATGGAGTTATTACAATTCATAGAGATGATTATTATCCACCACAATAACAAGTTCAAGAAGATGTGTTACCAAAGGAAATGCCAAAGCAATAGTCAAATATTAGACCTCAATCAAGAAAAAACACAAATTAAGAACCTAGTAACTAACATGTAGGGTACACTTTTCACAACCTTTTATGGCTACATGAGCTTGAAAAATTATAAAAATCCTAAACATAATCCAATTTTTCAACCTATATTCCTTTGAAGGATCATATTACTACGAAAGAAGGATCATAATAATACGTAAGAAGTTACAATAGTTGGTATAGATGTAACAATCATGATGATAATGTGTTACTTATCCTATAATTATGGGTACTATAATGCATTATTGGTGTAGGTTATTATTTATCCTTTTATTTGTTTATTAGGATAGTTCTTGTACTTGGGTTATCTCTACACTCATTGGGTTAGCTTGCTTAGGTATACTAGCTATGTGGAGTTAGCTTATTAGTTGTGCTGAGTTAGTTTACCAGTTGTGTGGAGTTAGCTTGCTAGTCTTATGGAGTTAACTTAACTACTAGAATCAATTAGTGGGAGTTCTTCACCCTTGATCTAGGTAGTAATTATACTTCCCCCTCCTATATGTACATCTCATTATTGAGTTAATTCATGACATTGCAATAGATTTGCATATATGATATTACAACATTTTTTTTGAAAATCCTTTTGTAAGGTTATTATGGAGAATTCCTTTCATCTTATCAAATGTGGCGTGTTATTATCATCTAAGATATTTTTGGTTTGAAACAATCTTCTTAGCATTCCTTTCATGGTATCATAGCAGTAGATGATGTAGACATCCATTTGTAAGTGTTTTTATACAAGCGAGGGTTTTATATTTTTTATAATCATTGAATTGCTTAGTATGTTTCTGCAGTGAGTATTTATATGTGAAACAAAGGGCACTATCAGATCTGAAAGATGCAAAAACCACTAGAGTGACTGTAAACTTGACCATTGGTGATGACAAGCAGTTTTGAAATTGTTTGTCTTTTTCAGAGTCGGTGAAGGGTACAAATTCTCATACCAAACCGTACGAGAAGCTACATAGGTTGCTGAAGGAGACCGTAAAAACTCTTTCTTGGTTTTTATGGGGTTTTTATGGTTTTTATGTAGGTAACATATATTTGGGTAGAAGGCGGTTCGTTTGGTGTGCGAGAAAATATCTCTAGCAACTATGCAAAAGGTGATAGTGTGATCTGGCCTTTGTGCTCGTCAGAGGGCTTAACCATTTCTGGGTTTTGTTTGGAGTAGAAAAAACATTCTAAGTCATTTTTTGATTGGGTTTATCTGCAACCAAATCTGGAGTAGCACACAAAAAACACCAACAACATGCGAACTTTTCAAAAAGCCCATGAAAAGCTCTAGTGGTTGGTCACATGTTGTGGTCATGTGGGGGCTGAAGCCATGGATTCCTACTAGTGGGTCATTAAGTGTATCCCTTTTTGCATTTTTAACTTTGTGGTAAAAGGCCAAAAAAATTCTATTTTTTTGCAAAAAGAAAATAAGTTAAAAAAACCAAAACAATGCTTTTTTAATTTTAATGGACCATTACTAATGTTCAAGAAATTGTTTCCATTATAACTTTTGACCGATAACTCGGAATTGAGTGTCATTTTTTGTAAAAGTGTATGATTTTGTGTTCTCTTTCCATTGGTATCATTTATTTTGTAAAAAACACTACTTTATAAAGTGTCATTATTGTACTCACACACAGACGCATTTTCGGTTGAGCCTGACATCCTATTGCATTCTTTGCTATCATGGATTCTTACCCATAAGAGAATGAGATGATTTTATCTAAAGTGTGTGGACTTCAGGAGGACATATTCAAATTTTTAGAAGAAAAAAAATCGCTTAAGAATCAAAACTCGCTTCTACATAACCTCACACACAACAAAGATGACCTCATATACTCCCTACAATAGACACTTACTTGCTTACAACATCATCCTCACATTATGGACTTTCATACCCATGGTCCTAGTTCTATTCCACTTGCAGGTGTTGATGCCTGATGTGCCAAAATTAGCAGGAACTTGACAAGGTCATAACTTGAGCTCTGAGTGTCCATTTGAGTCCTTTTTTTTTAAACCACATGTTTCGATGAGATGAATGCAGTAGAAATTTGCCCTACCAGTTGGGGAAAATTCAAGCACATTTTTGGGCCCTAAATCCACCATCTTGAGGCCGAAAATTAGGATTTAAGTTGTAGTTCAGTTTTTTCGTTATTTTAGGGAATTCGTTAATTTTAGTCTCTTGAGTTGTATAGTATGAGTTAGAAAGTTGGAAATTCCTTTAATTTAGGGAAATGTAGAAGATGTGTGGAAATTTTTGTGCCCATAAAAATAAGCATGTGAACTTACTAAGAATAGCAGGTTCTAGTAAATTGCTAAAAGTAATAAATTTTTGCCACCTAGAGTAGATTTAGTCAAGTTAGATAGAGTTTGTCTTAGGAAACTTGAGTTGGGGAGTTATTTTCTTATGTATGAAGACATTTTAATTCATTATTGAATAACGAAGAAGAAGATTTATTTTCTTTCAGAGCTCAATATTATTTGCAGTATATTGAGTGTGTGTTCACAGTTTGGATTCATTATCAATGAAATACAATGGACCTATCTAGAGCACTAGGACAATGTCGCACATAATATATACTAAACAAAAACCTAAGTTCACTTAACTGATGCTTCATGAGAAAAAGAAAACTATGGCACACGTGTGTACTGCATGTAATACTCTCCAAAAATACACCTTGTATCCATAACAATATTGTGCACTGCTAGACTTAGCATATTCTCTTTCTCTATGGATATTTTTGATTGATACAAGACCACTACATTCGAGGCTCGCAAATGCTCCTACGTCATATGCTTTGGGTAAAAAATTTGCATTTAGGTATAATAAAACATGTGATTCAAGTGGTAATTACTTCACCCTATTCTGAACCTTTTGATACAGACATTCTAGTCACGACATTGGTTTATACACCATAGGTACTTCCCTAGGATCACACATTGACCAAACATCTGGTTTTAATTGACTAAAATTGACCTCTTCTGCCAGGATTCCAAGAATGCTTCATTTGTAATTATGTCACCTATCATCTTCATGCTTGAGAACCTCTTTTATTTAAATGGGGGTTAGACATGTTCAACTTCTGACACATATTCTCCTGTTCCTTTCACACTGATCTCATTGTGCATTTTGTACACAAATCATATGTCAAGAATGTTCATTCATCTTGTGCACTTTTGATTTGCGCTATGAATTCTCATGCACTCATGGTAGTGACATAAACATTCCTTGAGAGGACTCCATAGGCATGGCTCCTCCACTTCATTAAGATTCTTGCTCCACTTTCTATACACAAGCTCCATTACATAACCCTCCTTGTTTGTAACATCTCTTTGTAGTACTACAGTATGTTCTACCTGTGTCTCTCACGAGATATGTTCTTCCTTACACATTAACCATATGTATTCTAGACACTTGTTGGCATTTTGTCAGTCTTCCCTTAGTAGTTTCAACTATTATGGTGAAGCCCAATCTTCAGTTTGTCACAATCTCGACTATGTTGTCTCGCCTACTCATATAAAATCTATGTAGTCATAATTCCACAACCATCCCCAAATATGGGAGAACATGCATGTTGATCCTAAGCCATTCAGGTAAGATATCCATACTTTAAGACCTTTGCTGTCATTGGAACGAGCCAATCCTTTCACTTTCCATTTTTTCTCATTGCTTTGTTGCCTTGAACACCTATTCTTGTGCTTCTCCTACACCTATTTGTAGTAGTTGATTAACATGAATTGGATGCGGGTTACGTTTCCAATACTATCCTTTGCACCATATCACATAAACACCAGTTTGTCTAGTACTTCCACTATCAACCAGCCATTCTAGTGCAATCCAGTGTTAAATCTTGTATTGCAGTCTCGTGATCGAATAATGTGTTTCAGATCTCAATGTTGCAAATGATACTCTCTTTTCCACATACCTTTAGAATTATTCTTGATCTGAGCAAGTAATGCGTCTCCTTTCTTAGGTTCACATATTTCATTTTATAATACCACACTTTCTTCTTTAGTTTACGCTATATGTAGTTGTATCTCAGAATTGCACCCTAGTGATGTTAATTTTGGCAGATCAATTATTATATCTGGATGCAAAATCAGGCATTGTTTCCAAGTGTGGGACTTGAAAATGTCCACATAAGCGATCCTTACGAGAAAAGGGTGGTTCCTGTACCTATACTAATTCTAAAACTACACCCAGACTAATCTTACTATAACATATTGCACTTGGGTTTAACCAGTGAGAGAGAGGTAGAGGAAAAACATAAACAAAGTAGCCAAATAAATGTGGTGATAGCTACTAAGAAATGGAGTTGGTCTCTACTAGTTGTGTTGAAGCTAGTTTACCAGAAGGGAGGAGATCAGCTTGCAAGTCTAGAGGGGGGTAGATTCTTGCCACAATTCAACCATGTGATTAAAATTAGCTCACAACCCTATTTTTTAGACACAATCAACATAATATAGTAGCCGTAAAACACTCATCCTATATGTACAATCCTAATTACTTGAAATAAAAAAAGGCAATATGATGTAACACAACATATATGGCATTTCAAGGGGTGGATTTAGGCCACAATCTTATATCATATTAATGTTATTTTGTATGCACATTACTGCTACATTATCAAGTTTGGAGTGTAAAATGCTATCATCTGAAACACATGCCTAGGTCTTGCAACTCCTTAGTTTTAGTCATTAATTTCATGCACATTATAACATTACTAAGACTGAAAGAGGGATGCTTTACAATGAAAGGAAAATCAATCATCTCATCATAGGAATGGAGGAGAGGACTCACGGGGATACAAAAAGATGCTAGCTATACATAATTACAACCTGGTAAACCTTGCAAACAATTCAGGTTTGAAACTACCTCTACAATATTCTCCATGCTTATATGTATCCTCAACTGATATTTCTCTATGCTTCTACAGACTCTAATGGGCATGTTCACATTGAAATTACTAGGCAAAATAGTATAGATTAAATGCTCAATATTATCTTTACTAGGATTTGATGATCTAATTGGAAACCCACGATACACTTTATGAAATGGATAAGCCTAATAAAACATGTCGCTTTAAGTTTTCAAATCTAAACCTGACATTCAATTCACTTATTGTATCACTAACTCCAATTTTAAGTTAAGAATGGGGCCACTTAGACATAAAGTGCACCTCCTTGACATGTCTCTTAAGTGATATCTTAAAAACGTGACTCTACTAAATATCATGCACATGTACTTAATGAATAATTAAGGCCCCTTGGACTTGGTTAAGGATCAAATAAGATTCAATCCCCATTCTCCCTCCAAAATTGTAGGGATAATTCCACAACTAAAGTCCACCATTCTTATCTGCAAATATAACCTCTTCTGAATTCATCCTACACTATGAGATGATTCCAATATAGATCTCATCCCTTTGTTGAATTGGAGTCAACGTAGCGAAATATATGGCCATTTCTATAGAGTTAATCACTTATCAGGCCGAAAGGAATGAACATTTTCACCAATAACACATTTATTGGGACACATGAAGATAAGCTCTTGATTTTCTTTGCAGATTGCCACGCGGGACAACTTGTGGTTCATTGTGGAGTCACCTACTTGTTTTTCCCTTTCTTCATTGCGGACCTTCAAAATTCCTTTATCCAACTATTCATTTATGTTCGTAGGATTCCTTAAGGTCGAAAAAATTTATTTTGGTAGGGTTTTAAACACCTCCCAAAATGACCCTCTCATGGCATGGCTTAAGTTTCAAGTCTAGGCAGTAGTCCTAACACTAGAACTAGCCTTGGAATCGTGCCTAGACATGGATCAACTTGATTGGAATTGGCATAGGAAACTTGAAGGCCTAATCAACCCTTCTTGCCACATTGCAAGTTTCCTCACTTCAGTGAGGCCTTCCATCATGCCCAAAAATTTTGTGTGACCATGTCACTTTTGGCGCACTTAGGAAAAGTTTCATATTTGTGTATGTCTCAACTTAACATAGGATTACACAAGGTCCATTATGCATAGGTCGATGTTGTGCAATAAAGATTTTCCCAAAGGTATGTGCATGGGTATATGGGAACATGAGCATTGGTGGGACTTACACAATATGGTTTAGAATATTGTGCACAACCATGGGTTGTGCACAAGACTTTGTATCATAATGTGCATAGTGGGAGTTGCATTATGGTACACATAAGAATTTCAAAACACTGGAATGTAATGGTAATGTGTCGCCAACACTTGTCAGACTAGGAAGGAATATTGAAGGCATAAAGTGACTTGTTGGATAATATTATGACATAATTAGTGGAAGAATATCTTGTATTTATTGATTGAAAAACAACTAGAGAGAATTCTTGGGATTCTTTTCCAATAAAGTCATGAGAATATTTAATGCATATTCCTAAGTATAAAACAATGAATAAAAAAGTGTAACAATAGTTGTGGTTGTAATTGGCTTTACACACACACACACACACACACACACACACACACACACACACACACACACACACACACACACACACACACACACACACACACACACACACACACCAATCAAACCTAGGTATGAATGTATACAATGTCTCATGGTTGCACTCTATTCATGCATAAACTAATGAGTACTATATTATAGTCTTGAAGATATATTATTGTATTTGTAAGTTGGATTCAAAGTTAATACATTAATAAAGACTATTGTGTTGGATATTTTACTTGAAATAAATATCTTGGGATAAATGTGTGTTTATATCTCATTTGACATATTAATTTTTTTATTCATAGTTTCAGTAGCTTCTATGAACTCACTTATTGATACTAGAGCTGCAAAATCCCTAGTTAGGTCGATTAGTACCATTATTTGGTACATCAATTCGTTAAAATCTATATAGGATATTTTGGGATATATCTATAATAGATGAGTATGATATGATACAGTCCATATATGATTGGAAACATTATGTATAAAGATATGTTAGAAACATGCATATATAGATTGATAAGCTCAATAGGCATAATTTTGAGCTATGAAAACTCAGGATGGAAGATCTCTCAAGAGATAGAGCTCAATAGGTCATTATGTCACAATCCTGATCTATGGGGTCAAAGAAAGAGGAATGGGATACAGTATATAGAAAATATATAGTATCTATTAGAATTTTTCTATCATATATATTTTTATTATGAGAGTACAAAAAAGATTTTATGGGATAAGTTAGGATTGTTGTGTTTTGAAAAATATTTGGTCAACAATATATTCCTACTAAGGAATTTATATTAATTGAGAATGAATGATGATGAATCAATTATAAAGCACATGATTTCCTTCAACACTTTGGTTAGTTATTTTCTATGCATATTAAATTGATGATGAAGATAAGTGTATTACACTTCTATGTTAGTTTATTGACTCTTGGGATAATAGTGTTGGAAATCACTAGCACCTCATCTAGGTTAAATATATATGATATTCTTGTGGCTTCATTATAAAAATAAGTAAGGAAAAGGTACACTAAATATCAACAAGGTGATACATTATTGGTGCATGAAAGGACATAGGAAAAAGGCAAGCGCAAATCAAGGGAGAAACATGTAAAGTCTAGAAAAAGATCTAAGACTATAAAGAAACCTTATTTGAAAAAGTGTATGGAAAAAAGGGAATTTTAAGGACTACAGAGTGAAAGTGGACACTAGAAAACCAGAATACATTTTATCATTGTGTGAAAAAATGTCCAATGATCATAATGGGTATGCATAATTGACAACTTTGATTGTGCATACATGAAATGAATCATGATTGGTTGTCTTTAGAAAATCCTATCGTATGACGTCTCATTAGGAGTCGTTCTATGAATATTAGGAATATGATGATGGTATGTATTTCTAGAAATAAATCCACCCACAAAATTGTGGGTCGAAGAATATTGAAGCTAAGGTTTCGAGATGTACATAATAAGTCTTGTGAGAATATAGTTTCAATTTGTAAGATGTCTGATGTTGAAGTGCATGTGTTTAAAACAAAGGATGGATGTAAAATGGTGCATAATGTGATAGTTCTATCAAGTGGAGTGTGCAAATTTTTTATTCATACTAGAATGCAAGTATGATCATTGGTGTTTGTACCAAAACTATTATTCTTGAAGCCAATGAAGTACATGAGAAAACTAGCATGCTTATGATAGAGAAGACTATGCTTTCATATGAAATTTTGGTTCATATTAGTGAGAAGGGGTTATACACATTGCAATCCAAATTAATGGAGAAATATAATGATGAAGGTACCTTGGAATTTGAATTCTATGACCATTGTGTGAATTTTTAGTAGATAAAAATCAAATTTATCACAAGTACTACACAAATAAAAGGGATCTTTTAAATTATACACAGTGATGTGTTCATGATGATGAATGTCCCAGCACTTGAAAAAGATATGTACTATGTGTCATTCATAGATCAATTTTATAATAATACTTGCATATAATTTCTCCAAAAGAAATATGAAGTTTTCTAGAAATTCAAGGAGTTCAAAGCAAGAAGAAGAGCAAGGTGCTACGCATAGATATTGGGCGTGAAATATTCTAAAAATAAAATAAAATTCTATAAGTAGTGTGGAATTGATAGAAAAATTAAAACTCTATATACACCTAAAAAATGGAGTCGCAGAGTAGATAAATATGATGTTAATGGATAAAGACTTGAGTATGCTTAGTGGTATGCTTTTGGAGTAGAAATGTTGGACTAGAGTAGTGATTACTACTTTTTATTTGATAGATCTCTCACCATCATTGGATCTAGAGGATAAGACTTTGTAAGAATCTTGGACATGTAAGAAACCATCCCTAAAACACCTGATAATTTTTTAGTTGTGGTACA
Source organism: Taxus chinensis (assembly GCA_019776745.2). Taxonomy (NCBI): domain Eukaryota; kingdom Viridiplantae; phylum Streptophyta; class Pinopsida; order Cupressales; family Taxaceae; genus Taxus; species Taxus chinensis. Next base: position 122,542,020 of record CM034151.1, read on the forward strand.
TGTGTACATATTCCAAAGGAAAAGAGGACAAATATTGAATACACGTATAAAACACTTGTATTCGATGGATATGGAAATGGTGTCAAAGGGAGAAAGTTATGGAATCCTAAAATAGAGAAGGTGGTTAGTAAATGAAATGTGGTCTTCATATAATTGAGTAGGATTATTTTGCAAAAGGAAGTGCACATTGATGAAGTTGAGCTAAAACATCTAATAGAAATAATAATAGAAGATTATGATTGTGAAGTTGGTAATGAAAATGATGCATTAGAGGAGGAATAAGAATGTGAAACCCCTAGGTAGGGAAGATAAAAATGTGTGCACAAAGTACTAGAAAGGTATAATACATCAAAATTACATGCAAGGTTCTTACTTTTAATAACTAATGGTGATGATCCCAAGATAGTGTGTAAAGCACTTGTATCCAAGAAGGGCACATTTTGGAAGAAATCCATGGAGGAGATTGGATCTATAGATAAGAATGAGTCAGGGTCTAGTAAAGTTACCTCCATGAAGAACAATTATGGGTTACAAGTGGGTTTTAGGAAGAAGTGCAATGCATAAGGTAAACTAAAGAAGTATAAAGCTCGCCTAGGTGCGAAAGGATTTACTTATGTTGAGGGAATAAAATTTAGTAAGGTATTCTCTCTTGTTATAAAAGTGACTGCAATGATATTTATTTTAACTATTTCTATTGCATATGATATGGAGATGTATCAAATGGATGTTAAAACAACCCTTTTTCATGAGCAACATGAACAATAAATATAAATGATGCAACTTGGGAATTTACCAATCAAGGATAAAGATGACATGGGTTTCCACATGAAGAAGTACTTATATGGTTTGAAATAATAAACAAGGATATGGAATTAAAATTTTGATAGCTATGTGCTAAAATTTGGCCTTGTGTGTACTATAGTGGATCCTTGTGTGTACTTCAAAGAAGAAGGAAATACTTTAGTCATCATAGTTATCTATGCGGATTACATGGCATTGATTGGAAATTATAAAAAAAATGATCAATGATGTTAGTTCTTAGCTATTTGTGCAATTTTACATGAAATATATCAATGTTGCAAAATTAATTTTGGGTGTGGAAATTAAGTGAGATTGTGCAAACATGAAACTCTAGCTAGACCAAAATAAATATGTTGAGATGGTGTTGGAAATTTTTAAGATACAAGATATTTTTTTTGTGAGAACACATTTCCCACTTGGTTAGAAACTCTTTTCCATGAAAATTCCAAATATATAAGGGGAGTTGGAGGACATGGATCAAGTTGTGTATGAAAGTGTGATTGGAAGCCTAATGTTGGTTTGAACAAAACATGACATTACACATATAAAGGGAGTAGTTGATTTAATATAAATAGAATTAAATATTAATTTCAAAGTAACTTATTATAAATAATGATATGCAAGAAATAAAGTACAATAGTGCACACGTAATAAGCATTCAATGATATAAAACCATAAGAAAATGAGAAAGGGAGATGACTTAGCTATTTTTGTACAACCTGGGAGTGACCAGGACTAAGTATATGCTGGAATAGGCTTGAAACGGTATTGAACAGACTCAATGAGGGTTTGGAACCTTAGGAGTGTATGGGATAAAAGCACCCACAAGAGGACAGGAGCTCCCCATGTTCTAGTGATTGGTCTAGATGCCTGTGTCTACTCAGATTCTTGGAGTCTGGTATTTTATGGGTTAGAAGAGCTTCATTGTTGATCTATCTTTGTCACTCTTGATTTTCTCTTAGATTGATGGTCATACATGTAACCTACAAAACAAATGTATACTTGCACAAGCCCACAAACCACATCAAATATTATAAAAAAATATGCATAATGGGGAGTCGGACTGACCCTGGCAGTCACTTGAAGAGTAAACTTATGCCTGATCATTGCGTTACATCTCAGACTCCATGTACTTCTTTGTTCTTGTGTGTGTAATGATGCCCAAGGTTTCCCTTGTGTAAGTTTCACAATGATGGTAGGATAGATCTATACTATTCTGAGTATGCAATATGTGTGTGATGGAATATACTGAACTCCCCTCATATGTCGTGTATGTAGAATAATACAACCCTTGTCCCTTGTATGAATGTGTTATATACATTCCTTGTAGTGCTCTTGTGACTTTGTGCAAGCTTAGGTGGTGATAGATAATACTTATGATGTTTGACCCCTTATTTATAAGAAGTAACTAAGTATATATATGATTCCCTTGCTTGAATTTCATAATTGACAATTGAAAGGCCGACCCAAAGTTTTAAAAGGTGACCAAAAGGAAAAAAGGACCCAAAAGAGTAAAAAGAATGTAAAGAAGGGAAGGAGTGCCCGAGAGGGACATGAGTGCTTGAGAACTAGTGTCTGAGGTCATCAAAAGATAAATCAATCAAGTGTCAACAAATTTGTAAGATATGTAAAGTCAATAAAGTGCAAGAGATAAAACAATCAAAGAGCCAAATGAAGTTGTGAACCACTAGTTTTATTTCTTAGGAGTCATGTATACATTAGTATGCTTTAGGACCTAGAAATATATCCAAGTGCATAGATTTTGCATTTACATTTACCCCCACTTTATGTTTTTGAGTGAATACTTGATAGCATAAAGTAAATAGAATATGCGTACCTTGTAAACTGAAGAGAAGTATAGTTGATAGTGTGTCAAGTGGACAAGTAGCATGAAGTGATCGTAATATGAATTATGGAAGTTAGGAAAGGGAGGTAAATCCTAGGGGTGGAGTGTATGCATAGTATCGTGATACTTGAGCTTGTGCTTGTAGATTTGATCTACTTCTTGTAAGGACAACCCTGCAAAAGAATAGAAAAAGAGTAGTCAAAGTCCCATATGTGAAAAATTAGAGTAACAAATGTATAAGTATGTAAAATTAGTAGTTAAGGAAAGAGTGCACCTGATGTATGAGAGAGTAAAGGATAGAAAGTTGTCCTATTTGTCTTGGAGATGTTGTTATATTTGAATGTATTGTTGCCAAAGGTGAGGTTTTTGGGAGATCTCACGCCAAGAGCAATTTTTTGGGTGATCTCACGCTAAGGACAAGTTTTTTGGGTGATATCATGACAAGAGAAGAGTGTTAAGGAGAGATGTTGGGTTTTCTCTCCTTCCACGACACTTCTCAAATAAGTTCCACTGTAAATTGGTGATTTAATTTAATTTGAATTAAATCTAATTGCAAAGTACTAATGAAATAAATGATGTATAAATGATGAAGTACAATAATGACATGAGCAAACTAAGATTTAAAGTATGAAAACCTAAGCAAGAGAGGGAGATAGAAGAACTTAGCTGATATCTATGAAATATGGAACTGATCTGGGTAGGGAGAAGTGATGAACAAGATGTAAAAAACATTATAATTGATCTCTGTAAATTTTGTAACTCATACACATTGATGGATAGGGGTGCCCATAACAGGAAAAGTGTGCATGAGTGCTGGTGATTGGATCCAAGCACCCATGAATGTGAAAAAGCTTTGGATCTGGTTTTCGTTGTATCGCAAAAGTGTCACAATTGTTCAATGTTGATCGCTTGATGTTCACACTATGATCGCCGAAGGTACCTATAACCTGCAAAAGAAATTTTCACCTACACAAGCCCATAAACCACATCAAACCTAAAAAGGAAAATGTAGAATGGGGAGTTGGACTGACCCCAGAGGTTACCCCAAGAGTGAAATTACAATCGAGCACTGCACTACATCTCAGACTCCATGTAGTTCTTGTGTGTGTGTGTAGAAATGATGCCCTAGGATGCCCTTGTGCAAGTTACACTTGATAGTGGATTATAGCTAGAATGTAGTAATGTAGTAGAATGTGTGGATGGAATAAAATGAACTTCCCCTTCCTATGTTAGTGTATGTAGAGTTTATGCAACCCCTTGTCCCTTGAATGGATGCTAGATGAATGCCTTTGGAGTGCTTTAGGTGCCTTTTGAATGCAAGCTTAGGTGATGATAGTAATGCTTAGTGCTTGGTCCTTATTTTGAACACATAACTATGTATTTATATGATTCCCTTGTTTGAATTTTGTAATTAACAACTGGAAGGCTGACCCATAAGTGAAAAAGATGCCCAAAAGATAAAAGAGACCCAAAAAGAGTGAGTAAGGTAGAAAAGGGTCAGGGGCACCCAAAGGGGACAGGAGTGCCCATGCGCTAGTGTCCTGGATGGGTGCTAGTCTCCGAAGCCATGAAAGATAAACAAGTAAATTTTTGAATGGGTTGTAGGGTGTGTAAGACCAAATAGAAAACAAGAGACAAATAAAAGAGGCCAAAGATAGTTGTTAACCACTAGTTTTCTTTCTTAGGAATCATGTAAATGCTAACATGCTTTTAGGACCTAGAAATGTACCCAAGTGCATGATTTTGTGTCTACATTTTCCCCCACTTTATGTTGTTGAGTGAATACTTGATAACATAAAGTAGATAAGAGATGTGTAACTTATGATCCTGTAGAGTGTGCAGCGAAATGCATGCTGAGTGGACAAGTGAAGCATGGAATGATGCAAAGTGAAACATGGAGACTAAGAAAGGAAAGTGACTCCTATTTTCATATGTGTTGCTTACCTATTGTTTGCTTTGTGCATATTAAGGATGAACCTACAAAAGAAGAGTGAAAGAGTAGTGAAAGTCCTGTATATGAAAAATATGAGAAAAGTATGCAAAATTATGTAAAAGTAGTAGTAAAGGAAAGTGTGCACCTAATGTAAAAGAGTGTAAATAATAAAAATGTGTTCTGAAATGTTGTGAAGAGTGAGTTTTTTGGGATGATCTCATGCCAAGAATGAGTTTTTTGGATGATCTCATGAGTTTTTTGGGTGATCTCATGCCAAAGAGCAAGTGTTGGGGAGAGAGGTCTAGTATTACTATCCTTCCATGAATCTACCCAATAAGAACCACTACAGATGGTAGATCCCTGATTTGTTCATGCTGTCATGAATTAGCTCCGATTGTATTGATTATTCCGATTGAAATGGATTGTAGGAGATTGCATATATTATGTAATTGAAGGATTGTGCCTATAACTATAGAAATTCTCTGAAGACTTCTGTGAAATGTGTTGATATGAGAAGATGATTGTATCTTCCCTAAGGAAATTAGCACCCAGAGGGAGGACATGCTCTAGTGCACCCAGGTGCTACTGTCTGATTCTGGGTGCTAGTGTCTGTACTGTGTATTGGACCCAAGTCAGATTCTGAGTCATTCTATGACTACATTTTTGTGTTATTTCTATACTTTGCATATCTTTATTGTAGCTCTGAGCTACTGTAGGGGTGATTTTTTCACCCAATGTATGCCCCCCTTGTTTGGGGTGCATGTGACGTCGGTAGGGGAATGTAGCCAAAAAGTGAGAGGACCTAATGTTGTGTTGAAGTGGATACCTACAGGGGGTAGGGGATGTGCATGGTAGAAACCAAGGCACATGCAAACAAAGTGGCTAGAAACATGTGTTAGTAGAAAAAGTAGCAAACATGTAATAGAAAACAATGTAACAAGCAAGTGTGCAAACAAGATAGACAATGAAAATTAGGTTTCAAACATGGGACATAACTCACAATGTCACAAGACAATCAGGGCCAAAGTGATCCAAAAGCATACAATGATCATATAAGACATACAGGCATAACCTGCAAAACAATAACATATAATGTCGAAAACAATGACAAACAAAGTGTATCAGATAACCATGGTGGCATATAGTCCTACAAATAAAATGCTACACATGAAGCACCCGTTAACATGTTAGAAAGATAAATAGTATGTCAAGGCATGTATGTATCAATAGAAAGTAATGTGCTAGAAAGTAGAAGTAGTAAATGATGAAGTGAGAGTAGTAAAGGTAGATGCCCCTAGGAGCCTTGGTGGGACTAGTAAAAGGTACAATGCTAAGCATCATTACAACGTGTAAGAACTTGTAAGAGATCTACATTGACCATAAAAGACTAAGTGAACACATATGTGTATATATAGAATGATAATGACATACTAAGAATTTTTCTAGCATGGAAGACAAAGTGTAACATGTAAATAGAATAAGCTAACAAGAGTAGATGCAACCAAGATATGCAAATGCAATGTATGAGTGTGATGGAATGGAATGAAAAGTGTGAAGATGATAGGAGTAATGTGCCCCCCAATGGATGTGTATGAGATGAGGTTCATTTATAAAAACCCTCAACAGTCAAGAATGAACCATAGAACAAGAGTGTGTCATCGGGTAATTTGTGAATAGATGCTAGAAAGATGTATCATGAAGCACAAAGTGTGAAGTGTGAATGATGTGAGGTTCATTTCAGAATTAGACCCTCAGTAGTTGAGTATGAACCATGGAACTAGAGTGCATCATAGGGTAATGATGATACAATGTGTGTATCAAAGGGTATGAAAGTATGTAAAATTTATGATGCACAGAGTGTAAAGTGTGGTAGTAGATGCTAGAGACAATTGATAATGCTAGAAGGGGGGAAAAGTGCAATGACTCCCCAAGTATGCCAGTGATGGATATTTATGTGGTGATGTGAGAAGGACCATGCCTTGGTGGGAGAGTCTAAAATGTGTCTCATCCATTAATGTAAGGATTGGCTTATCTGATAAAAAAATTTTGGATGCTTTATTGGAGGATGTTGGAGAGGAATCTTGAATGATAGTCGCTTATTTGGAATTGATAACACTGTATAAGACTTGAGAGGAGGAGGGGATGGATTGATTTTTAGAGGAGGTTTCTTAGTTGGAGTTGGTAATTTTGTAGAAGCTTGAGAGGAGGAGGGGATGGACTGATTTTTAGAGGATGTTGCTTAGTTGGAATGGGTTGGACAAACGGATCTTGACTGACTGAAGGAGGAACATTAATAACTATGGAATGATGCTCATTAGACATGGAAGGACTGGATTTAGGAGCCCATTGGGATTTAGCAATTAAATATGTAGCAGGATTTTGTGAAGCAAATGAAATAAAACCCTGATGCTCAAGGTGCTTAATTCTTTGTTTTAGAGCATAACAATCATCGTCATGATGTCCATTAAGTCTTTGATAATTACAAAATGAGAGAGCGATGGTATTTTGCAAGCCGATAAGGAGGATAACAATGAGTAGTTAGAAATTTGATCAATTGGTGATTAAGGAGCTCAGGAAGAATATCATGTTGCTTAGCATTTAGATCAAACTTGAGAGGCACGGGGAGTGGTAAGACTTGAGGTTCACTTATATGAGCACATGTAGAAGACATAGAAGTAGAATGAGATGTAGAAGGAGAACTAGCATGGGCTTGAGAAGCATCCTTGATATGTTGGATTTCATCTTTAAGAGATGTAATCATTGTTTCCATAGCTTGAATTTTGTCTTGAAATAAACAATGTAAAGCTTGAATTGACTCTAAGATGGGTTGATTGGATGGAGGATTAGGACCGATAGAGTCATCAGATAGACGATAAAAATGGCACTTACTTGAGTGGGTGGCATACTGCAAGGGAGATACATAGTGTTTGGGGATTTTTGGAGAACATATTTGTAAGGTGGGTGCATTTGAAGTAAGTCATGCAAGGATATTAGAGGATTTTTAGGAGCCATGAAAGAAGATCGAGTAGAATAGGCAAAATGAGGATCCAAATGTTTGATCATGAGTGGGGTTCACCAAATGATTTAATTTAATTTGAATTAAATCTAATTGTAGAGTAACTATTGAAATAAATGATGTATAAATGATAAAGTACAGTAATGACACAAGAAAGATAAGATTTAAAGTATGAAACCCTAAGAAAGAGAGGGAGATAGAAGAATTTATCTAATATCCATATAATCTGGAACTGATATGAGTAGGGAGAAGTGATGGAAAAGATGAAAACAATGTCGTAATTGATCTCTGTAAATTTTACAACTCACAAACAATGATGGACAAGGGTTCCACAACTGGACAAGGGCGCATGGGTGTTGGTGATTGGATTCAGGCACCAGTGACTGTGTAAAATCTTAATCTATTTTCTGTTGTGTCACAAGGGTATCGTCATAATTGGTTCCATGTTTATTGCATGATATTCACACTATGATCACTGAAGGTACCTGTAACCTACAAAAGATAAATTCACCTGCACAAGCCCACAAACCACATCAAACCTAAAAAGGAAAATGCATAATGGGGAGTCAAACTGACCCCAATGGTCACCCCTCAAGAGTGAACTTATGACTGAACGTTGCACTACATCTCAGACTCCATGTAGTTCTTGTGTGTGTGTAGAAATGATGCCCTAGGATGCCCTTGTGCAAGTTGCACTTGATAGCAGGGTTGTAGCTAGAATGTAGCAATGTAGTAGAATGTGTGGATGGAATAGAATGAAATTTCCCTTCCTATGTTGTGTATGCAGAGTTGATGCAACCCTTTTCCCTTGAATGGATGTTAGATGAATGCCTAGGATTGCTTTAGGTTCCTTTTGAATGCAAGCTTAGGTGATGATAATAATGCTTAGTGCTTGGTCCTTTATTTTGAACACATAACTATGTATTTATATGATTCCCTTGTTTGAATTTTGTAATTGACAACTGGAAGGCTGACCCATAAGTGAAAAATATGCCCAAAAGATAAAAGAGACACAAAAAGAGTGAGTAAGGTAGAAAAGGGTCAGGGGTGCCTAAAGCGGACAAGAGTGCTTGGGTGGTGCTGTCCTGGCTGGGTGCTGGTGTTTGAAGCCATGAAAGATAAATAAGTAAAGTTCTGAATGGGTTGTAGGGTGTGTAAGACCAAATAGAAAACAATAGACAAATAAAAGAGGCCAAAGATAGTTGTCAATCACTAGTTTTCTTGCTTAAGAATCATGTAAATGCTAGCATGCTTTTAGAACCTAGAAATGTACCCAAGTGTGTGATTTAGTGTCTACAAAAGTGTGTAAAAGTAAAAGGAAAGTGTACACTTTATGTATGAGAGAGTAATGGATAGAAATTTTTCTTGTTTGCTTTGGCGAGATGATGTAAGGTTTTTGGGTGATTCATAGTTTTTTAATCTCATGCCAAGAGTGAGTTTCATGATACTATAGATCTATATTGTATCCTACTGGAAACTGTGATGAAATGAGAAACTATTTGATTTCCCTGATTCCCTCAAGGAAAGTTCCTGATACTGGAAAACTGAACCGTGAATTATTGGAAACTGTGTTGAACAGATAATCTACCTATTTTTTCACCCAGGACACAAGTGCCTATGGGGACACACTATTTTCTACTAGGCACTAGTGTCTGCTCTATATTTGTGATCCAAGTCTGATTCTGGATCATTATGTGACTGTATGTTTTTTCCAATTCTATATTGTGTTGATATTTTATGGAGCTCTAAGCTACTTTGAAGGGTGTTTTATTCACCTAATAGATGCCTCCCTCATTTGGGGTGCATGTTATGAATGTAGGAGAATGTGGCTCAAAGGAGAGGACTCGAATACTGATATGCATATCAGAGATTGGAAATACCTGATAGGGGGTAGGGGATGTGCATGGTAGAAACCAAGGCACATGCAAAAAAAGTAGATTAGAAACAAGTTTTAGTTAAAAACAAGTCACATACAATAAAATACAATGTAATAAGTAACTAAGAAGACAAGATAGATTACGGAAAAGTGGGTTTCATACATGGGACATCATTCACAATGTCACATGATAATTAGGGCCGAAACATCCATAAAGAAACAATGAACAAGTATGACATAGGGCATAACCCATAAACAATAGCAAACAATAATGAACAAGAAGTGATCTATAGCTATGGTTGTATAATATCCTGCAAGGCAAATTCTACACATGAAGTACCCGTTAGCATGTTAGAAAGATAAGTATAACATGTCAAAGCATGTATATAGTAGCAAAAAGGAAAGTGATAGTAACAAGAAGTAGTAAATATTTTTAAAAACAGGACATGTGATGTGTGGAGTATGAAAGGAGGTAAAGGTAGATGGCCCCAGGAGCCTTGGAACAGGCATGGTAAATAGAAGTGTCGAGCATCATGCATCATGTTAAAATATATAAAATCCCTGCATTCACCTCAAGATACCAAGTGAATGCATATATGTATATAGGAAAATATAATGACATACTAAGTATCCAGCTAGCATAAGAAAATAAGTGCAACATGTAAATAGTATAAGCTAATAAGATTAAATGCAACCAATATGTGCAAATGTTGTGTGCATGTGATAGCGTCCTGTGATGTGGAAGATGTGCAGATGTTAGGAGTATCATTGCCCCCAATAGATGTATGTGAGACGAGGTTCATTGATGAGTTTTTTCCTCAACAATCAAATATGAACCATAGAAAAAGAGTGTCATTGGGTAATGAAGGTAAAGAACATGAACCAATGATGTGGTAATGCTCAAAATATAGTCATGAAGCACCGAGCATGAGAGAGAGAGAGAGAGAGAGAGAGAGAGAGAGAGAGAGAGAGTAGCCAAGATGTGACAAGTGAGGTTCATTTATGATTTTGGCCCTCAACAGTCAAGTGTAAACCATATAACAAGAGTGTGGTATCTAGTAATCAAGTGTAAATTATGCGTCATAATTCTCAGAAAGATAGACATGAAGCATAAAGCGTGAGATATAAAGAGAGTAGCCAAAATGCAACATGTGAGGTTCATTTATGAATTGTGCCCTCAACATTCAAGTATGAACCATAGAACAAGAGTTTGTCAATGGGTAATGATGGTAAAATGTGTGTTCCAGAGATGTGATAGTTCTTATAAAGATAGACATGAAGCATGGAGCATGAGAGATATAGAGAGAGTCACCAAGATGTGACTAGTGAGGGAGGGAGTCGAGTGCCCACAGAGGAGTCAAGTAAACTCATCAAGGAGGTCATCAGTGTAAGGGTCATAAATGATATGATTTGGATTGGAAGCTACAATATACAATAATACGAGGTTGATAATAGAAGGATCCTATGTGGCATAAATTATACATGCCCATAGCATATTCCTCATTAGTAAAAGGGGGTTGTGGATAATCATGTGCGTACCGATGAGTTAAGTTTTGGGTATAGCCAAGGAATGAATCATTGTAAATAAAGATGTGACCAAAAAGGCATAGGAAAGGTAATGGTAGTCTGATTTCAGTCAAGGGTACTAAAAATATAGTCGAGCCACGATTGTCCAAGGGTGAGTGGAGAGGAACAATGTGTACATGTAAGGAATACCAATAAATGGAAGACATGAAGGCCATAGGTAGTAGTAATGAGTACATATCCATGATAGAGGTAGAGAGAGTGAGGGGGGGGAGGAGATTAATAAGTGTGAATCCTAATTGTGCTAAGCCTTATGTGTGCAAATAGTGTCAAAGCAAGTGTGATCGAATTGAATATGAGGCCAATAAGAGTCATGTGTGAATAGAGGTACAAGTGAATGAAGTCGAGCTGATAGAAGTAGAGATGTCTTGGGGAGATGGAAGAGGTGGCATGAGGTCTAGTGTATGTATAGTTTCTTGGGAATTAATCATGGTTGTAGTAGAGGGCGGAGGTTTCTTGAACTGATATTCACCCAAGCTGATAGCAAAAAAGGTGTCTTGGAAATAGGATTCGTTTATCTCAAGAGAAGTAAAGTCAAGGTATGTAACTTTTCATCGGTAAGTTCTACGATATCAGACCTCATCATCAAAATCATTGGTGCTGGACATTATCTTGTTGGATAACATTATCAAGAATATTAAGAGGAGTAGTGGTGGATGGAGGACTGAGAGGAAGTAGTGGAGGGTGGGAATAGTGGTAGTAGCGTAGGGAGGGAGATATGGTGGGTGAGATAAGACCAACTGTATGTGTAAGGATAAAAGGGAAACATGTGGAGGTAGAAGAATTAGTGGAAACACTAGGTTGAATGACATCATATGTATTGATATTATGGTATGGAATAGGATTAAGTAGGAGGTATGGGCATGGACAGTGACTGGGTCAATTTGGTAGAACTTAAATGGGTCAGGGACATCAGAAATAATATGCTCATATCCATCACGTAAGAATTTAACACATCGATGAACCATAGAAGGAATGAACATGCATAATGTGGATCCATGGTCTACTGAGTAAACAATTATACTAAAATGATGTATCAATTGTATAGAACAAAGTGGGGAGGGTTTTGGGCCCAACCTGTAAAGGTAAGGTGATGGTGCCTATGCATGTGTGTGTAGTAGAATCATAGCTGAGAATAAGATTAGAGGATTTAGTGATCAGACTATCAGGAATTTGAAATTACATGAGTAATGAGAGGGAACACATATTTATAGTAGAACCATTATCAATTAGTATTCGCTTGATATAATGAGAACCAATAGTAGTTGTGATAATCAAAGGTGAGGAAGGATCTCTATCGGAAGTAGGAGGGATATCCTCATTACTGAATGGTATGGAATGCGGTAGGGTTTTGAGGGATTGAATAAGATGGGAAAATGCAACGGGGGAATTTTCACTTGTAATTTGAATGGAACGTAGTGTAGACACAAAATCACACACTTTGGGTAATTTTCTAGTCTTGATTGCATACTATTATTCATATGATTCCTAAGTAAGAAAAGTACTAATTAAATAATGTATTTTGCCATCTTTGCTTTGTTTATGTTCCCACTTTTGGTCTTGCACATATTCTTTCTCAGTATGACCTTCAAACCTTTAGTTTCTCTGAGTCTAGACACTAGCACCTAGCCAGGACACTAGTGCTACGTGCCCCTAACCTCTTTGTACTTTACTCTCATCTTTTGGGTCCTTTCTATCCATTTGAGCATATTATATTTTTGGTATTCAGCCATTTCAGGGTTAATTATGAAATTCAAGAAAGGGAATAATATAAATATAAAGTTATGTGATCATAATAAAGGACCAAACACTAAGCATTAGCTATCACCACCTAAGGTTACATCCAAAGGCTATTCAAGAGCATTCAGGAATCCATTCAAGGGTAAGGGACTGCATTATTTTGCATACACTTTATAGGAGGGGAGTTTATTCTATTCCATGCACACATCTATTACATTTCTCTACATCTAGCTACTTTTCTTGCTATCCAAGTGCGACACACACAAGAGCCACCTAGGGCATGATTCTGCACACACACACATATAGAACTACATTGGGTCTTAAATGTAGTGTAACACTCAATCATAAGATCACTTATTTGACAGACTGAGGAAAGTATGACCCTATCATTTTTCATCTTTATTTTTTAGGATTTTATGTCTCTTTTAGGGTTTTGCAAGTATTTATTTAATTACAGGTTTCCAGCGACCTTGATGAACATTGTGCAACATAATAGTGACCAAAGGTGAAGGACAACGAACAACTTGTGACCAGTCAAAGATGGTTTTTTGAGTATTTTTGTAGTCACAGGCACCTACTACAGTCTGTGGTGCCCACAGGCACCCATACCCCTTTCTGGGTGCCCTTGTCCAACGTATTCCTCCATATCTACATTTTTCTGAGCTTCGGTGTGATAATCTATGCTTTAGATTTTCAATTTTTCTAGTTCTGTGCACCTTTGGGATCTTTGTGAATCAGCTAATTCATTTTATCCCTTCATTACAACTAGGGTTTTACATTTTACTAGCTTAGTTTTCTTGGGTTAATTTGTTGTACTTAATTGATTATTCATTTACTACTATAATAACAATCCGATTAAGAATTTTCATAGCATTTATTCATATTTTGCTTAATCATTTTGGTGAACCCTACTGATCAAACTCTTCCTTTTGAGCATGCCTTCATGTTATCAAGTTATGAATCGATTGACTTATCTTTCTTTCAAACCCAATAGGGTTTCAGGCATGGTTACTACCGCTATTGATTTCATGCAAGTTCATACTCAACATCCTCCTCACTTTATTACACCTATGGATGATCCTTCTATCAATGTAGTAACTACTCGCCACACTCATCCTCCTATAACTCCACCCATTTCTATTCCACCACCTATCACTTCTACAACTCCTCCTACTACTTCTAAGGGCTATGATATCATTGAACAACTCAAGAACTCAGCCAAAATTTCCCTCTATGACTTATTACACAATGCGCCTGATTTTCATCACACATTAGAGACCACCCTCCATTCTATTCATATAGAAAGTGATAATTATTTGGTGGCCTTCACACACCTCATTCAGTCCCTCAAAAATTTGTCACGTGTTATATCATTTACTAATGAGGACATATCATCGTTTGTTAATGACAATCCATGTGCACTTTTGCTTATCACTGCTATTATCGGCACCACTTACATTAAGTGTGTCCTTATTGACAATGGTTCAGACCATTAACCTATGCGCTCATTCCCTTCTCAAACAACTAGGCATTAAAGACAGTCTGATTTCTAAAAATTCCGCTCTTATTCGGGGCTATGATTCAACTACTCGTGCATACTTAGGAATTATTTCCTTGCATATTCAAGGCATGCCTAAGACTGTCCTCACATAAATTTTCATCATAGATACTTCATTTCAATTCAATATTTTACTAGGGAGGCCTTGGATTCATGAAATACAAGCAATTCCATCCACTGTGCACCAATGCGTCAAATTCTTACATGATGGATATGAGCATACCATTACTGCAGATCCTTATCCATTCAAATTTTGTCACATAGACCCCATGACTATTATGCATATTCCTCCTTCACAACCTATTACGTATAGTAGAATTGATACATATGACATTAGTCAATCTAGATCTTCACAGTCTTCTTCTGCCTCTCTAAGAACTTCGGTTATTTCTACTCATACTACTATCATCATCTCGCCCATAATGTCTACTCCTCCAACCACTTTTTCTTTGCTCGTTGAGGCTCCTCTCACTCCTGCATCTAGTACACCTCTTACCAATATCCTCGACATAGCTATACAACATGACAATGCCAATACAAATGATTCCGAATATTTTTATGATGAAGTTGATACTATTGAACTTACTGGTGAAACATTGTGCAATCTTAATTTCACTCCCATCGATGTCGATGACTCTTAATTCAATGACACTTTCATTGCCGATGGTCTTAGTGAATAAAAATTCAAAACCCCTCCTACTAATACTATGGTACTTTATCAAGGGTTTGTCTACACTTTGGATGTTGTTTCACCTTCTCATAGTTCGTCTGCATTCAAATCACCTCTTTCACAAGCACGCTCTTCATCAATAATTCTTAAGAGCATCATATCTCATTCGATCGTACTTGTTCTAATACTATTTGCACACATGATGGATTAACTAGACTTGGCTTAACGCTCAATGATATCCCACCACTTCCACACTCACCTCATTTTTATCATGGATATTTTCACATTACAGACCACCTATGGTCTTCGCATGTTCAATTTAGCAGTATTCATTACACGTACCCCTCGTACTTCCCCATTCACACTTGGGAAATCTTGGCTTGATTATATTGGAGGCACTTTAGCCTCCAGTCACACATATATCACCTTTCTTATGTCGTTTGACCATATTTCTATTGGTAATGATTCATCTCCTAGATATTCCCAAAATATCACTCATTGGTACTCACAAGGGTGTCCGTTAACACCTTTCACAGATGAAGAATATGCAATAACCATGTACACCCTACGTTGTAATGGCTCTTTATATGATCCACCTCATACTATTGTTTATCAAGTATCCAACGCATCTCCAATTGGCTTTGATCAGGACAATGGTGATCTTGTAGACAATGCCACTTGATCTCACTCTTATCATCACACACTTGGGGGGCATCGCACTTATTCCCTCTAGCATCAACACACGTCTTATTCTCTCACCACTTCACATCTAGAGCTTCACATACATCTTGATACATCAGTATCATCAATTTGCCGATGACACATCTTGATACACTTGTCTGTATCGAATCATTACCTGATGATGCACTCTCATTTGACACCGGTTCACACTTGATTGTTGAGGGATCATCTTTACTATAATACATAAACCTCACAAACTTACACATCTATACATATTACACTACACACTCACACTCGACACATTCAATACACATCTTTCTAGTGTTCATCTCAAACTTCTCGTACAACATCTACTCTACGCATTCACGATATATCCTTATGACATATACCTCTACACATTGTGCTCATTACCTTATGACGCACTCTAGTTCCATGGTCCATACTTGACTATTGAGGGTCTACATCTCAAATTGACCTTACCATACTCATGCATTCAATCACTCATTCACTCACCCGCTTCCACTCTACACTTTACACTTTGATGATCACATCTTTTTAATACACACAATTCAAACCATTTCTTGATGACACACTTTTGTTCTACGGTTCATTCTTGACTGCTGAGGGGGCATATACAAATGAACCTCACTTCATGCATATACATTCCACGTAGGGGGCACATGGACTCCTATCACTCACACCGCATTCCATTTCGTCTCATCCACAACATACTGCATATCTTAGATTGCATCTATTCTTTCTTACTTATACTTTTACATGTACACTTTATTACACATGCTAGATAGATATCTTTTATGTCATTATATTTTTCCATATACACATGCACATTCACTTGTTTTCTAGTAGTGATCGGAAATTCTCTATATCCACACACATAACATTGATGTTTGGTGCAATACCTCATACCAATCCAATAATGACTCTTGGGGCATCCACTTTCGTATACTACAGGTGTTATTGTTTCATTTTGTTTCATAGCACATTATTTTATCAGATTATATGTTTGACATGCTTTTTATCTTTCTAACATGTTAACGGGTGCTTCATGTACAAAATTTTTCTTACAGGTCTACTTGCCACCATGGTTGTCTGTTACATTGTTTGCTCTTGTTTGTCATTATTTTCCATTGTTTGTGGGCTTTTCCCTTTGTCTTGTGTGCACACTTGTATGCTTTTGGGCCTAGTCGGCCTTGATTATCTTGCAACATCGTGAGTGATGTCCCATGTTTGAAACCTACTTTTCGTGGTCTACATTATCTTCTTGCACGTATTGTCTTCTTGTGTCTTAGATTACATATTTTTTGCTTATTTAATAGCTTACATTTTTACATGCATGTTCACTCGTAATACCAATTGTATCCTAGCCACTTGTTTTTCATGTGCCTTAGTTTCCACCAAGTACACTCCCTCCCCCTTGCAGGGCATCAGTTTCAGAACAATGTTTGGTCCTCCTTTCGGTTGCATTCTCCTCAACAATGTCACATGCACCCTAAATGAAGGGGGCATCATTTGGGTGAATCAATCACCCATACAATAGTTCATAGTCACAATTCAACACAACATAGTACCAGTACAACACAATCATCAACATTAGATAGGGCTTAGATTTTGACTTGGGTCCTTACTACAACACAGACACTAGCGCCCAGACCCAGAACAGTAGCGCCTGGGTGCCCCTGACCATTCCTGGACACCTATGACTAGGGGGTAGTTACAAAAAATTCTTCAGTGCAACACAACCTACAACACTTCACACAATGGATTTTACAGGGTGGATAGTCCTTAGCTTGTGCAACATGTCAGAGTACATACAACATTCACTATTGGATCAAAATTGGTCAAATCAGATCAGATTTTTACACACCATATGCAATGGTGTTGTATATTGCGGGAATAAGTTAAAGGTTGGAGGACGATGCTAGAATTTTATCCCTACACTTCTTCCAGATCATTAGCATGACATTGCCTAAAAAACTCGCATCCAACACAACTAGCGTGAGATCACCCAAAAAACTCAGTCTTCTACAACATCTACAGGATCCTTTCTACACTCTTTCCTCATCATGGATCAGGTGCACATGTTCCTTTTTCACATTTTTCATTTTACATATACATGATTTTTACACATATACATGTGTATTTGACTATTTTTTTGTTCTTCTCTTTTACAGGTCTGTCTGTATGGGAAGTTGTAGTCAACATCATTCATCACCATCCTATATCATCAACAACATCAAGGGCCATCAAACACACAAGGAGAATCAACATAGCCAACTGGTAACATCTAGAACATGTGTTTCCGTCCTAGAGTCACTATCTCATCACTTTTTATACTTTCTCATCTTTAGTCTCCACACTCCACCTTTTTATCACTCCACGCTTTTCCTTGTCTCTCGGCATGCTTCTCACCATCAATCTACATGGTTAGCAGGTACACATATCTTATCTAATTTATGTTATCAACATTTTTCTCAACAACATAAAGTGGGGGAAAATGTAGACACAAAATCACACACTTTGGTTACTTATTTAGTCCTGATTGCATACTATTATTCATATGATTCATAAGTGAGAAAATTACTAATCAACCCATGTCCTTGGCCATCTTTGATTTCTTTGTATTGCCACTTTTGGTGTTGCGGGTCACCTTTCCTTTCTAGCCTAGTCTATCCATACCTCGACATTTCTTTCATTCTGGACACCAACGCCCAACTAGGACGCTATATCGCCAAGACGCTACCCCTCATCCCCTATTAGGTGCCCCTTGACCTCTTTGTACTTTGCAATTCAGCCATATTTTGGGTCCTTTCTAGCCATTTGAGCATCTTATATTTTTAACAGTCAGCCTTTTTGGGGTTAATTATGAAATTCAATCAAGGGAATCATATAAATATAAAGTTATGTGATCATAATAAAGGACCAAACACTGAGCATTAGCTATCACCACCTAAGGTTGCATCCAAAGGCTATTCAAGCACCCAGTCTAGCATCTAGTCTAGCATCCATTCTAGAGCAAGGGACTACATTATTCTACATACACTTCATAGGAGGGGAGTATATTCTATTCAATGCACACATCTATTACATTTCTCTACATCTAGCTATTTTTCTCGTTATTAAGTGTGACATGCACAAGAGCCACCTAGTGCATGATTCCGTGTGCGCGCACACACACACACAAAACTACATTGGGTCTGAAATGTAGTGCAACACTCAATTGTAAGATCACTTGTTTGATAGCTGAGGACAAACTAACCCCTCATTTTACATCTTTATGATTTTAAGATTTGATATCACCTTTGAGGATTTTGTAGGTCTCCATTATTCCATTGCAGGTTTCCAGACGAACCGATAGAGCGAACATTATGTGACATACTAGCAAATTTCAAAGGTGAAGTCCAAAATGAACACCTTGATGACCAAATCAAAGATGGTTTTTTAAGCATTTTCAGTAGTCACAGGCACCTATTATAGAAATCTATGCTACAAAGCCCACAAGTGCCCCTACCCCTTTCTGGTAGTGCCTCTGTCCAACTGTATTCTTCACAGATTTGCATTTTTTATGAGCTTCGGTATGATAAACCGTGCTTCAGACTTTCTAATTTTCCAACTCTATGCACCTTCATGACAATCTGCGAAATAACTAAGTCATTCTATCCCTTCATTGCCATTTGGGTTTTAGATTTTACTAGGTCCATGAGGTGAATTCATTTGTTGAAGCTCAGATTGTTGTTTACTTAGAAGCCAAAATAAGAAGTTGAGGATTAGTTTGTGAATTGCATCGACCCGCTATGGAGTAAATGTAGGAAATGGTACATGAGTGGTGAGATTTCCGAGGGGAGGCCACCACCTAGCTAATCCGAGTGCTCCGCCAAGTCATGTTGTCATCATTTGCTAAACCATATCATAACCCTTGGAGGTGTCGGTGGGAACTATAGAGGTGATAGGTGGTGGGATAAAGACAAGTGGGGCCATGGGTTGCCTATTTTGTCGAGTGATGACCACATTAATAGTTGGTTTGGGCATTGGAGGGTTGAAGTGGGGAGGGTGTTGGGTATAGACTTGCATAAAATCAACAGTGATGACATATGTGCTAGAAACCCTGGTAGGTGCATAGGATGGATAAGAGGATTAGTCCATAAATTCAGAAGGAAAGAGAATCTGGTACATGTTTAGAAGGTATGGTTGGATCAGATAAGTTAACCAAATGATTTCATATAAATAGAATTACACCTTAATTTTAGAGTAACTACTGTAATATATGATATCTGCTTGAAGCACTGTCTAGACTTGAAGCTGACCTACCATTGCATGAATTGGCCATCTCATTATACAAAATTTTTGAATAAGGTTTTATGAGAGTGGAAAATTGTTTTGAATCTTAAATTTCACCATGTTTTCTGTGCAAATGATCTATTGGGATTGAATGAATGCTCACTAAAAACTGTCCCAAAATTTGATTTTCTACCAAGTTTGAAAAAAATTGGAGAACTTGGTCCCTAATAAGAGTGTAATGTCCCCTAAAAGACCAAAATGAATACACAATGGATTTTCCCAAAAACCCTACTATAAATAGAACACCCAAACAAAAAAACACTGTAGATCTGATTTCTTCTAGAAATTGTGACTTGCTCTATGAAGGAAAATACCTCATAAAATTCTAAATAAACTTCTTTTCTAATTTTTACAAAATTACTAATTTTTATATAGAAGAATGCAAAAGAAAGGTGCCAAAATATGAGCTCCAATATCTGATTTTTATTGAAAAGAAGTTTGCAGACCTGGACTGAGAAAATATCTGGGTAATGAGGGTTTAAACCCCCAAAAAATCTCTAGAAATCGTAACTTAGATGGATGAAATTCAGCTTCAATACACAACAAACAAATCTAAATTTTTTCTTCTCCCTTTATGCCAAAATAGTCCCTAGACTAGGTCACTCTAGTTGAAATATATATTTATTCAAAAACCATATTTCTCCTGAGTCTTCAACACACAAAAGATGGATCCAAAGTAAGAGTTTCCATTCTTCCTTCCAATTTTCCTGAGGGTTTTTGTCCTAAAACAATTATAGCAATAAATACTCATCTCTCAAGCTAATTTTAGAAAATATGAATATGGTAGAATAATCCCCAAACAAGTTGAATTCTCCCTTAAGAGAAAGAAGAGACCTAAAAGGTGACCACTTAACCAACCAATCAACATTTAATTCATTTCTCATCCATTTCCCTTCCTAAGGCTAGTCAAATTTTTCCATAGAGGGAATACAAAATATAATGGGTCTATTATTTTTTCTAAACTTTTTACTTTATTAAGTCATAAAATTATTATACGTTCTTTATATATATTTTTTCCTTTTTAAATGACACTTTATAATAATTTAAAATGACTTAAGTCACCCTTATGTTTTCCCCTTAGCCGTCTGGAAAATAAAATAGGCCAAGGGTCTTCCATAAAGTTATTTTAGAAAAAGGGACATTTCAGTACTCCCTTCCTTGAATTGCTTACCCAAAAATAATTACAGATTTGGGTGTTCTAAAATTTCTGCACCCTCCCATGTTGGATCTTCAAGAGGTATCCCATTCCATTGGATCAAGTACTCCATGTAAACTCTATTTCTAAACCTTTTTTCACTCACCTCCAAAATAGCTTCCAGTTCCAATAATAATTTTCTCTCGTCATCAAGAGGGGGTAGATCAATGGAGGGATTTATATGCTTCCCCAACGCCTTTTTTTAGGTATGATACATGGAACACATTATGAATTTTACTTTGAGCTGGAAGCTCTAGCTCGTATGCAACCTTCCCTACCTTCCTTGTGACCTTGTAGGGACCATAGAATCTTGGTTTTAATTTTTTAGATCGTTTCCCTTTTAGGGAAGATTGTCTATATGGATGTAGCCTTAGGAAAACCATATCCCCAACCTCAAAATACCTCTCAATCCTTCACTGATCTGCATATAATTTCTACTAGTTTTTAGCATGTGCAAGGTTGTCTTTGAGTGCTTTCATGATATTTTGGCTCTGATACACCAAATATTTAGCACCTGATACTCTACTATGTGGAATAACAACATCAACAAAGAAAAAATCATCATAACCATATAGGGCCTTAAATGGAGACATACCAATGGAAATATGATAAGATGTGTTGTAGAAAAACTCTCCCAAATAAAGACATTTAATCCACGTTGTTTTTTTCCCTGTAACAAAGCTTCTGAAATACCCTTCCACCTATTTGTTTACAATTTCTATTTGCTCATCCGTTTGTGGATGATATCTTGTGCTGGCAGTTAACTCAGTTCCTGCAAGATGGAAGAGTTCTTGCTAAAAAAAAACTTAAGAATCTGTTGTCCTTGTCACTTACAATATTCTTTGGAAATCTATGAAATCTAAAAACTTCTTAAAAAAAACTCCAGCAACTAAAGGCTTATCAAACTTAGTGGAGAGAGGAAAAAAATGAGCATATTTGGTCAATCTATCCACCACTACATAAATGAAACTCTTACCTTGGACCATAGGAAGACCAATGATGAAGTCCATCAAAATGCTCTCCCATTTTTTATTTGGAATAGGTAGGGGATGTAAAATACCTGCTGAAAATTCATGTTGTGCCTTGCTTTGTTGGCATGTGAGGCACTCCCTAATGTGTTGAGCACTTCCCTCTTTAATCCTTTCCATACAAAATTTTATCTTACCTGTTTGTAGGTCTTAAAGTACCCCTGATGACTAGCCAAGGGTGAATCATGCATGGCTTCTAAAATTCTTTGTTTTATCTTAGATTCAGGGACCAAGAAGGCTCTATTTTTATAGAGTATGATGCCATCAACTATTTGGTACTTATCATCATCAATTTTCCCTTCAAGGACATCACAAGAAAACTGATTTTTGACATATTCTATTGTTATATCAGCCCTCCAATATGCTATAATTTCACTCATGGAGCAGCAATATGGTTTCCTTGATAAAACATCTACAAATATGTTATTTTTTCCCTTCACAAACTCAATTTCAAAGTCAAAATATTGTACTTTGATTGCCCATTTATGTTTCCTATCATTTAAATCAGTTTGATTAAGAAAGTATCTCAAACTATTATGATATGTTTTGATAACAAAACTGCCATAAAAAAAGATATTGTCTAAATTTCACCAATGCATGCATGATCGCTAGGATCTCTTTGTGGTAAATGTAATATCCCCTTTCAAACTCTTTGATCTTCCTACTTTCAAATGCTATGGGGTGTTTATTTTGAATCAAAATAGCCCCAATTCCATCCCCTGATGCATCATACAAAAACAAAAGGTACTGAAAAATATGGGATAACGAGTACCGAGAAAGAACTCATTACCTTTTTGAGGTGATAAAATGCTTGTTGGGCTGATGGTGACCAACTAAAGGCTCTTTACTTTGTTATATTTTTTAAGGGGGCTGAACGTTGTGAAAATATCTTCACAAATATGTGGTAATAGCTACAAAGACCCAAGAATCCCCTTAGTTGAGTCAATGTGGTGGGGGAGGCCAATATATGATTGCTTGAATCTTTTGTTGGTCTGCATGCACCTCTCTTGCATTAATGATGTGCCGAAGATACAAAATTTATTCCATGCCAAACTCACATTTAGTTAAGTTTGCAAAAAGAGATCACTATTCCAAAATTATTAGAACCTTATCCAAGTACATAAAATGTTATTCCCATGATTTTCTATACACCAAAATATCATTAAAAAAAACCAACACAAATTTGATCAAATACTCCCTAAAGATATGATTCATGCATGAATGAAAAGTAGTAGGGGCATTGGTTAACCCAAATGACATCACTAAAAATTCAAAATGACCAAAGTGACACCTAAAAGTTGTCTTATGGACATCATCATCTCTTACCTTGATTTGATGGTAACCTAATCTTAGATAAATTTTTGAAAAGAAAGTAGTCCCATGAAACTCATCAAAAAACTCATCAATCCTTGGTATTGGGTACATGTTCTTGATTTTTTTCTTATTCAATAACCCGTAATCCACACACATCCTCATAGTGCCATCTTTCTTTTTCACCAAAACAAGTGAAGAAGAAAAAGGACTAGAACTTGGCCTTATGTGGCTCGTATCCAATAATTCCTTAATTAACTTTTAAATTTCTTCCTTGAAATCCCTTGGGTGACGGTAAGGGGAAGACATAACCGGAGTTGAATCAGGTTCCAACTCAATGATATGATAAAATCCTCTATCCGGGGGAAAACCATGAGATAAATCTAAAAATAATTTGCTATGCTTATCCAAAATAGATTGGATATCAACAAGATATGATGGATGAGATGAAAAACAAGAAGTACCCCTTACCACGTAATGTGCATCCCATGTAATCTTCCCTCTTTTGAAATATCTTTCCATACTTTTTGCAGTCACAACTTATGGAGATCCATTTATCAAACCTTGTAAATTGGCTTCCTTGCCTTGAGTCTTACATTTCAGTTCCATGGTTTGATAGTTTTGAGTGAACTCACACAAATATTGTAGCCATTGTACACCCAACATAATATTGGTTTCACTAATACCAATAACATATAAATAATCACATACCTTGTGCCTTCCCAAGGTGAACTCAAGTTGGGGTATCTTGTTTGTGCATGCAAGAGTATAACCATCTGCTACGGTTACATTAAATCCTTGAAAATATTCTACTTTCAATCCCATCCTTGTCACTAAGCTCTCATCAATAAAATTGTGAGTAGCTCCACTATCAATAAAGGATATGATTCTTTTTCCATGAAGAGTACCCTTAATACGAAAAGCATAGTATCATGGTGCTCTAGATAAAGTGGCCAATGTTCCATCCGAAGGGGCTTAATTTTCCTCTTTTTCTTGTTCTTCTTCTTCCTCATGATCATCACTCTCTTCTTCATCTTCTACATCTGAAATAACTTCAATATAATGGGCTACCCCTTTTGGAAGACAACAATGGTTAGGAGTCCAAGGATCTATACATGTGAAAGATAATTTCTTCCTCCTAAGCTCATTTCTAATCTCAATTTCCTTACTTTTTACCTCAGTCTTTTACATCAAATTTTTTTTGAAAAGCATTACCTTTCTACCCATAATTTGGTGTCTTTGGCCCACTTGATGAAGAGGCCTTTGGCTGTCCAAATACTCCTTTTGGCTTCCCAAAAGGTACTGATTTTTGTTGCTATCCATACTGCAAATTTCTACCTTTTGGAACTAAATTTTCCAAGTCCAATGTCTTCTTAATGGCACCTTGTAGAGATGGGGGGATGAATGTTTTAACAATATCTTTTAGTGGCTCTCCTAACCATTCCATAAATAGTAAAATTAACCTTCTTTTGCGAACATCGGGTACCATAATTGAAAACCTCTCAAAATTAGAAATATGCTTCTCTAAAGATCCTTCATGCTTAAGTTGTGCTAACTCTATGAAGTACACATCCGAATTTGTCCTATCAAATATTTCAGTCAAGCATGAACTGAATTATCCAAGTGTAGTAATGGAACCATGACCTTGGGTTATCAACCCATGGTACTACTAGTCATGTGCCACTCCCTCTAAATTCAAGGTTGTAAATTTGAGGGCTTATTCTTCATTCATTAGGTTTAAAGAGAGATATGTATCAAGATTTTTTAGCCAAGCTCTAGAAGAACACTTTTCAATCCCATCAAATGAAGGAAGATTTATCTTTCGCAACCTTTTTTTAATGTCCCTCCTTGGTGTCTCTTGGTTAACTCTTCAATTCCTCAATGAAACTTTGCTATTATTCATCTGGCAATAGTCTCTAAAAGAAAGAATTTCTCTTAGTCTAAAATTAAATTGTGCATACTCATCTCCCTATGCTTCCACATCATTTTGGGCTTCCTCTTCCACTAGATCTTCTCTTTGTAGGAACATAGCTTTAAAAGTTGGATGTGTAGCATTGGAAGGATTTTTGGTTGTCCCTGTAGAGCTTCCTTCTCCATTGTTTTTTGCTCCTTGATTATTAGAATCATTATTTCCTTGCAGAATCCTGGCCAAGTCTCTAATGGAGATAGTAAATACCTCACAAATCTCCCTTTGATTTTACCTTATGGCTTACTGTTGCTCCCTTTGACTTCTGGTTATGAATTTATTCATATAGCTGAGTTCATCATTGGGAGGATCCCTTTGATCATGTTCTTCCATAGTTTCTTTCTTTGGAGTACCCCTTCTTTGATATATTAAAGGGTTTTTTCTAGATTACATTTAGATCTGATTTCTGCCCTTTTTTTCTCACAGGCTAGGAGGATTTCAATCTCTGATACCACAATAATGTCCCCTAAAGGACCAAAATGAATGTACACTGGATTTTCACAAAAAAATACTGGAAATAGAACACCTAAACAAAAACAAACACTGCAGATCTGATTTCTTCTATAAATTGTGACTTGCTCTATGGAAAGAAAATACCTCATAAAATGCTAAACAAACTTCTTTTCCGATTTTTGTAAAAGTAGAGAAGAATAAAAAAGAAATGTACTAAAATAGGAGTTCAAATATCTTATTTTTATTAAAAAAACGTCAGCACACCTGGACTGAAAAAACATCTAGGTAATGAGGGTTTAAACCCCAGAAAAATCTATAGAAATTGCAACTTAGATGGCTGAAATCCATATTCAATACACAACAACAAAAATTTGAAAATTTACTTCTCCCTTTGTGCCAAAATAGTCCCTAAATTGGGTCTCTCCAGCTGAAATATATATTGATTCAAAAACCAGATTTCTCCCGAGTCTTCAACATACAAAAGATGAATCTAAAGGAAGAGTTTCCATTCTTCCTTCCACTTTTCCTGAGGTTTTCATCCTTAGAAAATTATAGTAGCAAATGCTCATCTCTCAAGCTAATTTTATAAAATATGAAGATGGTAGAATAATCCCCAAACAAGTCAAATTCTACCTTAAAAGAAAGAAGAGACCAAAAAGGTGACCTCTTAACCAATCAATCAACATTTGATGAATTTTTAATTCATTTCTTACTTGTTTCCTTTCCTAATGCTAGTCGTATTTTTCCCTAGAGGGAATACAAAATATAATGGGTCTTTTATATTTTCTAAACTTGTTACTTTATTAAGTCATAAAATTATTATAAGTGATATATATATATATATATATATATATATATATATATATATAACTTTTTAAATGACATTTTATAATAAATTAAAATGACTTAAGTCACCCTTATGTTTTCCCCTTAGCCGCCGGGTAGACAAAATATGCACAGGGTCTTTGGTAATGTTATTTTAGAAAGAGGGACATTTCAAAGAATGAACAACTGTTTAAATCTTAGACCAAAACATCGGTTTCTTGAAAAATATGAAACATTACAGAGTTCTAAATTTCATGTTGATTGATGCATGCACTTGGAACTATCCCAAACATTCGATTCCACCATAAACACTTCTTCATCTAATGAACTATGAAAGAACAACAAAATCCTGCAAAATCTATGGACAAACATGGAAAATCATACATGTTCCAAGTGGAAACATGTAGAGTGTGTACAAGCACTAATTTTAGTGAAAACAAACCGATGTTATCCTACTCTTACCAGAGGCAAAGGAAACTCAAACAAATCTTGCAACATGTAAGGAGAAGTAGCTACCTTTCCTCACAAATTGAGACCATGTAAATGATTTGGACACTGAACAGTGGTCTAATAATGAAAATTAAAAACTATCTCTAAAGCTAGTCTTTCTACCCTTCTATCCTTAAAGTATCAACTAAATATACAAGAAGATTAACTTCCTTTAGTTATTTTGTATTTGTATTTGGGAGGCATTGCTGACTGATATTTATTATATATGAAGTCTCATCCTCCTGATCTAAAATGGGATCATGACTGGTTGTAACTCAGTATCTTTGGCTCTAGACTAGCTAGATATCTGATTAGGCATGAAATGATGCTTCTGGTTTCCCCATTTTCTTGAATAACAATCCCATGAATAGGGATCATCCTATGCAAACTTTCCTTTTGAAGGTAGACTATTTGCAAGTTGATCTAAAGTCTGTTGTATTATCTCTACAAATAAATCTTCTTCCTATGGATCCTCCTGCTCTAAGTCTAACTGATTCTCTTCTGAATAATATGACCATCTTTTTCTAACTTTGTGTAATCTCATCTTCGCAATCAGATTCATACCACTCTTCAATAGTTTCTACAATCATCGATACATGATAAAATTAGTTGGGAGAATGATACATACAGTGAGGGTACTATTGATTTAGTTACACTATTAGACACAAAATGATGTGGAAGATGATGGAAGAAAGGGTAGCAACTAGGAATGGATTTATTTTTTCCATCCTGAATGAGACTCCTCTTAGCTACTCTATGGACAATGTCAAATTACTGAGGAATAGTTTCTTCCTCATAGATCTTGTATCAATATAACTAAATCAATAATCAAAGGCCCTTAAATAAAAAAATAATTCCATAACTTATGAGGTTTTGAATTCTTAGACGAATCCTATGCCAAGTCTGCTCTGAATGTGATGTTGAAATTTGAGATGTATACTCCATTAAATATCATTGTATTATGCTGATATGCTCTATGAGGACGATGAAATATGCATTTTCCCAGAACCGATTGTAGAATTATCTCTCCTAGACTGATCCCAAGTGGAAGTGGATTATGGAGCAAAACTATTGAACCAGTCTTTTGCTTTTGATTCTAAATGATAGGACAAGAATTTTGAGGTAAAACATTTTCCTCAATGAAATTATGAATGGTAATAATGGTTTGCTATATCTTGAATGTGATCAATAGGATATTGATCTCAATTTCCATTGAAAAGAGGTAAAGTTTATCATGGTTTGTTTTGGGGATATCATCTCAGTGCTGCAAGTGAAGGGGAGAAGAACTGAAATGCAAAAATGGAAGAGATCCATGAAGATACATGAATGAAGATGGAATCATCAAATGAATGGAATGTTGAAGGGAAAGGAAGAAATAAATGAAAAAATGAAGGGAAAGGTTTGTAAATGAGATAATGGGTTGGATCAATCAGTGGAGTCACTAGATGTGTTGAAAATATACCTTCTAAAGGCTGAATACCATCAAGAAAACATCAATCCTACTAGTATGAAGTTGTAAATCTCTTCAAACTATCGTCCCACCAGGCATGCCAAAATTATTAGTAATTGAAGGCACCAAGGTGGGTAGGATACACAATTATGAAATATATAGCTTTTCAATACTCGTCTCAATGGGCGTGCCAAAACTATTGAACCTCACAAATTGCACCCTAACCATGAGCCATAAAAAACCCAAGATTTTGAGGCAATATGGGATTGTCTCCAAGTTTTGGGACCTTGCAAACCAAGATAGACCTATAGATAAGGTTAGTTCCTCTACCTATTCCTAATGCTAAACTACTCCTAGGAATTTAAATGTAACTATATAACTCTAATCTAATCATTCTAAGGGACCATGATGAGAAGGAGATGCATAAACTATAAGTCCTAATCTAGAGAGAGGTAATATCACGAAGAAAAGGGGTGTGAGATACTATTAGATGAGTTGAAATTAAAGATAAAAGGAGGATGAAGAGGGATGGACATGAGTACCAAAGTACAAAGACAACATTCAAAACTACCATTTCCATGGAGTATAACAAATTTAAAACCCTG
The DNA here is from genome assembly GCA_019776745.2 of Taxus chinensis. Taxonomy (NCBI): domain Eukaryota; kingdom Viridiplantae; phylum Streptophyta; class Pinopsida; order Cupressales; family Taxaceae; genus Taxus; species Taxus chinensis. The sequence continues at coordinate 122,571,403 of CM034151.1, forward strand.
CAAGGAGAACATAAGATGCACAATTTACCTACAGATGTAGTGAAAGGAAAGAAAATGACAATATAACACAACTAGGGAAGAACATAGCCATAAAACAAGTAATTTTATTGATGCAATATATGCACAATCCATTACATTGAGGGAGAAAGGTAAGTATCAACATGCAAAATGTCTAAATATGAGGCTTGGAGACTCAAATTCCACACTTGTAGAAGGTTTTAATAACATTACAAGAGGGTCCAACCCAAGAGTCTATAACATTACAAATGAACATCTTTTTACATTTTATCGAGAATGGGAAAAGAGAGAGAATAGGAAAACAATCAGATTCCTGGTCCCACCCACCAATAACCTTCATTAGATGTCTAGAAAACAATATGAGCACCTTCAAAAATCCATTTCCCAATGATATTTTTCTTGCTGGAGAAGCCAAGGCACCATACTTCATTAAAATTGGTGGTTCAGCTACTTGGAATTGCATCTTTAAATGTTGGATGTTTTTTCTTCATTTTCTCCCACCGAATCTCACCTAACTCCAAATTTTCTATCTCCATGGTGAAGAGTGTGAAAATGCCTTTCCAAAAAGTCCAGTTTTTGCAAATTTGGATAGCTAGTGCAAAAGTTATGTCCATTCAGATCTAGGGGGATCAGGAGGAGCAAGGGTTCCTTATTCATAGCTATAGTCTGTATTAAAATGTCTCTTTCCCCCTTTTTCCTTTGTGGTGACTATTTTAGATTTTTGGGGAACATGGGGAACTAGTTCTATTTGTGCCATTTATCCCTACATTTGTCACAAGGGTTTGTATGTTGTGTGTTTGTTAGCCTATTGGCTCCTAGGTGGAACTCAGGAACTGTTCCACCTGGTCCTTGTTCTCACACACTCCATTCTTTTTGTACCTCCCTTCCCCAAAACACACTCCACCTATTTATCTCCCCACCTTGCCTTTATTTTTCGGGTTTAAGGCCTTTGAAGGGAACTTGTTCCTATAAGGAACTTGTTCTTCATGTTCCACTTTCCTCCGCTTTATCCACAACACATTCAAATCCCTGGGCCTCATTTTTGATCATCCCGAGTGCCATTTTGGAGTAGTGTTGCCTCTCGAGAAACATTCCACCCATCGCCTTGTTCTCCACAACCTATTTCTTCCCCCACCCCACTTATCCAAAACACTAACTCCTTTGTTCATTGGATAAACATGCAATGCGGGGAACCTATGTATTACGGGAACTAGTTCTATGTCGGCCCTTTTCCTCCTACTGCCTCTCGGCCTACACAAAAAAACATTGAAGCTCACTCTTCATTCTTCTTTGTGGCTCCCAAGCCAATGCGGGGAACAAGTGGTTCCCGAGAACTGTTCCATCTTTAATCTCGTTCTTTGCACAGAACTCCGATCCCTGATCCACACTACATTGAAACCTTTTGACCTGTAGAAAATGTGGGGAACTATGAGCCCGCGAGAATTTTTTCCACTCGTTCCACTTTTCTCTTACCTGACTGCATTACTCCATTCCATTGACTTGTAGGCTAAACCACTCCATGGGGAACCAGTTCCATCCGCACCTCCAAGACCTGTAATACCCTAAAGAGCCCATTTTTTCAAATTTCTCAAAATTTTCGAAGTTTTTTAGATTTTTTGAGCTTGGAGTAAAAGAGGGAAATGCATCAAAATAATCCCAAGTGCCTAAAACATGAAAAATACCTAATTTTTTAGATTCTTCACCAAGGCTCCATGAAATTGCCCAAGTCTAGTTTTGTCCAAGTTAGCTAAATTTTGTAGGGGGAAAAATTGGATAACAACTTTTTTGTTTACCCCATTTAAGTATCACAAATAGAAAGATGCCATGTCTCTCGCTTTAATAAAGAAAATTTTTTACCGGATAACTATGGGATTACAAAATTAACTAACATAATATACAAAGAAAGAAAAGTGGTTTGATAAATGCAATGAAGCCTTTGGAATTTTGTTTCTTTTTGTATCACCGGAACTGTGTTTTAATATTAACACAACCAAATCACCCAAAGAAGTATGATATTCCTTAGAAAAAAATTTGGGAAACAAGATGAAATGAAAGGGCATGAATTGGAAAATGAGTTGATTCGTCTCAACCCTAGTATTTTTGACACTCTCTAATAATTTTTCACTAAAATCAAATCTCTTAGATTGTAATTGAAAAATTGTGGAATTGACAAGGAATCATAGCTCATACTTTTTGTCTTTGTAAAACTTGGTCCTAACTATTCTGTCTTTATCTCAACCTTCTATGCTATAGAAAGAGCACTTGGTGCAATTTGGAATATGCCCTCTTTTGATGAGTTTGTCATTGATTTGACTAGAGAATAGGATAATATAATTCAAATGGGTACTCTTAGATCCAAAAAATCCCATGCTCTCATTGCTGGTCATGAATAACCTAGGGTTTCAAAAGAGAATAAGCCGAATAATAAGGACCATGAGAATAAAAAGGACCAATCTAATACCAAATCAAACTTTTCAACTTCCTCTTCTAGTTCTAAAAATCCTAAAGAATAGATCAAATGTGGGTACTATAGTGGTAGACATGAAGAAGAAAAATGTTTGAAGAAGAAGATTGACCTCCTCACGAGTATTCTTGAGAAAAACAACATAGAATTTCCTGATTCTCTCAAGCCATTTTCATCATCAACTCATGAACATTATAAGGAAAAAGACAATGGAAAGGGGAAAGAAAAAGAAAAAGAAAAATAATCAACTAAGGAGAAAATAAAAGAAAGATCTTTAGTTGCAGTTGTGTCACCTACTCCTACATGGGTGATCGATTCAGGTGCATCTCATCATATGGACTCATCTGACATTGAACTTTCTTCATTAGAACCATGTGACATGTCTTCTATTTGGCTTGGTGATAACACTTATAAACCAGTTTTTGGGAGAGGATCTGTTGAAGTGAATGGAAAAAATTTCAACAATGTGCTTAATGTTCCTTCACTTTCAACTAATCTCCTTTCTGTGTATCAGATCACTCACCTTAGTCAGGGCATATGGGTTGAGTTCACTTCAGATTTTGTTTATGTCACAGAGCTTCACAGTGACACTATTATTATAGTTGGTATAGGTGATAATCACACTCGGTTCTATTCTTTTTCTCAGTTTGTCCCTCCTTTAGATTCTTCATCAGATTCACCTGGACATGATGATATTTCTGAGCTCACTTCAGATGATGATGAGTTCTATTCTAGCTTGGTTAATTTCTATAGTGATGGGGACCCACCTCTACCATCCACTTATCTACCACATATTGAGGAGTTAGTTCTTGATCCACCTACTTCTGGTCCTCTACAAAAATTTTAGGGAGTAGGTACTTTGATTCAGGACTCATCAGATATCAGGCACTCTTCTATACAGTTATAGGACATTCCACTTTCCTTCTTCTCCACTGCTTCGGATTCACCATCCCTTTGTGGAGTAGTTGGAATTTCTACCTCATATATGAAGCACCATTCCTTGGATAGGAACCGCACCTTATCACTTTAGGGATATTCTTCTGTACTTCTTATAGGGTGGTCTTCGATACATTCTTCATCTTGGGAGGCTAGATAATGTTCTTCATTTCTTCCCTTCTTATAGAAATATTGTAATTTGTACACGAGTACCTTATTAGGTATTTATTTATCAAGACTCATTTGATGCATCTTTCTTAGGTTGTTTAGGGGTGTCTTTTATCTCTTGTAAGTGGATGTTTTCCCTTAGGGGTTTTTCCTCCATTACTTAAGATCCTTATTGTACATGGGTACCTCATTAGGCCTAGTTTCTAGGACCCATTCTTCTCCCCTTTCTCTTTTCTAGAGATTTTTTGTTTGTACATGAATACCTTATTAGGATTAATAGACGGACCCCATTGACACATCTTTCTTATTTTTCTAGGGGAGTTTTCTTTAAGTTTTGACTTTCCATGACATCTACCTCAGCTTTGATGAAGGGAGGTGTTGGTGTATTTGACTTGTTTCATCGTCATTCGACGTATTGTCCACCATTGATTATTAGTCATCTCACTTAGTGAGAATAGGTCAATAGGGTTAGTTAGGGTTGTGTACATGTGTCTTGTACAAGAGTTACACAACACTCCTATATGCACCTCTCTCTTTTGATCTATGAGCATGCTAGCCACACCGTTGTCTTTTTATATTTGATTCTCATTTTGTGATTCGATCTCTTGCTTACTACGTGAAGCGTTCACAACTCCATTGAAGTGGAACCTTGTTCAATGTGCACGGGGTTCTGATTTGATCCTCATAAAACAATTCAAAATATTCTTGGCCTCTTATTTAGAAGAAGTAACTAAGTATATATATGATTCCCTCGTTTAAAGTTTGTAATGAAAAATTGAAAGGATGAACCAAAGTTTTTAAAGGTGACAAAACGGTGAAAATAACCCAAAAGAGTAAGAAAAAGGTGAAGGAGTGAAGGAGTTCCCAGGAGGTCTTAGCTGGGCGCTAATGTCCAAGGTCATAAAAATATAAATCAATAAAGTTTTGATATAGATGTAAGATGTGTAAAGTCAGTGAAGTACAAGAGATAAAACAATAAAAGATCCAAAAGGAGTTGTCAACCACTATTTTTATTGCTTAGGAATCATGTATACATTAGTATGATTTATGACGTATAAATGTACACAAGTGCATAGATTTTGTGTCTACAGTAGTTAATAAATATATGTTCACTATGGGAAAAGAGCATTGAAATGCATTGAAGAGGATCTTTGGGTATTTGTGCAAAACTGATGACCATGTTATATGCTATAAGGATGTTATAGTGAAAGCAAGGTAATGAGTTTACATGGTTTTGTGGAATCTGATCAGGATGGAGATCTTGATATGTGAAGTTCTACTAGTGGGTAAGTTTTCAACTTGTTTAGTGGAGTTATAATTTAGATGAGTAAATGTGAAGTAATTTTTTGCAATATCCACCACTAAAGCTAAGTATACGGTAATTACTCACACAAGAAAGGAAGCGGTTTGGCTTCAAAGATTATGTTCCATAGTTCGGTTTATATAGACAGTAGTGAGGATAGATTATGAGTCCTAGAGAGTGATGTTACTATAAAATAAACTTGAGTATCATTCTCACATTAAGCATATTAATGTGCAATATCATTTTTTAAGGGAAATGGAGGAAAATATAAGATACAATTAGAAAATGTGGAGATTGATTTGAATATTACAGATTTATTGACTAAGGAAATAATTACTGGGGAGTTATCTTGGTGCAAGACAAACATAGGCTTGGATGCTTGCATTTTTAGAAGGATGGGTTCACGCTCCCTTTATGCAAAGTTCTAAAAAAATGGAGAATGTTGGAAATGTGTCAAATTTTTATATGTTTGCATAAAGTGTATTCCATAATGAATGTCATTATACAAGGAATAATTACACAAAGACATGTGCACATGGACACTGCATGGTACTTGTACTATATGGTTTGGAATATTATACACACCATTGTCTTATGTACAAGATAGTGTGTAGAAATGTGTGCACAATGGGAGTTGCATTATGGTGCACAATCAATTGTTGTCTAATTAGATATATCGATTGGAGGTATAAAACAACATGTTGGAGAATATTCTAACAAAATTGGTGGAATAAGATATTTTATTATTGATTGTACAACTGTTGGAGAGAATCTCAAGATTATTTTCTTGTAAATTCATGAGATACATTAAACTATGAGACTAATTTTAAAACATGCAGATTACTGGGCATTAAACAAGGAAGAAATAGTTACAACAATTATTGGTGTTGTTGGCTTATGTTACACTAGTTAAGTCTTATCACGTTATATAGATATCAAACATAGTTAAAAGGTGAATAAATGAGTATTATAGTTACACTATGTTCATGCATGTGCTACTAAATACTACTTTATAATGACTTGGAGGTACTCTTCTTGTATTTTTAAGATGGTTTAAAGTTAATGAAACAAAAAAGGCTACTGAATTGAGATTTTTAATTGAAAGGGTTTTTTTAGGATAAACATGTCTACATATCATTCAATATCTTCATATGCTATTAGATTTATCGTGTAACAGATTCTCTTTATTTACTTATTTTTAGTAGATCTGATGTTTCCAAAGATTCCCATCAAATGGATTCTTAGTTACTTTCTTTTCCAACTACTGGAAATTTTGTTTTGATTTCATGGTCTAAACAACTTATTTCTTATTTTTGCACATTACATCTATAATCATTATGCATGCCCCAATGAACTAACTGGAAAAAAATGTTAGGCCATGAAAACTTGGTTCTTCAAAAGCACTTTTAAATGATGGACAATCCATAATTTTGTGCACTTTTTAATGTATCCATCTTTAAACCTTCTTGCAAAATCACAAAACCAAAGTATACCACATATTATTTCCTAAAATTACATTTCTTTAAATTTATGAGAAAATTATCATCTTGCAGACTCATCATCACTTTACAAAATTTTCGCAAGCATTCCTCCCTTGACCTATTGAAAATGAAAATATCATTAAATATAGAATACAAAATTTATCAAAAAATGACATTATAAATTAATTCATGAGTTACTTGAATTTACATAGTGCATTTATCATGGGTAAGTGCATCAATTTGGGGGGCCAAAAGGGGGTCTTAAGTGGACGCAAAAAACTTCAACTTGTACGGGTTTTTTGAAATAGTTACACTCAAAATTGGAAGATGTTGTGTAAACATGAATTGTAGAATTTATAGTCTAGTTTCAAAGCTACTAAATTTTATTGAAAATGTATAATTTGAAGTGGGTAAAATAGCTAAAATACCAACATGTGTTCCTGTTTTTTTTAAAAACATAATAGTGACTTTTGTGCCCCCACCATTTTTTTAGCACCATTTATTTTTTTTGAAAACCCTTTGGTAGAAAGATAGCTAGGAGAATCTAGTTTGTGCTAGATTTTTTTTATATTTTTTAGTGAGTATTTACTTTTTTATGATTTTTCTAGTATAGAAATTTTAAGTTTTGAAAAATAACGGAGCTCCGACCGTGCCCCCCTAACTACGTCAAAAATATCGAAAATTAGATTTTTTTTGAATATGTATAGAATTAGGCCTAGTTTGTGCTAGTATATTTTTTTTTCAATTTCGATGAGCCAAAAAATATATATACGATGAAAGATAGAAATACTTCAACTTCAAAAAATAGCTATAAAAAGGCATAGTTAGAAAATAAATAATATCGAACCCATATATTAGTTAGAAAATTTGAAATTTTATATTTTTAGAATAAGAAACTATGCTCTATGTTGTGGTATAATTTTTTTTAATGAATCAATCATTTTATGTTGATTTATCATGGTGGAAGTGGAATTTTTGCATTTTCTTACAAAAACACGTTGTTTGCTGTGTTTGTGCAGCTCCATGCCTCAGGCTTGGGGATCCAAACTAGATCACAGCCTTGAGGCATGGATTGGAAAAACTAAAAAACACAAAAGGCATACGCGTTATAACACGTACACATTCTTCATAATATGAACATTATATGTGCTTTTGGCATGCTTGTATTTACAAAAATAAATGTATAAGTTTTTCATTTATTATTATTTCTTATACTTTAAATTTATTTTAGTAAATATAAGAAATTAGGGCCACTCTACACCTTATGGAACTAGTCTCATAGTTCCATTAGTCATGGTTTAAGAGATAGTTTCTTATACTATAATCTGATCATTACATAGGCAATTTTCAGGATTTCAACATTTAGCCTAAAACTTCTAGAGTTTACATTCTACAATTGAAACCCTAAACCCTAAAACTTAAACACTAAACCTAAACCTTAAACCCTAAACCATGATCCTTAAACCCTAAACCTTAAACATTCAACCCTTACCCATGAGCCCTAAACCCTAAACCCTGAGCCTTAATCCCTAAAGCCTGAACCCTAAGCCCTAATCCCTAAACCCTAAACCATGAGCCCTAAATGTTAAACCCTAAACCCTAAACCATAAAAATTAAATCATAAACCCTAAACAATGAATCCTAAACCCTGTGCCCTAAACTATAAAACCTAAGACCTAAATCCTAAACAATAAACCCTATACCCTGAACTGTGTGACCTAAACTTTTAACCCTCAACCCTTAACCTTGAGACCTAAACCCTAAACCCTAAAACCAAAATAGTAAACCCTCAACCCTGAACACTAAATCCTAAACCCTAAACCCTAAACCATAAACCATAAACCATAAACCCTAAGCCTTAAGCCCTAAAACCTAAAAACTGAATGTATATCCTTAAGCTCTAATCCCTAAACCTTAAACCCATAACTCTGAAACCTAAACCTTGAGCCATAAAGTCTAAACCATGAACCCTAAACCCTAATCGCTAAGCCTTGAATCATACACCTTGATCCCTGAGCCCTAAACCTTAAACCCTAAATCTTAAACCCTAAACCTTAAACCATGAGCCCTGAGCCCTAAACCCTAAACCCTAAATCTAGAGCCCAAAGCTCTAACCCCTAAACCTTAAACCCGTAACTTCGAACCCCAAACCCTTAGCCATATACCATGAACCATGCACCCTAAACCCTAAGCCCTAAACCATAAACCTTAAGCCTTGAACCCTACACCCTGATCCCTGAGCCCTAAACCCTAAACCTTAAACCTAAAAGGAATGATAACCAGATAGTACCAAGGTAAGAACTCAGAAGCTAATCAAACACCATGATCAATAAGATGAAAGTAATTCGCCATAATAACTTTACATAAAACCTTTGTAAAAAAATGAGTAACAATATCATATATTATTATGGAACTCAATAAAATACAATGAGAATGGGCCTTGCTTATATAGGAAAGGAATAACAATCTAAGAACCAGTCAAGGTTGTAGATCAAGCCATAAATCATGGAAAGAACTAGTTAAGTCCATATATTTAGGATAGAACTAGACATCAAGGATCTAGTCAATACCATAGATCAAGGAAAGAACTATACCTAACAACTTGATAATATCCCCCTAATATCTAAATAAATGAAAATAAATATCAACACACATAAGTGGGTGAGGATAAATACAATAAAGTTAAATAAAGTACCTAGGTGACCATGAGCTAAGGTAAATACCTACTCTAACACCCCCCTCAAGTGAAGCTAGGGGCTAAAAATAGAAATGACATGTCCACAGTATGAGTCCCGATAACTAGGCCTGATGAGGTACTCATGTACAATATATCCATGAAGAAATCTCAAACCAAAATAAGGAAAGAACCCTACTAGAAGGAAAGAGAAAGAAAAAGAAGAAGGAATATGTTCTCACGAACACCCCCCAAGAACAAATTCTAAAACCCCGAGCATTCCATGCAACTCAAGGTAGTGAGGTCGATGTAAAAGGCTTCGTAAAGATGTCTACAACATGTTGTTGAGTCGGAAAGTACTCCAAGCAAAGAACTCCATCCTGAATGTGCTAAAAATGAAGTGGATGTGTATCTCAATATGCTTGGTCTACTGGTGCTCAACTGGGTTACGAGAGATGTGAATTACACTTTGGTTGTCACACAAAAGTACATTCGGTGAATCCTGTGGGAATCCAAACTCTATCAATAACTGGTGAAGCAAAAGAATCAGTTGACTCGCTATAACTATTGTCATGTACTCTGTCTCTGAAGATGAAAGTGCAATAGTATGTTGCTTTTTGCATGCCCAAACAATTGGAGAAGAGCCAAGGTAGAAAATGATAGCCAAAAGTGGAACGCCTATCATCAATGGAGCCCACCCAAATAAAATTTTTATACCCAACCAACTGAGTAGTACCCCTAGTGCAGTGTATGCCAAAGTGGGAAGTGCCTTACAAATAACGTAAAATCCTTTTAGCACCCTTCTAGTGACTACTATGAGGATAATGTGCAAACCGAGATACAATCCCTACTACAAATGAAATATCAGGGTGAGTATGGGTCAAGTGCATGAGACTCCCAACCAACTTCCTATACAATGTAGAATCACAAAGTGGTGTGGTACATGTGGAAGTAAGAGTAACCCCAGACTGAAAAGGAGATGGACTTAGCTTGCAATCGGCCATATCAAAGCGTTGAAGAAGATCATGGATGTTAGAAAAACCATCAAGTCACTATGCACAAGCTCAAGTGGTGAAGAAGCTCTCTTAGAAAAATTATTAGGAAATGGATCTTGGTGTTATCAGAGTGGCAACCCTAATTCATAGCCAGAGCAAACTCCCTCAAGACAAGAAACTCTAGGAAGACCATCTACCATACCATGAGTGCTCATCTCCTTCAAATATATGTAATTTAGATGTCAGAATCTTTCATGCCAAAGCTTACTCTCTGAATCTGCATGAGAAACCAATCATGTCCCTATAGAAGAAGTGTCATCAAAACCCTCAAATTGATATAGTATAGAACTATGATCAACAATACCCTGAGTAACCAGTGAATGAGGCTTCAAAAAAGTTTGTACTTCTACTCCATGTGGTGTAAAAGTCACTATTTTTCCTCGACCAGAATGAAAAATTTGATATACAGAGAGAAAATTTGTAGTGATGTTGGGAACATATATTGCATCTTGGATACTACCACCATCAAGTTGTATATAACCTTTTCCTTTAACAGAAAGAAAGGAAGAATATCTAACCTCAATTTTGGAAGTAGAACTCAAACCTAGAGAAAAAAAATACTCCTTGTATGAAGTCATGTGATGAGAAGCACCAGAATCTATAACCCAACTGTCTGCAAGTGGTGACTAAGATCTCCCAACAACATTAAGTGCTTTTCCATGCTAATTAGAAGGATGTGGCATGGAGATATAATTTTTGTGTTTCTTGACTACATCCTCTAAGGCTTGCATTCTCTTATAACACCTATGTTCTTCATTATTACTACCCGGGCCACAAAAAGAGCATGAACGGCTAGAATTATTCTTGGATTTAGAATACTCCTTGGGTTTTGAGTTGTTTTCTTTGGGTTTAGGATCATTTTAATATGGATAAGGTGTGGATTTGGTTTTACTGTTTGGTTTTCCCTTTCCCTTAGGATTAGATGAAACTAATGCATTTTGAGAGGTGGAAGACTCAATGTGAGACAATTGGAATTCTTCCCTGGTAAGTCTTTCACAAAATATTTCTAAGTTAGGCATTTTAAATGTGTCACCTAAGACATCCATGGTAGAGAAAAAGGTTGAAGAAAATATTTGAAATGGTACTCTCAACTTGGATAGAATCAAGTAAACACACTCTTCATCTTTCTTATCTCTTTCACTCCCCTTCAACTGTGTCAATAAATACTTGAACTTAGTAAGATAGTCTATAATTTTTGGAAAATCTATAGGACTAAGAGAGGTGATCTCAATTTCAAGTTTCATGGCTCTCATATGATCCACCTTACCAAATAAATCCTCCAATTTCTTCCAAAAAGGAGAGTCACATTTTTCCAAATGAAACAAAAGATTGTCACTTATATAAGTTCCTATCAAACACATACACTCATCAAATTTTTACTGGTACTAAAATTTCTCATATTCTCTAGTGAGCCCCGGTTGTTCTGAAGAACTTAAAGCCCATAATCCTTTCTGCTTAATTATTGTTTCCATTATTGGTTTCCATGTGTGGTAATTATGTCTTGTTAATGGCTCAACATGATTTAATGCAGAAGTAGATACCACCCTAAAAAATCACCAAAAGAAATTTACAAGAACCAAACAATGCAACAAGACACCCAAATAATGCAACAAGAGCCCCCCCAGATTTTGGCACTTTATAATGAGTGCGTGTTACAATATGACACTTTATAATTATAGTGCAATTCTCAAAATAAATATTTCTAATGGAAAGAGCACAAAAAACAAGCACTTTTGTTCTATTTCATTGATCTATGGTCTTGAAGCTGGAAAAAATAGCCATCACAACACAAAATAATCTCAAAGGAAATGAAAGAAACACAAAGAATATACCATCGCGAAGGTCTACGATTAGAACCAAATTTCCTGTAGTATCCTATCCTCTGGAGAAAGAGAAATCTCTTCTGTTACTGGAATGGATAAAAAAATTGATAGAACTTCCTGAAGTGTTCAAAATAAGCATAACTAGGGAATGGCTAAGAACACAAAGGGGTTATCATTTTCCTAGTAAATCTTTCTTGTTTAGTTTTGAATTGGATTCAGCTAGCCTATGCCTTAGTGACATTCCATTCATTGATAATCCCTTCTATGATAAACCCATGGATGCTTTCAAAAGTGCCTTAAAAAAGATAGGGGTAGTCATCAAGCCTAGTGAAGGGTGTGATGTGATTTCCAAAAAACTTGAAATTCATATAGATTTAGAGGTCATAACATGAATTTACAAATATCTCTATCATTGTAAATGGAATCCAATTAACAGTTTCACCCTATATCGTAGTATCAAGGATAACTGGGGTCTGTGGGAGGATTGGACATTCAGGAATCATTCAATGTCTGAATCGGAATGTCATTACATCTTGAGAAAAAAATTCAAAAATTGGAGTAATGCATCTTGGAAAATAAGCTTGAACCTCAGAAATCCTCTCGAATTGCCAGCTTACACAAGCACTGAACATATCAAGCTTTTTTCTTTGAATGAAACCTTCGTTCCCGATAGCTTGTAACTGAAATAATTATTCAAAAGAGCGTAAAAACATTTCTTTGTACCAAATTGTTCTTGGATATATGGCATTTACCTCCTTCAAAATATCAACAGATGAAAGACATCAAATTCTAATGACTCTCTTTGTCCATGTTCTACCTAGGAAGCAGATGAACCCTTTTTAGTTGAATACTCTTTGTTCATACTAATAAAAATGGGTAAGACACAAAACATTACAGTGAGTGAAATAGTTCCCATGTGATGGGAAAAAGAAGATAGATGTATTGGGTAACATTTATTTGTATTGAATTTTTCTTGGATATATGTCATTTCGCTCCTTCAAAATACTAGTAGAAGAAATGCATCAAATTGTGATGAATCCATTTAAATGTTTTACCTACGAAGCAAATGAACCCTTTTTAGTTGAATAATCTTATTCAATACTGATAAGAATGGGTAAGACATAGAACATTACAGTGAGTGAATGAGTGAGCCTAAACCTTGAGCCTTAAACTCCGAGCATTAAAACATGAGCCCTAAACCCTAAACCCTAAACCCTAACCCCTAAACCCTAAACCCTAAGCCTTAAACCCTAGACCCTAAACCGTGTGCCCTAAAACATGAACCCTAACCCTTGAACCTTAAACCATAATCCCTAAAACCTAAACCCTAAACCTTAAACCATAAGCACTAAACCCTAAAGCTTGAGCCCTAAACCCTAACCCCTAAACCATAAACCCTAAACCCCCAACCTTAAACCTTAAACCTTAAGCCCTAAACCCTAAGCCCTAAACCCTAAACCCTAAACCATGAGCCATAAACCCTAAACCCTGATCCCTAAACCATAAACTATAAACCCTCAACCTCAAACCCTCAACCCTAAACTATACACCCTAAACCCTAAACACGTAACACTTAACCCTAAAATCTAAACCATAAATCCTAAACCCTAAGTCTAAAGCCTAAACCCTATTTTTACTACCCAGAACCCTGAGTGCTAAACCCTAAACCCTTAACCCTGAGTGTTAAACCCTAAACCCTAAACCCTAAACCCTAAACCCAAAACCCTAAACCCTAAACCATGAGCCCTAAACCCTAAGCCCTAAATCCTAAATCATAAACCATCAACCCTAAACCATAAACCCTCAAGCCTTAACCCTAAAGCTTGAGCCCTAAACCATAAGCCATAAGCCCTAAGCCCTAAGACGTAAGCCCAAAGGCTAAACCTTGAACCCTCAAAATTGAACACTTAACCCTAACCCCTAAACACTAAACCCTAAACCCTGAACCCTGAACCCTGAACCCTAAACATCAAAACCCTAAAACCTCAACCCTAAGCCCTAAACCTTAAACCCTAAACCCTAAACCTTGAACCCTGAACCACGAGACCTAAATCCTAAACCCTAAACCCTAAACTCTAAACCCTAATCCTAAAAACCTAAACCCTAAACCTTAAACCCTAAACACTAAGTCCTAAACCCTAAACCCTTAGCCATAAACCCTAAACCCTAAACCATCAACTTTGATCCCTGACCCCTAAGGAGGAGGCACATTACAATCACCTAATTTTTTCCATAGGATGCGAATCTCATTCATGGAGCAATCCTCTATATACAAAGTGAGGATCTCATTTTAGTAAGAAGTAGACAAGCATCATAGAGTTGATTCGTGGTCACTAAAGTGAATTATGGACAAAATTTCAAAATTAGTACCAATTCAAGCAATGGTAGGGCCAAAATCCATTCCAAAAGGTTAAAGAACCTACAAAATGACTATATGTTTTCGCAAAACAAAGACTAACTACAATATATATGGCCTGAAAGGTTTAGGTCATTGCTGAAATTCTGAAAATGAGTAAGTACTGAGTCTTGACTAGATAAGACTTTGAGAAATTATCTTCTAGATTATAACTGTCAGAGCTACATGACCACATCCATCAGGTGCAGAGTGACCCTAACATCTTATATTTATTTTAGTGAATATGGATCCTTTAGGCACTCCTAAAATTCATATAGCCCAAAATGTGTATGCATTTCATAGCACTATAAATGTGTATGCATTATAGTGTGTACACATTTTAGGTTCATGAATTTATGAGCCTATGAAAACATAACACGATCGCGTTATTGCAAAACGTGATCACGTTTTGTTTATTTTCAGCTTTTTGGCCACTTTTGGCCCCCCAACTTGGGGCACTTACCCTTATCCTAAATGAAATAACTAACCGTTCATGTAGTCCTTCTAGGGTCTCGAACACTTTTTTCCACTCATCTCATTCCTTGATGTGGATATGTTGATATTTGATCTTCAAGTCAATCTTCAAAAAGTATTTTACTCCACTCAAGTAATCCATTAGATCATTCATTCTCAACAACATGAATCTATACTTGATTGAGTTCTCTATTTATGAATCTATTATCGGTGTAAATTCTTCATTCTCCATTTGTATGTAGAAATAATACTATTAGTATTGTGCATGGAATCAAAGATTCTTGAATCAAAATTTTTAGACAACTCTTGAAATTTTTTATGCACCTCTGCATTCTCTTGTAGTGTTAACATATAGAACACTTGTTTTGGTATAATCGATTATGGGATAAAATCCATTTGAATATGTATGTTCCTGATTAGTACTAATCCTTCTGGTATATTATTTGAAATAATATATGTGAAATCCCTAACCATGACCTTCACTTCTTATATAAGTGTATCTTATTTACTTTCTTCTTGTGTGCACAACTTTTGTGAAGGATTTTCTATAAGCATAAGATATTCACTCATTTACCTTGCTTAGGAATTGATTTCCCAACTTTAATATAACTCTTGGATTAATTTCCTCTTATTTAATTATATCCTTAAGAGGAATCGAAGTGTTTCTTCATCTATTGATATTAAATGTGTATTTGCATGACTATCATGTTGTGTCTTGTGATCAAAATGCCAAGGTCTTCCAAGAAAATATGACAAATGTCCATAGGTGTTATGTTACACATAATTTCACCTTTGTATGTGCCAATATAGAAATTTACTAAGAATTTCTCATTCACTACAAAATATTGTCTCTCTAACAACCAATAATATTTGTAGGGATTCAAATGCGTAATTATCTTCAAACGAAGTTTACCCACCATTCCTTGTGAAATAATGTTTTTTTTTTTTTTTTGTTTCTATATTTAATTAACCTGTAAAAGTTTCCTCTTGATTTACATAAGGCTCTTAACAAATTCTTCCTTTACATGGGACTATTATCTGTGTATTCTCCTCTTTCATGGACTTCAATAACACACTCTTCATAATGAGTTCTTTTCTATTTTTAGGTTAATTGCTGTGAAGTATTGCTGTAACACTTTCATCATCTTCCCTTGTAAAATGTACATTGACTATTACCACTAGTATGTGTGCATGAGAACTCAAATGCTTTATGACCAGCTTCTCCACATGTTAAACATGTGTCTATGAAATTTATCCATGACATCAAAATCTTCCTTTGAAATTACCTTTGCCTCTTTCCACACCATCACTGTGATGTGATCTAATAATCTCACCTTCTTGCACACAATTTTCTTTGTTGCTACATTGTCCATGACCACAGGAAAACTTTACATTCCCTTTGTTGTGCATTATCCCTTGTGTAATAGTTTCTCTTATGCCTTTAGTGTACATCGACAGGATTCGTAAAAAATGCAATACAAATTCATCTTAAATTGTCATGCACAATTTATTCAAATAACACAAATTATTATCCACGTCATCTTTAACATAACCAAATATAATGATTAAATTATGTAATTTCTCTATGTAATCATTTACACTCATATCCCTTTGTCACTAATTTTTAATTTTCTTCAATAAACTCACGTGATAATCCCGTGGAATGAATTTCACTTTCAGTTTCACGATGAATCTTCTCCAAGTCTTAATCTTATCTTTAATTTTGTGGAATCTTTTGGCTTGTACATTCTCCCACCATAGAGATGTGTGACCATTCAATTTTTCACTGGAAAAATTAATGTAGGAACATCCTGGGACTAAGGCAATCCTACATAATTTTTCCTAAGGATTCTTGTAAGACTTGAAAGGAATGTATGGAGAAGGTGCAAGAGGTGTGCGTAGTATAAATAATGATGGAAAAATAGGCGTGTGTAGTATAAAGAAGGATGATGCAAGAGGTGTACAAAACAAAAATAAAGAGGGAACAAGAGGTGTGTAAAACATGAGGAAAAGGGGGAAGAGAAGAAATAATTAAGGACGCGAAATTTTTGGCGCATGGATGGGAAGGCATGGCATGCAAAAGGTGGATAGGAATGCATGAAGATTGAGAGGTGCACTAAAGAATTGACGTGTAGAGAAAAAATGGTATGAGGAGAGCGCAAAAGAATGTAAAGTGCAAGGGAAATATAAAAAAAAAAGGGACTACCAAGAACACAGAAGGTGGAATTGTACCAAAGATGTACAGAAGGATGAAGGTGCAAGGAACACATAAATATTTTGGAGGATCCCAAAATAAAGGGAGGGAATAAAGAAAATACGGAGAACAAAGATCAAGGTGAAAATATGTAACAAAGCTGGTAGAAAGACGACATGTGTCATACCTATCCATTCATGTGTCTAATAGTGGCAAGATAATTGAATGAATGATCAGAGAATCCAACCACTAGATAATATGGCACAACAAGAGTGGGAGAAGGAATTAAGGAGCCCGAGTTCAAATTTGGACCTGAGTAGGAAACGAAAGGAGCCAGTGTAAAGGAGAGAGAAGTGAGAAAACGGTTTGACGTATGGCTATAAAAGGAGGAGTTTTTAATTGTGAAAGTAATGAAGGTGGTTGAAGTTGAGGAGTTGAGGTATAACTAGAGGGAGTGAGAAGAGAGGTCGAGAGTAGGCCATAAAGCCGACTGAAAAATTATAAAAAGTATGAGTAGGACCTTAAAAGTCCTCTTAGTTTTTTATAATCTCCCTGGTGAGAAAGATTTGTAGACTTCGTATGGAAATTTTCCATTAATAGAAGTCTACAGTTTCAGTACAATCCATTACATGACTCTGTAGGCATGTTGGGAGTTTCCTAACAATTGTAAAAAATTAACTTATATGGAATCTTCTATAGTCCCATACTTGAATAATTTTTCTAACTCAATGATCGAGTTAATGATGTCTTTAGGATTCAAGCTTCCAAAATAGCTTATAGGATCTAACTTTTGTTTACTTATCATTCTTGTGAAAAAATTTAAAACATTGTCTTCATGATTCATAAAATTTTCCTCTTCTTTAATAATATCAGGCCCTTCATCTGCGAATTTAACATCAATTACATCATTCAAAACTATAACACCTTTACATTGTGTTACTTCATGATATAGAGGAGGGTGGTGGAGACAGTTCAACCCATAATAACAATGTTAGTTTTAAAGTCAACTTCATCAGCCATGTAAGAACTCAAGAACTCTTCAAATGCATACAAGTACAAATTTCACAACAGTAATGATTCAAAGTCTTCATACACTTGTTCTTAGCTCAAATTCATTAATAAACATGTTTAAAACATTCAAAAGAGACCAAGCCATCAATACATCACATTCACACTATTTGACCTTGTTAAAATGCTCATAGCCCTCCATTAATGCAAAAATTATTATTCATAACATATCACAAGGACTCCCGGAAAAATAAAAATCATTTTTGAAACCCTTTATATTTTGTAATCTCCCTAAGAAGTTTCAAAACCTAACTCTCAATGTAATTGCTCAAATTGCTTCTTTACCATTTTCTTATTAGGTCTTCTTGTAGCCCTATTTTTTCCTAAAACTTATAATTTTGACCAACTCATAAAATTTCTTAAGAAACTAGTTACATTTTTAGATACCCTTTATCAAGATCTTGTTTTATACCAAATTTCATAATTCAACTCTTCACACACTTTACCCAACTTCGCCTCTCACTTCTCCAATTAGGTATTATTTAGGTATTCAACTGAATTTCTAAGCTTTTAATGTTTCCACCTAGGTTCAAGCCTCTATTAACACCTTAAAATTATTAATACTACCTCATACCAATACTATTTTTCCTCAGACCCTATACTTCACTTTCCAATACAACTTTTCTACTTTTTAGTCTTCTTGTACTATAGGCATAGTCAAGAGTTTGACTAAAATTTCTTGTTATTAGTCTTAAAATATTATTTATTTCCTCTTTAAACCTGTTTATTATATTTCTCAAAGTTTTCCCACCTTGAATAAAAGCTTCCACAACTATTCTTTAACACCTTCTAGGTTTTTCACTCATAACTTGCTCATAACTGTCATGTAAAAACATGGTTTCTTGATTTTCATTGTCTAGGTTACACCTCTTGAACCTTGTATTCCTACTTAAAAATTTCTGACCTCCTTCATATACCTCCCTCTTCATTTTAAACAAGTTCCAATAAAAAGTAAAGAATGACATTATGTGTTTTATCACTTTGTTTCTCAAATTCTCACAAAACTAGGTTGTTTGCCCACAATCAGTATGTGTTTTGACCATCAGACTTCACTTAAAATTTCCATTTACACTGAAAATTTGTGAGAATATTTATCATGCCAATTTCCACCTTTTCACCAAATTTCACGGCATTTCACTGAGTAGAACTCAAATTATGATTGTTTTTCTATACCTCAAACTCTAGAACAAGATATATAGACCGAGAGGGCGTGTTTAGAGATTATTTCTGTTTTCTTGTTTCTTAAGGATTATCCAAATCATAGGATGCTTCTACAAACCCTTTTTCAACTTTTCAACTTCCTCCAAACATGATAAACTATTATGATATTGTTTAAAGCTACAAATCATCATTCACAAGTCCTTACTTAAACTGTGTGACAAGGATTAAAAATTTTCAAGTCCTTTTCCACTATCAACTAATGCCAACATGAGGGTATGCCTATAAAAATTCCACACCCTTCATACCTTTGCAATCATGTTCTCACAAAATTTAACACTCTTAAGTCTTCTCTAACATTCATCAACAATATAATCTCTTACCTCTTAAAACACAATGCCACTATTCCTTTCTTGAATATGGCTTAACCGAGTCTCTAACACCTTCAAACTCCTCCTTCTCATTCTAATTGAACATTTACAATACACTCATACCTACAATAACAATCATTAAGATAAATACAACAAGTATCATTTATCATTCATGAACCAAAAATACATTCTCAACACATTTTTCACAATCTTCACTCAAAAAATCCTTTATTAAGACATCCTTCTTGAACATTTACATGATTCTTGAAATCTTGGCTCTGTAACCACCTCTCTTACTCCTCTCAACGTTATTCCATCTCTTTATCATTTGAATGGTCCTCTAATTGACCAAAAAGAGTTAGTTACAACATGGAGTTAGGTCATCATACCATGGTTAAAGTTGAGTCAATATAGGTAACCCTAACTTCATGGGTAAAGAACATGTCCCTTAGGCTAGATGAGATATTTTACATCTTTATAACCATTACACACTTCCTAACCTAATTCCTAGATCACTAAACACAACATATATAATTTGAATGTCAAAATGGTGGTTTTGGAGGGAAACTCCAAAATTACATTATTGCAAGCCATAAGGGATCCAAATGGATTAGGATCCAACCCAAAACACTCAAGAAGACCAACTAAACCTAATTTAAACCAAAAAATTTTGAAAACCAAATGTTTTATTTATACATGATGATGCCCCTGCATCATTTCATATCCTCCAATTAGGATTACATGTTTATCATCAATCCTACTAGATCTCGATCTACAAGTCTATGTTCTCCTCCACAATTATCTCCTTGTGGTCTCCTTCCATTTTTACCTCATCTATATGTCATTACTTATAAATCAAATATTTCATGATTGTAATGATTTACTCCACTTCTCTATCTAACTCATTCACTAGAAGACATCTACAACTATATTATAATCACACTTGCACATGTGAAAAAAAACACTCAATGCAACAAGGACTAAAAATGTTTCTTCAATATGAAATGATGTTTTAACACCAAATGATGCACTGCAATACAAAGATTGAAAAAGCAATATTTGATACCAACTCATGTGGTCACGATTAAGGTTCTCAATTAATAGATGCCTTATACCATTCAATCATCAAAATACACAATGAAATTATGCAATGAAATGATTTAAAAACATAATATGTAATAAAAATGGAGGTCTTTATTTGATTAAAAAATAACAAGAAATACAAGGCACACACATGAAGAAATCTCACAAACCAATATGCTTGACAACAACTTATATCCATAGATCTCTTCTTGCTAACCCACTATATTTGCAAGTATAGATTTCTAAAACAGAACTCCCTAAATTGACTAGTCAACATTCTAACTCATGTGGAAGTCACCCCTAACACAAGCATAATCACAACTTTATATATATGCAAGACCCACATATTTATGATATTCCTTGAAACCATAAGTGACCCACATTACATTCAATATGTCGCAATCCTCTATGCATTAAGATAAGACCTAATTGATAACACAACTCGATGTATTTGAGTCATCTCGATGGCTAAAAATGAGTCAGGTGAGTCCATGTCAGATCCTTCTTGAACAATTTTACATTATAACCTAAAAATTATATTACACATGTTATGTCTTAACACATAACAAATTGAACAAAATTCAATCGAACAATTATGGTAGGTGCATAAGTGCTTTCATAATCCTTTACTTATGTTAACACCACCAAAGACATGAAAAAGTAGTTTTGTGCAACACTTCATAAGATTATTTGGAATGAGAAAATTTTTTTGTCAACATACTATGAAGAACGTTACATCACATACATGCACTAGATGCTAGGTGTAAAAAAATACAATATGGTGCACTAGTAAGCAACACAAAACTAGACAAAGACTATGGCGCAAGATAAGACTTGCAAAAAATATTACAAACACATAGGTGTTATACAATAATGGGCACAAATGAACAATGAAACCTAGAGTTACACCTAAAACATATGTGTGCTCTTAGGGTGTGATAACTAAAGAAGACATTAAGCTTGCATTATCAAACTTACAAACAAAGACTAAGCGTAATAATAAGAACTTGCAACTAGACTTAGCTTATTCTTGAAATGTTTTTGGTTGATGCAAGATTACAAGTGAATTTGGATGATTCTACATCAAAGTTCAAGTTGGACCAATGATCTATAAAAACATACATACATACATGGAATGTGCATGTAGATGGGGGACCAAAAAACAATCAAAATCCTTTTTTTGGCCATTTTATACATAACACAAGCACATTAAGGTTCGGTCGCATTATAACACGACCATGTAATGAAACAAGCGTGTTATAATACACTCGCATTATAACGTGCTCACGTTATGATGCTTATAATGTGAGTGTGTTTTTACCTTCCAAATATGAATTTTCACTAAGAAAAACAAAACATGAGCGCCTTATAATGCTAGTGTGTTTTCTTTTCATTAGCTTGGAAGCCACCCACCCTTTCTCTTGGATATATAAGCCTAAGGTTTGGACTATGTGATTCATTAATAAATCTATGTTTTGTAGAAAAACATTAAAATATCAAACATACGCCCCAATTTATCATGTGTTATAAGACAATATTCCAAAAAAACATGACTACGATGTCAAGCTTTGTTTTAGGTTTGTGTCGGTGTATTTCTTTCTAAAATCCGATTAGTTTAAGATTTTCATCCTTATTTTATTTTACTAGTGCCTTCTTTTCTTGCTAAAACACACGTATCATGTTTTATAGATAATTTATGATTTTCTCATCCATTTTATGTAAAAAGGCTTGATCCAAACTCCATTCTATACACACTTGAAAAAAATTATTTTCAACTATTTTCTCAAATTTAGTGGGGTGTACACAAAAATATTTCATTTTTGGGATGCATTCACTTTGAAAATTAGTAAAAATTTATATATTCATCCAAAAAATATGAAAAATTAGTGGTATCTCATACATGGTCTTAGATAACTTTCTATTGAAGGGTTTTTTAAAATAGTTTACGGAACTAAAAAAATGGGTGGGCGCACACACAATATTGTGTTATATTTTTGACACAAAAATAGGCAAACTTTGATTGTGCACCACATTTGACCTTCTTAATATCCACCATTTAAAAAAAAAACATTAGTAGTTTAGAAACTAGATTTTGAGCACTACGATTCTTATTCTTATCACAATGTCCAAATTTGAGCATATGCATGCCAAATTATTAGTTGAAGTTCATTTTTTGCTGATTTCAGGAAAAAAATGACCACTTTTGACCCGCTTTTGACCCTCTATTTCCATGCACTTACTCTACACTAATTCCATAGCAATTAATTAGTCCCATATCAAAATCAGGTTTGTACTTTATTTGGAACATCCAAAATGCTATATATGTTGTTAGAAGTATATAAAGTAATCTTAGAAAACTTCTTTGTTCGTCACCAAATTTATGGGTCAAATAAAGTTCACTTCTAAATGCTCATTTGTAATGTTACGTTAATGACATTCGAAATCACAAAATAAAATTAGATAAGTCTAAACTTTGTGTGTCACATTTCCTCTATGACTTTAAATCTAATTACTTAGACTTATGATTATCTTTCACACACTTTTTTAAATCACGATTGAATGTAATTGGGTATTTATGTTCTAGTTTGATTCTAATCCATTTATTGATTATACACATTAAGAAAAGTAGCTAAATATAAATAATAGGAATACATGAAGATGTAAGAGATTGATGACTATATACATCATATCTATTGTTAAGACTACGTTAAGAAATGACATAATATAAGTAATAATAAAAAAAATCATATTTTGAATATTAAGTTCTAATTATTATAAACTAATATTATAGTTCAATATTACATGTGGATGGACTCAACTAAAAAAATCAATCATTACTCTTTGAATAAAAAATTTAGCTACCATGCAACTTGTAGTACCAATTATCTTTCAACATCAACAACTATATTAAATGCTAAAATATTATAAATTAATTTTATAGTTCAAAATTGCAAATGGATGGGACTCAATGAACAAACCTTGTGGTGCCCCAAATGACACAATGATAGTTTCCAAAATGCTAGTACGGGTTCGTATTTTGAATCTACCCCTTCATTTTTGGAATCCTGAAGTGCTGGAAAGTATTGGGATTTTTTTGGGTAAATTTATTAAATCAGATAGTGACGGTGTAGAGTTGGGATTGTTCACCTATGCTCCAATACGCATGGAAATAAATCTCAACCAAGGTTTTCTTGATAAGATAATATTAAAGCAGGGTGAAATGTAGTGGGTTATGATCTTGGACTATGAAAATATAACATTTCATTGTGGAATTTGTAAGCAAATTGGGAATTTACAAGACTCCTACCCAAAACTCAAAGGGTAATCGAAAAGGAAAAAAGAGTGCCCTTCCAAACCCATATCACAACAATCCTTTCCTCATTTAGAATCAGACGATAAGAATAATTTGGCAGAGAAAGACTTGGTACCAGACATTGATCGTAGAGGAATGTATATTTCAAGTTTACAAGTATCCACAAAGACTACTCACAGTGGCTTGATTCAAGGAAGACCTTGGAGAAATGAGTAAAATTCAATGGATTATTCATCAGGGACGTCTAAGAGATTTTATGAAACAAATTCCTATGAATCTGATAAGGAGCAAAAGGTCGTCTTACGATCGGTGCGAATCAACATGCTATTATTGGCCCTTATATTGAGGATTGGATGGGAAACAAAAATAAAAAAGGTAAAAAAGGGTGGATTGAGCCTCAAAATGTTCAAGTTAATTATAAATACCAGGCTATTTTTGCAGAAGTGGGAACTACACCTAAAATGAATTCCAAATTGACTCTTATTTTTTTGTTTTGTATCATGTGTCTCTTCAATTTCTTTTAAAGGCCATGACTATTTCTAGCCATCTTTTATTATAACTATTGTATAGTACTAACTAATATATTCTAATTAAAATACTAAACAAATCTAATTATTATTCATATAAATAAAAACTTTAGCTACTATGTAAGATAACCAATATAAAATTTGCCAATGCACGATGAGGGTTTAACATTGTAAACAAAATAATAATAATTTACTAAAGAATCGTCTCTTGTATTAAAAATGATATTATAAATAATCATATTAATGACATAAGGAACTTCATTATAATTTTAGACAAAACCTTTTACATAAAAATATATTCTTTAAAGGAGTTATCAATTATTTTCGATTAGTTACTTATTTTTAAAAAAGATCTGTTATTATTATTTTTTAAAATGTGGTGTGAACACCTAAGGCCACTTTTTAACAATTATTTATCATCAAATTGGTACTTTTATTATTAATCAATAATGCTAGCTTTGCATTAATTTTTTGGCAAAGGATGAATAAAGCTAAAACATATAAATTAGTACTACACCTTTAGGGGGTCCAAGAGAATTGTTGATAGGCACTTTTTTGATAGAAGATTTTTGGTAGATGTTTTCAGAGGGGTGAAAGCAGTGTTATGGTGTAAGATAATTTTTCTGAGCATTTTAGTGGTTTATCGACGCGAGACAACTTTTTTTGTCATTTGTGGGAATGTATTCCCACAATAAAAACCTATTAATTAATTATGTTTGAATTTTTTAATTGAAAGTATATTACATATGATTATAGGTTGTGTTGAAAATAAAAATAAAAATGATGTTAGTCGCATTATAAAAGTTAGTGGTTTGTGTCTTATGTATAATGTTCGCATATATAAGTACATTTCTCGTGCAAGTTACTTAGTAATTGTGGTGGGGTGATACATATATGGTAACTTCGACACATGGACTGATGAGGATGTTCCACAAATAAAAAATATGCTGCAAGGTTTAAACATGTTAAATAGGAGGTGGACAACGTTGGAAATAATGACCATGTGTCTAACATCAGGGACCACTAACATACACATCTATAAAAAAGACACAATTAGCATATCAAAGTTAAGTTATCGATGCAACCATACTTGTCAATGGAAAAGGATGAGGAAAACTATCCATCTTGTCACCTTAGCCACCAAAGGAGTCTACAGTGGAATCCTTTTGTTCTTCTTCTTTCCTGGGCTAGGGCTATTAAGCGGATATAACTAGGTTTAATCAAGGTAGTCCCCTTGTGGAACTAACCACACAATTTGACCATGATCCTTAAGTCATTAAGTGACACCACAATGGAAGTGACCCTCCTACTAACATATTAATTGATTAATTTTGGGATCGGTATATTTGTTAGCTTGACCTTCCCCTCTCCTCCTTTATAACTTCGTAACACTAACAAGAATCACATTAAATTGCAACTATATACATGTCTTACTACAACAAGTTGAATATGCCTCTTCACTACATCTTGGAATTGGTTCTACAACTCTAAAATTCTAATTCAATAAACAAGAATCCCACACTGGTTGGTTGACTTGGTCCACTGTAACATAAAAACACCATTACCAAATCACTTAACTAGTCCCCTACTAAAAATAATCCCACATTGGGGGGTTGGCTTGGGTTGTAGTATCATATAAACCCTAATACCCTTGGAACTAGTCCTTTAATAAAATAGATATTCTATCAAATTGGGTGCACATGAACATTACAATGTATCTATGGTCATAAGGTATGCTAACTAGACAAGACAAAACCAAAATATTGTGTAATCAAACTTACAAATAAAGACTAAGTGCATCAAGAACTTGCACACAACTAGAATTATCTCATTCCTAAAACGTTTTTGGTTGATAAAGGATTACAAGTGAATATGAATGCTCTTGTATCAAAGTTTAACTTGGACCGATGATCTATAAACAAGTACATACACTAATATCATAGTAATTGACTAGTCCCATACCAAACGTAGGTGTCTACAGTTTTAACTTTATCTATAATACCCAAATTTCTATGTTCATTATTATAAGAGTGAAACAATTTTTAAAAACTTCTCTATTCGTCAACAATTTTTTGGGTTAAATCAAATTCACTTGTAAATGCTCATTTACAATGTTATATTAATGACTGTTACCAAATTATAAAAAATTGATAAGCTAAACTTTGTGTGTAACATTTCTTCTATTTTAAAAAATTAATTTATTAGAGTTGATTATTATCTTTCACATGTGTATTTATCTTAATTGAATGTAATTGATATTTTATGTACATGTTCAATTATAATCCACTTATCAATTATACATAATAAGATGACTAGTCAAATATAAATGACAGGAAAACATGACGTAAAAGATTGATGCTTGAATACTTCATATCTATCATTAAGGATATGGTAAGAAATGACATAATGCCAATAATAATGAAAAATCTTCATTTTGAATATTTTTTAATATATTATAAATTAGTTTTATACTTCAAATTTATTTCTAAATATTCATTTATAATGTTATATTAATGATTGTTATTAAATTATAAAATAAAATTAGACAAGCCTAAACTTTATGTGTCACATTTATTTTGTAATTTTAAAACTAATTATTTAAAGTTGATGATTGTCTTTTATATACTTATTTATCTTAATTGAATGTAATTGAGTGTTTATGTTGTAGTTCAATAACGATCCACATCAAGATGACTAGTCAAATATAAATGACACGAAAACACGACATAAAAAAGTTTGTATACCTTATATCTAGCATTAAGAAATGACACAATATCAAGATTAAACAAATTAATCTCCCTTTAAATATTATAAATTAAGTTTTATAATTCAATATTGCACGTGGATGGGATTCACATAACAAATTCAATTATTATTGTTCTTTGATAAACAACCTACCACCAATGGTCTTTCACCATCAATCACTATATTAATTTTCAAATATTCTAAGCCAATTTTAGAGTTTAAAATTACAAGTGGATGGGACTCAACTAACAAATTTAATTCTTATCCTTCTTGGAATTAAAATTTTTAGCTACCCTCCAAGTTGTGAGAGCATCAACCACTATAAAATTATAAACAAAACAAAAAAATATTTTAATAAAGAATCACCGACTTTGGCTGGTTATTGTCATCTCTTCCATTAAAATTGAAATAGATAATCATGTTATTACATAAATGACAAAAAAACAAAAAGACAAACAAGCTCCCACATAATTTGGAGTTATCAACAATTTTCGATTAGTTGGTTCGTTTTTTAACATGATCAGTTAAAAAATTGTGAGAAGAAAAGACTAATGTGCTGTGAACACATAAAGATTTTTTTTTTGAAAATTATGAACAATCAATGGTACGAATATTATTAATTTATAATGCTGACTTGCCATTAAAAAACACTGAGATATGTTTGGATTTTTTAATTGGAAGTATATTACAAACAATTTTTTTTTAGGTTGTCTTTATATAAAAATTAAGTTTAAAACTTAATAAAAATGGTGTTAGGAGAGGATCCAATATTTTAGCGGAATTTTATAGTAGTTATACCTAAAACTTGAATAAATATAAATGAAAAGTAGTTATCCAAATCACATATTATTGTACAATTGTGTATCCCAACAATAATGTAAAGTAGCCAATCACATGGTGACATATTATATATATCCAACTTTTAGATATCCAATACACAAGTTTAGGTCTAACTTTTTTTAAGTGCATTTTAAAATTTGATAAAGCAATTCAAAAGGTGACTTTCCCTCCAAATACATAAATGAAACGAAAATATAAATTAAATATATCTTCACTCAACTATGAGATAAATTTCAAATGCTACATGGCACCATTTAATTAACATGTAGGTAAAGTTAGGCATCACGAGTATTGATTCCTCTCCCCTAATAGCATTATAAAGAATAGTGATTTGTATCTTACATATAGTGTTTGTGTAGATACATACATAACTTGCGCAAGCTATGTACATAATAATTGGGGTGAGGGGATACATATGTGGTTATCTATATGTGTGGAGTAGTGGGGATGTTATACAAATAAGAAACAATTTACAATGTCAAAACATTTCAAATGGAGGTGGACGACATCATTGTTCTAATGAGGTATTTTTCTCAATATTGTACATAAACATGTGTATATGATAAGTTGCACTAAAAGTACATACACGATTAAGAAACACGCCAATAAACAATAAACAAGTGTCTAAAATCAAAAGCCAATAACATATTCAACTATATTTAAAAGAAACAACTATCATAAAACTTAAGTGGCCCCACACTTAGAAAAAAAGGCATGGCCTAGGGCCACCAAGAAACAAGCCAATAAATGGTAACCAAGTGTCTAACATCAGGGGCTACTAGTATACAAAACTATAAAAAAGGAGTAATTATTATGAACGTTGAGTTTTTGATGTAACTAAGCCTGCCAATGGAGGAGGAGGCGTGCATATACAATAAGTTGCATTGCAATTACATACATGATTAAGAAACAAATAGACAAAGAGTAACCAAATGTCTAACATCAAAGGCCACAAGCATATACAACTATCAAAAGAAACAATTATCATGAAAATTAAGTGGCATCACACTTCGAAAAAAAAAGCAAGGGCTAGGGCCACCAAGAAATAAGCCAAAATCTAGTAACCAAGTATCTAACATCAGGTGCCACTAGCATACACAACTAAAAAAAATAAGTTATCATGAAATTTAAGATACCAATGCAACCAACCCCATCAATGGAGAAGGAGGATGCAAAATTTTCAACTTCTTGTCTCCCTAATCACTAAAGGGATATGAAATGGTATTCTTCTTTTCTTCTTCTTTCTAGTTAGGCTAGGGTTGTTGAAGAAATATAATCATGTTTAATCAAGGGAACCCCCTTGTGGAACTGACCAACCAATTTGACCACGATCCTTATGTTAAGGGAGCGACACCACAATGGAAGCGACCCTCCTACTAAAATAACAAATGTTTGGTTGCAGGATTAGTGCGTGCTAACTCGACATTCCCCTCTCCACTTTATGGCTTCATAATACCTACAAAAATCTATTTCAATTGTCTCTACATACATGTCTTACAATCACAAGTTGGATATGCCCCTCCATTGCATCTCAAAATAATATCTACAACTCTAATAAAAATAATGCCACATTGGCTGGTTGGCTTGGTTCAAGTAACATATAAACCCCAACATACTAGAATCCTTAAGCCAATGGAAGTGACACTATAGTGAAAGTAGCCTCCCTCTCTCTTCTTTCATGGCTTCATAATACCAACAAAAATCATATTCAATTGCCTCCAAATACATGCTTTACTTCAAGGAGTTGGATATGCGATAACATATAAATCCCAAAACACTATAATCTTAAAGGAAGTCAGACCACACATATAAGCCCTAATATACCACAATCTTTATGATAATAAAGATGACAACACAATAGAAGTGACCCTCCTACTTACGTAATGGTTAATTGGTTACATGATTAATATTAACATTTAATTTCATACAAATCAAATATACAAAATCAACACATCTTAAATCGTACTCAACCTATAATACCACCATTTTCCAAACATCTATATCGGATATCAATAACTAAATAAAATATTACATACCAATAACTAAAATCAAATAACAAATACCTTACCTGTGTTGAACTATAAATACCTCATTTTATTCTCTTGATAATAAAATTAGTTTTTCAAAACACTTTAGATCTCGTCACTAAATCTAGATAAACTCAAAAACAAAAATCAATCTCAATGTTTTCACACAACATCATTTCCATTTCCAATGGGTGCAAAATTAGAAACATTGCGGTTTAAACCTATGAGCCAAATAATCGTTTCATTTAATTTCTTAATTATTCTACCTTTTTATATTAGTTCATTAAATATATTTGAGGCTTTGATTTTATTTTCATAAACTTTGTTCTTATATTCAATGGTAATGGAGGGAAATGTGTAATGTGACTTGTATAAACTTAAAAATAGTTTATTTGCATTTATTTAGTGTTATGTTGTAAATGTTTGATATTTATTTACATATGAGTTATTGGTCTAAATTAAGAATTATTTAATTAATATGTTATTTTTGTGGTTTGAAATTTTGATTCATTTATACTCATGATATTAATCATATATGTTTAATATTTTCTTTGTCCTATTGTTGTCATGCAAAATGTGTAGCATGAAAAATTAAAAAAAAAAATCCATCACAACCTAAGTCACATTTGAAAATCATTCTCCCGATCAATGTAAACCTCTCTTCCGACCAACTCAATCATTGTATTACCCTTATAATGGCTAGGATTAATGTACTAAGGTGATTTGCAAGTGTGTTTCATGTGCAGGGATTTTTTTCAAGTTTATTCATGAAGATATCTAGATCCAAGAGAAGATAAGTGCTTCTGGAAGATCCAAAAGGGTTATTTTTGGATTTTTGCACGTGGTGAGAACCCTCTAGCAATGTGTAGGTAAAAGATAACACATCCAAGAAGTGTGTATAAGATCAATGCAATCATATGGGGAATTCTAGGAAATTTCTGCAAGAAAAATAAGGTTTATGAACAAATTATGTAACACCTGGCTAGTTGTAGCATGGTATAAGGAAATGAAAGCAGTAAAAAAGGTAGTCGGCTTGTTCTGGATGTATCAGGAGCTTCAAGATGATTTGGAAAGTAATAAGATACTTGTTAGAAATATAATAATTCCATATCACATTGCAAAAGGTTTCAAGAGATTTAAAGGAGAAGATTCTCAGATTTTTTCCCAGCAGTGCAAATGAAGATCTCTGATCCTAATGATGACTCAACTGAAGATTATGGGAGTTCCAAGGAGATTTGGAACCTGATTAAAATACCAAAGTGAATAAAAGGAACCCTTTATGTGCTCCATATATTTAGTTAGACAAAATTCCATATTTCTCTCCAGTGACAGTTTGACCTTCAGGGGACCACTCGTGACCAAATTTGAAAAGGGGCATGAATTAAAAAAATTAGGTAGAATCAAGGTATTGAAAATAGTGGAAATGTATTCCTTGAGTATTTTACACTCAAAATCATATAATGTTTTCCTATGGAACACCTAAGGAAGCTCTCAGGGCAAGAAAACACTCTAATAGGCTATTTTTAATAGTGCAATGGTGAAGGAAAGCTTCCAAAAGTCATAATTAAAAACTTGGAGACCAATGATTTCTCTTTTTACCTTTGACCAAAGTCAAATGGGACATGGGGGACACAATAATGCACCACCATGATGAGAGGTTCATGTTTTGAATTTGCATCACTTAAAACTTCGCTTGAAGTGTTCAAAAGGTGTTATCCACTCACAACTTAACTTGGCCCCTTACTCATGAAGATAAGACCTTAAGCGCACTTATGAGGACATTATTTCCCTTTTTAAAACTTCTAAAGGGACATGGGGGACACAATTTTTCCACCACATGGAGGAGATCATTTTCGCCACTTGAAGTTCATAACTTGCTCACTAGGTATGTGTTCTCAACCTCACAACTCAAACCACTTGCCCCCTCTTCATGATGCTTCCACCCTTGGAGAATTTTCACACCCTTGATGTCCCATTTTACCATCATAAATTTGGTAAGGGAAATGGGGACATCTGAGACCCATTTATTAAGTTTTAACCCACTCTCTCATGCCAGTTAACCCAGCTTAAGCAAGGTGGGTCAAGGGTGAGTTAAGGTGGGAGTTAGTTAGGTTAGTGAGGGGAGGTGAGTTTAAAAACAAAACTTAGTCATTTTATGTCATTTTTAATATTTTATTTCCCTCTGTTGCTTCTGATATGCTGTTATGGTGCCAAAATTTCTAGAAAACCTCCATTCAAAACCACACTTTTGTTCATAACTCCTTGATCTTTGCTCCATTTTCCATTAAAATTTTCCTATAATTTGCATTCCAGAACGCCTTGAAGATGATGTAAACCTTATTATAATTTATGCTTTGCATTTTCTACACCAAACATTTGAATATTCTAGAATTTTTTTTCCTTTTCAGATCCCAAGAGTTCTAGCGATTGAAAACTCCTAAAAATTAGAGCATGAAACCACATTATAAAACCTAATCTAAAAAAATCAATTTCAGCTCAAACAGACACTTTGAAGGAACACTTATATTTTTAGTAAGTTGGAACCTGAAACATAATAAAAATAGTAAGCATTGAAGAAAAAGAAACAAAAAGTTTGAAATCTCCATGCAATTCTCCAAGTCCAGAACTTAGCAGATTGCAAAATTGGAAATGTTGGTTAAAAATAGAAACTGAGGGTTAGGTGTGAATTACTAAAAATAATAACTACTATGATAAAAAAAAATCACACACACCTTTTTTCCCCTTTTTGTCTTGAGTGTGGAGTGGTGCAATCATCTTCTCTTTCCCTAATTTCATAAATGCTCAAGAAATAGGTAACGTCAAAGAAAGAAACCATGGTTGATGAAGATGCAAGTTCGTCTCATTAGGGAAAGAGAAATATGGTGGATGGTGATGATGTTGAAGTATATCCTTCTGTGAAGGTCTAAAATAGGTATAAGGTTGAATAACATCCTCCAAAAAAACTTAAAATAGGTGAGATTAATCCTTCTTAGTCTCCTAACCATCTGGTAGATCCCATTGTTCCTGCTGAAGCACTTGAATCAACTCATATCAGTTATGCTTTGGTCTCTCGACAAGCACTTGAGATGCCTAGTTTCATTTCCACACCCACTGAGCCTTTTGCACGGGTAAATAAATTACTTGGAGAAGAATCAAGGATAGTGCAACAAGTAGTGAAACCTAGATTTGACGTCATCTCAAAATACATAAGGACAAAGAAGGGAAAGAAAGCAAAAGAAAC
The DNA here is from genome assembly GCA_019776745.2 of Taxus chinensis. Lineage (NCBI taxonomy): Eukaryota > Viridiplantae > Streptophyta > Pinopsida > Cupressales > Taxaceae > Taxus > Taxus chinensis. Next base: position 122,604,761 of record CM034151.1, read on the forward strand.
TTCCCGTTTATAGACTGAGGTATCCGGAGATCAAAATGTGGAGGTGGCACATTTGAAGGTAAATAATCATGTGAAATAAATGATACCTGATGATTATGTAATTATGAAGGTCTCTTTGGGTCAAGCTAAACATGAAGGTGATGCTCACTTATTCAAGGAGTTTTCAACTCGGATACTTACACAGAATGAAGAATACAAACAAACAATTGAGAAACTGGAGGAACATGTAAAAACTCTAGAGGCTTGCATCCAACCTTTCGTAGAGTCCAATTCAACACCTCCTCCTAATGTGGAAGGAATTCCTCAAATCAATACCTTTTATCTTGAAGTGATCAAGAAATCATAAAGGTATATGATGCAGGGGAAGGCTAATAAGAGATGGAATGAGAAGATCATTGAAAAAGGAAAGACACTATTTCCAGAGGTCCCCTCTCTAATAGAGTATATTCTCACTAATTTTTTGGAAGTGAAGAAAGAAAGAGAGGAGATTGAAAGAAAAAATATTCACTTGGATGAGGTGTTCCCACTTGTTTCCAATATGAGCTCCCTTGACTCTCACACCCTTGTGAGAAAAAGTGTGTTCACATTGGCTACCGACAATATATCCCTAGTTTGGTTCTGCATCATGGATGCTAGATACAGTATGATCGAAGATGCAATCTCTAAACTAAAATCTAGTGGAAAAAATTCTTTTAAGATTTTAAATGAGGTCTGTAAATATGTTCAGAGACTTGAGTTCCCTCCACTCACCAAGAATTCATCATCAAAATAACTCATTGTTTCCCTCCAGGAGTTGGTCAAGAAAAAGGCAAGCGATCCTCTTTCCTTAAATAAAGATACCTTAGAGTCCCTTGACAACATCAAAGGATTTATTTAAAACATTGCAAGAGATCACAAAGAATGGTGTAATCAGTGCAAGGGTATCAATGAGGTTTCAAAGATATGGATCAAGGTGTTGAGATACGTTTGCATTCTTGAAGAAGACAAGGTGGCACATGCGGTAGATTAGTTCAGTAAGGAATTCAAAGAAAAATAGTTCATTTTGGAAAACCTCCCTTAGGGATCATGAGTCAGCAAGTTCTCCATCATGTAGGGTTTCATCCTCATTAGAGCAGTCAACTCCCTTCTCCTCTCTTCATCCTCTCTCCTCTTCTCTCCCCCTTTCTAATTCTTCATTGTATACAATCATGGTATTTCATAATATTCACTCAAGTGACTCTCTAATGTTGCATTGTAAAAGTCCCTTTTCATTTATAAAAAGTGGACTTATTTCATCACTTCCTATGAAGATGAAATATAACAAGTGGAATAAGAACTTGAAAGGCCATATGGGGGGTAGGTGAAAGGACAATCTGTAATGTTATAAATTGGAATGGATTCTCCATTCCAAAAAGGGATTGAAGGTTAGTTTTTTTCGTAGTAATTGTGGATTTTTGTATGTTGTTGAGCTTTGTATCACCACTACATAAGAAGTAAGAGCTATATTTCTTCCATTTCATTTACTTATGTTTTCCTCTATTATCCCTCTATTTCGTAACTTTGTAAGCATAATGAACTTGAATAATGGTGGTACAAATTAACTAGCAGCAATTAGTATGTTATTCACTAATCCACAGTCATTTAGTCATCAGACCTAGTGACACAAACTTTCAACACTACAAGTGTTGTATACACAGTTACAAGTGCTTACTTGAGGTATAAACTAAAATATTGTTGTCACAACAATTAGAAAATACAATCCTGGAAATAAACTAAAGTTACAGATGAAAGTAGCTATTATAACTAATCAATAAAACAGGTAAAATCATAACATAAGTAAAGAAATGAATAGCTACAATTCTAATCTATTCATGCAAGGAACTAAAAACAACAAACAAAAAGGAAAGGGGGATTTTAAAAACCACAAGTGGGCCTTTCCTTGGGTACTAACCCTTCCTAAGGCTTGTGTCTACAACAAAATAATAGAACTCGTATTTTATTTACTAGCATGAAGATTACAGAATGAAACTTACAACAATTCATCAACTATGGATCGATTCTTTCTATGGTCTTCGCATTCTCTTTATATTCAACAGAGATGTGAAGAGATTGATTCAAACTAACAGTTACATTTTGATTAAGTACAAGATCATTACCAAGAAATATGTAGATTCTCATGCATGCAATAGAATCGAGAAAAGGTGTTCTAATATGAAAATATAACTAACTTTGCAGGCTAGCATTAAATTATCAAATTAAATCACTAGTTCCACAGTTGTAGTTGCAAAGCATAATCAGGTATTGGCATGAGATATGATTTTTCTTGTCATAATTGTTTCTTTATTAGCATGCGTGAACTCGGGTGAAGTATCCATGTTGATCAAGCTTGCCAAAGTCACAATCTTTGCTTATGTGTGTGCTCTCCTTTGGCTGCAGATGTTTCATTACGGATGATTCCTAGTTATTGTATGTCAGTTGTTGTAGACGAGTCCTTTTTCATTTTGATAGAATGTCTTCGGTTGCATGTTAATGGCTACATATAATGACTTCTTGCAAACAAGTATGACATTCATATAGAGTACTATCAATCATTTCATTGTATCCAAGAGAATAACATACACATTAAAAATCAACAAAATAGAGTAACTTAGTAATAGGTATATTAATTAATATAAGTTTCATAAGTTTAAGTTCAAGTGGAAATGTCTGACAGGGTAACTAGGAAAAACGAGTGCAAGGGTATCAAAAATATACAACATACAATAGATGAGACAATTAAAACAATAATTAAAGGGTCTCATCACACCCACATACCTAATTTCTTGAATGTCCCCATTTAAGAAGTCACCGGTCTATCCTCTGATGTCTTGGAATCAACTTTTATTATACTCCATAGTCACCTAAAATCCACTTGAAGTGAGATGCCTTATGGTTTAATGAATAAATAACCCGCATTCCTTCATAAATTTTCCATGGCACTTTCCTACAGTTCCTCATCTAGCTCTGTGTTCATAGACCAGTGGGGAATATGAAAATGAAATATTTGTGGATAATAAGAAATGGGAAACCAATCTTTGCCACATCCCTTTGATACTTTAATATACGAATTTATCCCTCTGAAAGTTTGAATGATATTGGGATATGAATGCATTTCTTTTCTTTTCATCTATTGGGACATCTCTTCCCATATTGCTTTGTAGGCATGTACAATTTCCATTTTATTATACTTGATGAAGTCTCTTACCTCATTATGGGCTTCCTATCTCATCATGTATACCCTTTGTTTTATTTTCTTCTCTTTCATAAACTTCCCATACTTCTCAATCATTGCCTTAGTGTTTCCAAATTTTGCCCTGATCATTAGAGGTTGTACCTTGAAAAAGCGTCTATAATCCACCATTTATTTCTCTTTTTATAACTGGTGTCCCCAGATTTCACCCTAAAATTTGAGACTACCTCATGTTAAAAAAATTCATTCTTTTAAAATAATGGGTCATTTTGTGTGTTAATTACCAAAAAGTGTCTGTGTTGTGTCAATATATTCCCAGAGAGTCATATTAGCCAATTTCGCCAAATACCCAGATGCCCGAAATCATTATATTTTGTCGCTGGGGTTTACCTGCGGGAAATTTTTACTTAATTATTTAGAGCCCCGTTTGAGGAAAATTGTGCTCCGGTTTAACCTTGTTGTGGTCTTACATGTCAATATTCCCATATACTAGTAGGGTTTTAACCAAGAATGAATCTTGGGCTTTATCTATGACTTCTAGCAACGTTTTATGTTTTTGGTGTTTTCCCATTTTGTTTTCTATGAAATTTCTCTAGGTCAATTCCTTTGTCGGTTTAATCTGATTTCTTTCCTGGAGTATCTGGAGATAACCTATGAACGTTATGCCAGAAGGAATTTGTCACAGGAGTTCTAGTTCTCTCTGAAAAGACGAAGTCATGCACTTAAAAACTTCTTCTAGGCAGGTCACATTTTTGGGAAAAGAAAATTTTAAAGATACAATGAGATTTTTGGTAGCAGCATGCAGGTGGGATTTTTGTATCTACCTAGCAGGATACTTTTTCCCATGGAAGAAACACCACTTAAGTCACAATGGAAAAATTAGAGGTAGCAGGTAGGCGGGAATTTCTTACCTGCCTTGCAGGGTGAAAATTCTCATTGTGCAATAAAAGAAAATCACTTAAGGCATTGATGGGATTTTCTTACCTGCCTTGCAGGGTAAAAATCCCATTATGAAATTCAAACAACTTAAGTGGATCATGGGATTTTTGGAGCTACGGTGCAGGGTGAATAATCTCAATGAAAATTGGCTTTTAAAAATAGAAATGGCTTATGTCAAAAAGTGCGACCCCTTATGTGATAGAAGGTCAACTTTAAATGCATTAATTAATTAATTCTTTCTCCAAATTTGGCGCCCAAGCATGAGGAAAATTCAACAAAGGGAAAGTGGATAAAGGGAAATTAGAATTAGAATTAGAATTCTAAAATTAAATAAATATTATTTATTTAGTGCAGCCCCTTCATGTCAAAAAGTGTGCCCCATATGGAAGAGGAATAATACTTTTTAAAGTATTAATTGATGTAATGAATTCATATTTTTAGTGGATGAGGTCAAAGCACACTGTGAAACTTAAGTGAACTGGAAGTAGAGAGCTAAAATTAAATAAATTTAATTTATTTAATGGCAGCCGTGAGCATGCACAAAACAGGCGCCCCAGTTGAAGAGAAAAGCATGTTTATTAATTAATTAATTTCCAGGAATAGGAGGGGCAATTATTAATTACAGAATGGTGCATGTTATATAAGTATGGGCTGCCAAAAGGCTGAATTAATTCTTTAGCAAGAAAGTGCAGCCCAGGCAATTTTGACGCCCCATTTGAAGAGGAATTTTTCTCAGAAGAAGGTCTATTTACTGTTGGAAGTCTTCAAAGTTTGGCGCCTAAGTTTGAAGGAGCTTGAATTAAGTTTGATTAATTGTCTACATAGTGGTATAGGTGCTCATGTGAAGTTGACAAAATTCATGCTTGCTTTGCATGCAAACAAAACATCAAATTTTGGGGCAGCAGACTTGATATATGCAGATTTTGATAATTAAAATCAAGTGTTCATGTTTTGGTTGCCATCTTTGTCTGAATTAATTGCAGGAATTCATTACAAGTGCTTTTATAAGAGAAAGGGAGCTTAAATCAATGTCCAATACATTGAACATATCCTCCAAATATGAAGAAATCTCCAGATCTGCACCGGTTGTAAAGAATTTTGGCTGAATAAAAAGAAAAATAATTGCTCAGACAAAGATCACTCCAGCCATGGCAAAGCAGGATGAACGAGAAAGATCAGCAGAATCATGCATAGATCTAGATCCAGATTCAAATCCAGATCCATAATTGCAAAGGCTTCATCCTCTTGTTTCGAATGCAGCCCGTGAAGAAGTCAGTGCATGGAGAATTCCTTCCAGGACCTTGTGCATGTTCTCCCAATCTTCCAGTTGAAACCTTCATTGAATTTGTATTCACCGGAGTGCTTTCCAAAATTTTTAATTTCTCATATGCAATTAAAAATAAAAATGATGAGTTATTTACGAGCAAACATTGCACTGATGCATGTACTAGAGAAGAACTACAAAAGCTTCAAGGATAAGAGGGAAGACATGTCAAAGGAAATACCCACAAGAAAATCACAGTCGCTTCCATATCCAGTTTGGTGAGAATTAAGGGAAAAAGAATCAACTGCATGTAGAATATGAAAAAAGAACAAGACTGTAGCTTTCCTCTTCCTTCTTCTTTCCTCAGACAAAATAATTGAGCGATCAATTAAATTATAAAACTTAAGTGATTAGTTTAAAAGCCATTACTTCAAGAAGTCAACTACTTAATAGGTGGCATACATTTAAAATAGAAGGTTTTATCTTCAATTGCAAATCATGCATGTCATGCAAAGAGGAATTCTAGGAGGGAGATTGCTAGTTGTTTCCTTTCCCACTTCCACATGTGCCAGTTCAACTAAAAGCTTCTGACTTGTAATTTCCCCTTTACATTCTATAAGTAGAGGAAGAACCTTTGAGTTCAGGATCAGAATTTTTAAGCAGCATTCTTGTATTCCAGACTTTGTGCTGAAACCCCTAATAGCTATTTGAAGCAAAGGAATACAAAGGAGCATATTTCCGGAGAACTTTGTGTCACAGTGCATTTTGTTTCTAGCTTTTGTCTTAGATCTACTTATAAACTTTGTGTTATTTTAGATCTAGATCTAAAGGCTGCCTTTGTTTATAATTTTGTGTGTTGATATCTATTGGTTCTGTCTATGTGCATGTAATCAACTCTGTTATCTATTGATTGGGTTGCACATCTTCCCTATTTCTTCCATGTGTTTTATTATTCCCTTCTTCTTTAAATATTTCCTTTCTTTAACATCTACTTACTTGCTGCAAAACTATACAGCTATGGTTCATGAGCTGCATGGTTAAAGTAAAACCCCCAAATAGATACTAACATATTTAAATGACAAATCTTACATGGGAGCCTCACCGATAAATGAGGGAGATTTATCTCATGACTGCCTAGGTTTTCAGCTATGCAGAAAATCTAGCCAACAATAACTCATTGTTGAAGTAAGAACACAATTCCCGTATTTGTACATCCCCAATGTAGATAATAGGGATCTAGTCTCTGTCATACTCTAAAGCATAATTATACACATAAAATTCACAAAGAAGTAACTGGATCTCATGGTGAATTTTCAGATATATTCTGAAGAAGGGTCTGGCTCCACTGATGTCAAATGGTATGACATTGTTAATACAAGTGTATTTTAATTGCAACATTTGTTCTTTCAAGAAGACAACATAAATGTTAGATGGTGGTCTACATTTGAATATTTCATTTTCCACCTCTGTTGTAGCTTCTTGTTTCTTATTTATCCTTGCAATTTCATTGTCCTTGGCCCTGAGTTGTCTATCTTTCTCCTCAAGATCATGTTGATGTTGGAAGAGTAACTCTTCCTTCTCTCTTTCCCACCTTCTTTGTAGCTTGTTAAAAATAATTCTCAAAATTTTTCACCCAATATTATGAAGTGGTTTGGGTTGCCATATCTCTACATACTGGCGTAGGAGGCTCTCTAAAAACATATTTTATGAAAAAATGTGGTTGTGGTGGAGACACAAGTTCTGAGATTACATGAGCTATACCTCAGGAAATTGGAGGATTGTTTAAGTACATTGGCTCAATAGATTCATTAACAAGTTTTGGTTCAAGGGTTTGGACAATGTTTTCAATTGTTTAGTCTTTATCAAGTGGAAAAATTTCTTCCGTATCCATGGCACTGGTATGTGTTTAATGTATTAGTTGTGTTGTTACTTCATCAGGTTATTCTGCATTATCTACAACTGCAGCGTTTATTTCCTCAACTTCCTTGGTTACTACATCCTCTTCATGTTGTGCATGAATAGCCTCTGATTCATTAGGGTTGTTATGAACATTGGTTATATTTTCAAATTATTCAACCGATACTACTTCTTCATGTTGCATGTGGATTTCCCCAGCATGAATGACCTCTGTTTGAACCTCAGTTGGTTCAATAGGGCACTCATGAGTAGATTGCTCACCTAATTCTTCCTCTTCTGTCTCTTCCACTTCCTTATGTGCATCTTCCATGACTACATCTTAATATACATTTACATGATATCCATGCTCAAAATCCATTAGAATTTTCTCCTCATTCTTTTTCGACCCTTCTTCATCACTATCTAGAAAGATTTGAATGTTTCTACTAGGCCTTGAGGTATTGGTATTTTTAGTATTAATTTTGTTTGACCTCCTACACGGTTCAGATACTTTTCCTGAAGCTTTATGTTTTCCTTTGGAGGAAGAAAACCCTGGTGTTGATAGATTGAGTAAATTTTCAACTACTAGAAACCTGTTAGGAGAGATGGGCCTAGGGCTTTGTTTTGGAGATGGAGGTTCTTCATGGATAGATGATTCTATAGGAATGGAAGATTCTGGAGGAATGGAATTTTCTACAGGATTGGGGGTTTATGAGGGAATAGAGGTTTTTGTGTGAAAAGAGGTAGAAACTACAATTTTAAGTGGAGGAGGTGTGGAAGATCTCCATTTCTTCTTCCCCTTATGCACTAAATCATTAATTTTTTTTCTCTAGAAAAGTCCCCCAGTTTACTGCAGGATGTTTTTTTGCCAATGCATGTTTTATAACCAAAATGACAAGCTAATTGTGAGATAAGGCAGACCTACCCCTTTGTGATTCTTTACTCATCTTCTTCAAAATCTCATGCAAAAAAATTAGAACATTCACATGTTTGTTATTCTTTAAATGATTGAGCAATTTGAAATAGATAGTATTTAACCTTAAATATCGACCTTCACAGGTAAAATATTTTATGATATAGTTTGACACATCTTCCCAAAAGGGTTCTAAAGAAGTTCGTAGAGTACTTTGTCTGTCTTTCACAAAGTTGTCATATTTGTCTCCAAACTATACACGAGCTTTTTCTGGATTTTCTTTTGCAGGTTACATCTCGCCCTCCACCAGTAATCCAGTGACTACACCAATATTTCATCATCAAATTTAAATTTCAAACCTTTTATTGTTGCTTGACCATCCCTGAAGGTGGCGGCGAATTCTGCGACCATTGAATCATTGCGAATTTGGAATTTATTGATGTATTCCATCTAACCACTATCATGAAAGTACTACAAAATGTGTGGTTGATTTTGGAGATGAGAGTGGTTTGTAGGTTCGTTTCTAATCAAGTCTCGCTCCATTGTTAAATTATGTAACTTCTGTAAGCTCTATGAAGCAAGAGGTCTTTCACTTGGAATTGATTTTACAAAATTCGAATGAATGGAAGAAATCAAGTGTTTTCCTTTCCGAAATTTGCAACCAATTTTGCACACATCTTGTAAAAGCAAGCATTAATTTGAATTGAAGGATATCCCCGTGTGAATTGAGGTTTTGTGATAACATGGGATGACGTGGGAGACAAGTCACATTATAGAAGGCAGCAGAACATTATCATAAATAAATTTTATTTATGACTCGACACATATTAATTAAATATAATTATTCTAGCTCTAATTTATTAAAGGAATTTGAGTGCACTTAACTCGAGATGTATGCTAAATAATTGTGACATGTGCCTTGTTGGATTTTGTGCCCTTAGATGCATGCATGAGGCTGCATGTTGAGGTACTGTGTGGCTACAAGTAGTGTTGTTATAGGATCTATTGTTGTAGGTATTACTATATAGAATAAGCTCTGTAATGAATTTAATTGATTCATGAAGAGGGAAGATTGAATTTTCTAGTGCTAACTATCTATCTCTTTTTGATCATTCTGTTGGGTCCTTGATTCTTCATACAATCGTGTTCTAGAAAAAATGAAAGCGAAATAGGGTTTTGGCTGCATACTTTTGCAAGTGGACATTTATTTTTTGCACCACCTCCTTTCTTCAGAGATTATGCACTCCTTACTAAAAATACACCAAATCCTACAAAACAAAAAATAATAAGAAAATAAAACATGTTAGTGGGTGGTACTGATCACCATGAAGGATGATCACATCACTTTTATTCGTCCTTTGGGTATCCAGCAAGCCTAATATACTAAGGACACTGAAGATATCATTCCTCTAAAACTTTAGAAGATGAACCAATGGGTTCAACTTCTGACCTCAATTCTGATGTTCTCATTTCCATCTTGCTTTGGCCTCCTCTAAACTATTGGATGAAGGTGCTCATGTCAGTTGGCTTTTTGTACAACCTTAATCTATGACCATTTACGAATAGTTTGAATCTCACAATATGAATTGTGGTGAGTTTCACAACTCCATTGGGAAATATCTTCTCAATCTCATATGGACCTAACCACCTTGTCCTGAGTTTTCCCATGTGGTCCTTATATTTAAAGTCAAAGAGAAGAGCCCAATCACCTTATTGAAATTGCCTTGTTTTGATGAACTTGTTATGCCACTTAATGATTTGCTTTTGTACCACCTCTGTATTATGAACAACCTACCTCCTCATTTCATCTGACTCATTGAGTTGAAGAATCCTTTTCCTCTGAGCTTTAGACAAATCTATGCCTAATTCTAATGTAGTTCTTAATGTCTTGTGCTCAAAATCAATAGGGAGAACAATAATATTACCATACAATAACTCAAAAGGTGTCAATCCACTTGTTTTCTTCCATATGGTATCAAATGCCCAAACTTCCTCTGGAAGTCTTTCTAACCAATCCCTTCTATGCAACGCAATAGTATTTGTAAAGATGGCCTTAATTTTTATGTTTTTTACTTCAGCTTGGACATTGGATTGTGGATTATAAGGTGTAGACTTCATATGCCTGATTTCATATTCTGTGGCTAAATCAACAATAAATTCAGTTGTGAAGTGGGTACCTTGATCCGTGACAATCTTTATTAATACTCCATACCATGTAAAGATGTGGTCATATAGGAATTTTGAAACTTTTTCACTCTTCTGATTTGGTAATGCTTTCACTTCTGTCCATTTGGTGAGGTAGTCTGTGCACACAAAAATGTATTCTTTTTGCTAAAACTTAGGATCCATGGGACCAATAAATTCCAATACCCATTTTTCAAATGGCTACAATACTACTTGAGGATGTAATGGAATTTCATCTGATTTGGTAGGATCTCCCATTCTTTGGCACTTATCACCTCTCCTCACATACAACGTTTCATCCTTGTGTAGTGTAGGCCAGTAATACCTTGTTGTTAATACTTTATGCACTATTACTTTTGTGGAAAAGTTCCTCCACATGGCTCACCATGGTAGGCTTTGAGGACATCATAAATTTCCTCATCATCTATACATCTTCTCATAACATTATCCTGCCTTATGTAGAATAGGAAACCAACTATCCACGAAAAATTCACACTTTTCTCAACAATTTATTTCTTTTCAGAATATAGATAGTGTGGAGGTGTCTTACCTGAAAGAAATGGAAAACAAGTTCTCATCTAGAAAAGAATCATCCACTACTACTTCCTCATTATTATTCTCCATCCTTGAGAGAAAATCTTCTACAACATTGTCTTTCCCATGTCTAACTACAGAAAGTTACACTCTAAAAATCTTGTAAGAGTAGCATACCCTGATTATCCTACTCAGCCATATACAACTAGTTATCAATCATTACATATTTAATACCCACCATGATCAAGTTTCCCTCCCCATTGGGTATCTCGTGACTGTCCGTGTCCTAAATTCTCTAATGGTGTCAAACAACCGCAAAAAAAAATCCTTACATTGAGTGACTGCAAAAGGAATTTCAAACTCCCCCACCATGTTGCATGATCCTTGCTCACATCACAGGTATAGCATAATCCAGTCACTCCCATACTTGGGGGTCATCACAACTTCTCCAATGGCCCGACATTGAGGCTATCAAATGTATCTATCATCTCATGGAAACATTCAATTTGGTTCTCTCAAAAAATGTTTAGATATTTCCTAAGCATCACTTTCATCAAACCCTTTAGAATACAACTTCATACTATCGTCAATACCCTATGACGTAATGCTAGTATCCATTATTCATACTTGGTGACAAAAGGGTCTAATGGTCACCATAATTCACTGCTTTACACTCTATGCTTCATGATCTATCTTTCTAGTGAATATTTTCAAACTATTTCTCGATGACGCACTCTTGTTCTATGGTTCATTCTTGAGGTATTGAGGGGTCTTTTATAAATAAACCTCATTTCATACACATTCTTTGCTAGGGCTACGCTACATTCCTATCAGATGATCACATATTGACATAACACATTCCTCTCACACATCATACATGTCGCATTTTTTTAAGGACATATCTATGGTCCTGTGATCTCTTAAGAAACTATGTCTAAATAAATAAATGCTTCATCAAAATACTTAAATGGAATGTAACAATCATCCATGATATACCTCCAAACAATCTAAGGTTACATATTTGATGCTAAGCAATTAAGTAATCTTAAATTTGAAACCCTAGCATTGCACAAATCAAAGGGAAGAACAAAGTACTTAAATGATTCCCCATGGACATATCAAAGGTGGTAAAGAGATGGAAAACTCTATTGAAATAGGAATTTGGTTTATAACTACTTGTAACCGTTCAGAAAAGAAAATTATGTGACTGTCCAGCAATGAGGTGGGATAGTAGTGCTGATCGATAGAAGGTCAGTGGAAAGTGATCCTAGGCTTTGCTATTACCCATTGTAACTACTCTATAGTCTAAGAAAGATTATTCAGATTCTAAATTCTTTCTAGGTTGGAAGGGTATCATAAATATTCATTTTTGGTCACTTGTACTGTCTTAAATTAGGATCATTGAATGTCACCCATAACCTACAATAATTTCTTAAATGATATCTTTCACTAAAACCCTCAAACCTAGGTTCATTCTCCTAAAAAATAAAGATATCAAAATGAGGGGTTACAACTGTCCTTGATGTATATCAAACGAGTACAGAGTCTTACGACCTGAGTGTAATGCATGTCTACATAGTTCATGACCCAATGTAGTTCTAAGTGCTTTTGTGTGGAATTGTGAAACTAACAGTGGCTCTTGTTGCGTGCTCAATGCACTTGATAACGATTAAGTGGCTAGATGGTAGTAATCTCCAATGTAGATAGATGTCAGTGCATGAAGCATAATGAACTTCCCCTCCTATGCGTGTATACAAAGTATCAGTCCCTTGCCCTGGATGAAGCTGGATGTCAGGATGGAGTTCTTGAATGCTCTTGATACATGTCCTTTGAATGCAATCTTAGGTGGTGATAGCTAATGTTTGATTGTTTAGGTCCTTTAGCTTATGCATCACATAACTTTATCATCTTATATGATTCATTCTTACCTTGAATTATTCTGTAATTAACCCCGTTAGAAAGGCTGAATACCAAAAAGATCCTCTTGTCCCAAATGACTATGAAAGGACTTCTCCAACATATGTGAGCAAAGTGACAAAGAGGTTAGGGGTGCTTCAGAGGGGACGGGGGGTGCAACTGACACTGGTTTGGTCTTCTTCATCGACTAGGTATGCATGTTGGTGTCTAGGATGAGAAATGCTAGAGTGTCCACTTCCAGTTGGAGACTGAGCATATTAACATGAGTGTAAGATCAACAATAGAATGCATCAGTAGTTGCTAAGAAAAGGTCTTCCAAGGATGATGGGTTAATCCTAGTAAATTTTCTTTAGGTTAGAGAATCATATGAAGTCAGTAGGGTACTACCAGTGAGTCTAGGACTACTACTAGATACTCTAGAAGTCCTGTCAAGTTTAGTTGTCTGACATGTCTGTAAGCTACCAGACTTTATGTTATTGAGTGAAATAGTCGATCCAACATCAAAGTAGATCCATGAATATGTGTACCTGTTAACCATGTAGATTGATGGTAAAAAGCCCCTGAGAGACAAGGAAAAGTGTGGAGTGATAAAAATGTGTCATTGCGTGGAACACTAAAGAAGAGGAAGCTGCCTGGATCTATAAAGTTTAGCATGAATGACGTTCCCTAAGGGAAGAGCATATGTGTCGATGTCGTGAGTTGTACCTTTTTTTGGTGTACGATTGTTGTTGATGTATTCCTCTGATGTGATGTGACTACTGCTTCTAATAAGGACATAGGTCCTGCAAAAGAGAAGGATGAATAAGATAGTCAAATACATTAATAGCTTGGATCAATGGTATTTTGACACAAATGTATTTGAGCTAATTGAAAAAGTTAGAATCAAATTCTGATCTGAGGTCAGTATTCTTTTCTTGTAATCTTGTAAAATGTGAAAAATGGACATGTGCACCTTATCCATGATGAGAAAAGAGTGTAGAAAGGATCCTGAAGATGATGTATAGGAATGATTTTTTCAGGTGATCTTCACACTAGTTTCGCCAATTGTAAGTTTTTTGGGTGATCTCACGAATCAAGAACTGGAAGAAGTGTAGGGAGAAAAGTCTGGTGATCATCCTCTTACCTTTAACTGTGGTTCTTCTAGAAATTTAGAACACCACTGAAGATGGTAGTGTAAAAATATGATCCGGAGAACAGTGCTCTGATCCAACGCGAGAAGATAGAAAATGTTGTCTAGTGCAATAGCATACTAAGTGCTAAGGTACTTAGTATGGTCCTGTAAAATAGGCTTGTTGAGAAAATTTGTTATTAGACTATGCGTTGAACTGAAAAAGTAGTTGTGTAACTTTTGGTTGGTCAGCATGCGTCTAGGAAGGGTTTGACGCCCAGATCTTGCTAATGTTTCTATTGATAAGGAGGCTATTGATAAGATTTTTTGTAATTAATATGTGGGTTATTCCACTGTTATCCCCTCCACGGTTATTGTTATGATTGGGGAGGTTGTTTCCATTATTGTTATGGTTGGCATTGGTATTAAGGTTTCCACAATTGTTGGTATTGGTTAGGATATGGGGCCCATCTTAATTTGGGGTGCTTGAGGAGTATGTAGCCCAAAGGAGGAATGACTACATGTGTTGATTACTATGACCAATTGTGGGGGGAAGGGAGTAGTGTCTTGTGTAGAAACCAAGGCACATGCCTAAAAAAGTGGCTATGAGACAAGTGTTGAGTACAAGCAAAGAAAAACATGCCCATCCTCTGTCTCCAGACGAAGTGTAAACTAATCAAATGAAGCATACAATGTCTTAAGCATAAGACGTAAGAAGAAAATTATTCCGTAAAAAAATCGGTGTCAAATGCATGGGATTACTACTATGAGTAATGTTACAAGAAAATCAAGGCTTCTTTTTGGTGTGTAGAGAATCCAGTTGATTAGCCATGTCATTGAAAATCTCCTGCTTTATGTTTTTAAACATGCTAACAATCTCTGAATTGGATATGTTCCTCATTGCTTTGGTAGCTAATCCACTTCTTGATATTAAATTTCTTACCCTCTTCATAGTATCTCTTGAGTAGTTTTTACAGGATTCAAAGATTTGGTCAAAAGAAGATTTTGAAATGTCTCCTACTCAAGATAAATATTAGAATGTAAAAATTAGAGAATCCATTTCCTCCTCACTGAGTCCATTGTGGGACTAGTAATAGGTACTGAGGCAAACATCGATGTATATCAGTGGTGTCGATTAAATTGTGTACAAGCCCATGAACCTTAAAAAGTAGTATTCCAAAGTTGAATGCTCCATGTGTGATATTCTATAAAGATAATGACATCCTTTGATATTTGGTCTAGCAATGATCCTAATAAAGTGTACATATAAGCATTAAGAAAGCATTTGAGTAAATGTGGACACAACCTATGCGATATGCTATGGATGAGATGGAATGGAATGCAAAGTGAATAATAGGAGCCACATGCCCCTTGAGTGTAGCATGGAATAGATCCATTTTATGTGCATCAGTGGTATAATCATAGCTTCTGCACAGAACATCAAACTCAAAGAGAAAAGTATCTAGATCCTATGACATAGCTCTATGGAAATTCGAAAAGGATGAGGGAGATTTATTATTCATACCAATAGCTGCATTGTTTCCAGTGATGGGGAACTCAAAGGTGGTTTCCCCATTTTAAACATTTTCATTTTGATTTACTTCATTTTCCATCTCTACCTGCTCAGGAGCAGCTTCAGAGGCTTCACTTGGAGGATTATCCTCGAAAATCAAATCGAGTATAGAGGTTTATTCTTCCAAATTTTTACAGGTAAATAAAGAGGTTTGTGCTACTTGTGGATTAGGTAAAAATATATCAAGGGAATCCCTTGGGCGATGCATACATCAACTACTCAAATCTATCAACGGAAAATTAGTTCAGGGGTTCAATTTGACGTAAATTCCTAAAAACCTAGATTGCCTCTAAGGAATGAAAAAACCCCATTAAAAACCTAATAACTTGGCAGGGTCCCTAGAAACAACACCAAAAATGGTGGTGTAAATTAACTAGCAACAATTAATATGTTGTTCACTAATCCACAATCATTTATTCATCAAACTAGGGACATAAAATTTCAACACTGCCAGTGTTGTATAAACATTTACAGGTGCTTAAGAGTTATAAACTAAAAGACTGTTGTCACAATAATTGGAAAATACAATGCTAGAAATAAACTAAGTTGCAAATGAAAGTAGATGTTATAGCTAATCAATAAAATAGGTAAAATCATAACACAAGTAAAGAAATGAACTGTTGTAAATCTAATCTATTCATGCAAGCAAATAGAAACAAAAAACAAAAAGGAAAGGGGGATTTAGCAAACTAGAAGTGGGCCCTGGCTTGGGTGTTGACCCTTCTTAAGGATTGTGTCTACAGCAAAATGATAAAACTCAAATTTTATTTATCATCATCAAGATTACAAAATGAAACTTACAACAATTCCTCAACTATGGATTGATTCTTTCTATGGTCTTGATATTCTCTTTATATTCACAAAGACATGAAGAGATCAATTCAAACTACTAGTTACATTTTGATTAATTACAAGATCATTACCAAGAAATATGTATATTCTCATGCATGCAACAGAACTGAGAAAATGTGTTCTAAGAAATCAATATAACTAAATGTTCAATCTAACAATCAGTTATCAAATTAAATCCCTAGTTCCATAGTTGTAGTTGCAAAGCATAATTAGGTTTTGGCATGAGATATTCTTATTGTTGTCATAATTTTTTCTTTATTGGCATGCATGAACTCAGGTGAAGTATCCACATTGATCAAGATTCCCGAAGTCATGGTCTTTGCTTATGTGCATGCTCTCCTTTGGTTGCAGGTGCTTTTCTATAGACAAGGCCCAGTTGTGGCATGTCAGTTGTTGTGGACGAGTCCATTTTCATTGTGATAGAGTGTCTTCGGTTGCATGTTAGTGGATACATATAACAACTTCTTGCAAACAAGTATGGCATTCATACATAGCACTATTAATCATTTCATTGTATCCAAGAGAGTAACATGCACATTCAAAATCCACCAAATAGAGTAACTTAGTAATAATTATATTAATAAATATAAGTGCCATAAGTTTAAGTTCAATTGGAAATTTCTAACACGATAACTAGGAAAAACGAATGCAAGGGTATATAAAATATACAACAGATGAGACAATTAAAACAGTAATTAAAGGGTATCATCACACCCCTAGACCTAATTTCTTGAATGTCCCCATTTAAGCATTCACTGGTCTATCCTCTGCTTTCTTGGAATTAGCTTGTATTATATTGTATAGTCACCTGAAATCCATTGAAAGTGAGAGGCCTTCTGGTTCAGTGAAGAAATAACCCGCATTAATTTTGAACTTTTTCGTGACCCTTTCATGTAGTTCCTCATCTAGCTCTGCGTTTCTAGACCAGTGGGGGATAGGAAAATGAAATATTGGTGGATAATAAGCAATGGGAAACCAATCTTTGCCACATCCCTTCAAGAATTAAATATAGGAATTCATCCTTTTGAAAGCTTGAATGATATTGGGATATTAATGTATATCTTTTCTTTTCATCTATGGGGATATCTCTTCCCATCTTTCTCTACAGGCATGTACAATTTTCATGTTATTATACTTAATGAAGTCTCTTGCCTCATCATGGGATTCCTATCTCATCTTGTATACCCTCTGTTTTATTTTCTTCTCTTTCATAAACTTCCCATACTCCTCAATCATTGCCTTAGTGTTTCTAGATTCTTCCATGATCATTAGAGGTTGTACCTTGCACAAGTGTCTGTAATCCACCATTTTTTATCCCTGTTTAACTCATTATTGAAGTAAGAACATAATGCTCATATTTTTACATCCCCAATGTAGAGAATATGGATCTAGTCTTTGCCATACTCTAAAGTATAATTATACATATATAGTTCACAAAGAAGTAACTGGATCTCAGGGGAAATTTTCAGATAGATTCTAAAGAAGGGCTTGGTTCCACTGATGTCAATGTTAATACAAGTGTATTTTAATTGCAGCATTTTTTGTTTCAAGAAGACAACATAGATGTTATATGGTGGTCTACATTTGAATATTTCATTTGCCACCTCTACTATACCTTTTTGTTTGTTCTTTTTCCTTGCAATTTCATTGTCCTTGGCCCTGAGTTGTCTATCTTTCTCCTCAAGATCATGTTGATGTTGGAAGAGTAACTCATCCTTATCTTTTTCCCACATTCTTTGTAGCTTGTCAAAATAATTCTCAAACTTCTGCACCCAATAGTTTGAAGTGGTTTGAGTTTCCATATCTCTAGATATTGGCCTAGGAGTCTCTCTAAAAACTTCTTTTATGACAACAGGTGGTTGTAGGCTAGGTGGTGGCATTGGTGGAGACAAAGAATCTGAGATTACATGAGCTATATATTGGGTAACTGAAGGAATGTGTAAGTGTATTGGCTCAATAGATTCATTTATAGGTTTTGTTTCAAAGGTTTGGACAATGTTTTCAATTGTTTCTTTTATATCAAGTGGTAAACTTTCTTCAGTATCCATGACATTAGCTTATTTTTCATGTACTTGTTGTGTTTTCACTCACCTTATAGCACAAGACTCACCTTTGCATTAGCGCAAGGCTCACCAAGGGGCACAAGAATAGTCAAATTCATTAATTCAGAATTCCTTAGAGGAATGGATTTTCACAAAGGAGATGAATAGCTCAAATGGATAAACTACGAGTTGATACAGCTAACACATCAGTTAACACAATGACACGAGCATAAAACATGTGCCATTACCTCAACCTCCATTCATGCAGATTATGAGGCCCAGTCACTCCTAGTTTAATTCTAGTTCCTGAAAAATGTGATTTAGACAGACAATTATGGATTTACAATCACCACGATTCTCTAGAATCAATCTAGGATCTATAGTATCTTCTAACACTGATTGAATCTCTCAAATGAATCAATTACAAACTTCACTTGCAGCTAATGAGATCATTTCAAATCAATCACTTCATAAATTAATCCTTCCACAACTATAATTCTTAGGATAGTTAGTCATTATTTTAGTCAGCGTCCATTTAAGTAATTATTAATTGAAAATAAACTAGTTCTCTCCTAGAGAGACTAGGACCGCTCTATTATAAAAGATTTAATGTATGACGATTCAAATTTTAGTTCAGTCAGTCGATTACTGTAAAATAATTACTTTCAATAAAATTTCAGATTCAGGGAAAACTTTATTGTGTAACTTACAACGTTGAACCCAATCGAAGGGAAGGAGCAAGGACCACTCCTTCCCAACGAGAAGGGAAACCTTACTGTTATTTCATTTCCTTCATTTCACATTCATTTAAATTTCCAACATTGCATTACTTTTAGTTTCTTTCATTCTATTTTTAGTAAGTCTTTGTTGTTGATTCATTCCATTTTCAAATTGCAACTAGTATAATATTCAGTTAATTTCACTGTTACAAAAGTGTTGAGAATGATTTTGATTGTTCCCTTTGTTGCAAATAACCATGGACATTTCCCTGGACTAATAGATATAATATAATTAAAATACGAGTATCAATGATGCTCGTCATTGACTCTATCAAGGAATGAATCCATGTCATGTTTGTTTCCCTCATCTCAATGATGAAGTTTCAAGATTGGTGTTTAGAACCAATGAGTGATAACAAGCATGAAGAAAAATATGACCACCAAGACCTAAAAATTTCTAATCAACCATAATTTTGGACCAGATCTTGTAGGGGTAAGGATTCATGAACAACAAAGAGGTGTCTTATTTTATACAAAATTCTGCAATCATCCACGGGAAATAAGGTTAGTTGAATTTATTCAATAGTCATGGAAATATTGTCTAGAATGAAGAAAATTGATGTATGTGAAGAACTTTTCATCAAGTCTTGGTGGCTTCAATTTAAAAGGACTACTTCAAAAGGAAATAAAATGGTACTTACACCTAGTGATGATCACGAATCTAAAAACTTGATGAAAAGGATGTAGAAGAGGTATAAAATGTTGTATGAAATGAATGAAGATGAAGAATTTCCCACAGTTAGTGTTTTTAACTTCAAAAAACTAATTAAGAAACTCAAAGCATTGTATTTTGTATCCCTTCCTTTAGATGATTTTCTTGCATATGAAGAGGAGGAAATGACAATATTGAAAAGAGAGTACATGCAAATAATTTTGAGTGTTGCAGAAGGAAATTCGGATCCCCAAATCAACCTTGAAATTTTGAATTATGCCGAGGCTATACAAGAAAAAATCAAGAAACTTGAAGCACTCCATAAAAAGGAGGAAGAAGATATTTTTCCTTCACAAAGTGACCTTGATGATGGTCTATATTATAAGGTGTTTATTACAAAAATATTATTATGCACTTCTAATGAATGCCATGTCCTTAAACCTTCTGATGAAAGTCAAATCAACACCTTGGAGGATGATGAAGAAAACACGATATTTGTATGTTCATCAATTCATTTTGGCTTGAGGCACATTCGTTAGAGAAACAAAGATGAAGATTCTTGGTCTATGACAAATGAACTAGTGCTTATCAAGGACTTTGTCAACCATGAGGATGTTCAAGAAACTAGTCCTCCATCCCAAAATCAGATTCTTCAGGAGGATGAATTTGAGGCAATCATGGATAGTTTCCTTTCAAATTTTGAATCTTCACTTGATGCACAAATTCACAATGATGAAATGGCGAAAAGGGAAGAATCTAATTTTCCTCTTGAAATAATTGGGGATGAAAAAATGGAGCATGATCTCACTAAGGAGATGATTTCCTTGAAGGAGTATAATTTTGATCACCATAGCAAGTATGGAGTTTTCCCACTCCTTTGCAAAGAAAAAGAATCTATAGGAAGTGCTCAAAGTGGACACAATAATTTTCCTCATGTTACAACATTGTATTCTTCCTCATATCATGATGAAGATTCAATGCACCTTGAATTGAAAGGTGTTACCTTCCCGTGTAACATGGATCTCTTCTCCTTATCTGAGAAAGATGAAAACCAAGTATTCCTGGTCTTGCAAGAAGGTGAACCCCTGATCACAAGAAATGTCAAGCAAGAGGATGAGGATTATTCAAATGAATTTTGGCCATGTGTAGATCATATTTACAACCATATCTTTGTGGCCCAATGCAAAGAGTTTTCAAATGAAGATGACAACAAGTATATGGCAGATTTGAAAGAGAAATCTATGCAATAAATCTTGAAGAGTGCAGAATAAATTGAAGACACTCTACTCAATCTTGAGATCCTGACCCAGGCCTTGGAATTTAAATATAAGTATGATTTCAATTGTGTTTCTCCTTTTGATGCATAAATGTCTCATAATAGAGTAGAACAAACAAGTAAGCTCAATGTTCTCTTCGAAACCCCAGAGGACGAGTATGAATGTGAAGGTGAGTCTTCCCCTTCCCCATTTTGTGAAGAAGATCGTGAATGGAAAGGAAAGGATGTTCTTAAATCTCCTATGGATGTTTTTCAGTCATGAAGACAACACCTCCACTAGTGAAAATGATGTTAAGGTAAATATTGAGATGGTATATATAGAAAATAATTTTTCCAAACAACATAGTGAGAAGCTTAAACAAGCTTGTGAATGGGAGAAGGATAAAATTAATCTCACCACTCTCGAAATACCCATTGATTCAAGGAATGATTTCATGTCGCAACCTTCATTCAAGGATGGTGAATACCTTCATGATAAAAAAATTCCGTTCTTGCAAACATGGAGCAGGGGTTTCTTATAGCCACAAAACATCAAGTGGATTCTATAAAATGCAAGTCTTTCAGACATGTTATAAAGTGGTCATTGGATGCAACAAATTTTTCCCTGCAATATCAATATGAAGATGGAATCTTGGTTTCTCTCCTTCTTCTCAAACCATGTAGATCCATCACGAGAACATGATATGATTGGATAATGATCTTCAAGCTTCAGAGGTTTGAATTCAACCCATTGTTCCATAATGGTACATATTTTTCCCAAACCGTTGTCAAGCATGTGTACATTCATTCCCCACCTCTATAAATTTCCCTCCCCTGTAATATATTTTCCCTTTCTGTTGTGTTTTTTTTACTTTTGGTGTGTTTCCCTTTCGTTGGTGTGTTTGTTTCTTTTGTTTGTGGTGAAGAAATGGCTCTTTATAGCCCAATGGAAAAGGCACTAGTCCACACAGTGTCTTGAGATTATGGAGTTGTTGCATGTCCTTTCCTCATTTTGTTTGATCCAGAAAAAGTCCCCAAGATAGATCCAAATGTTTTCATGCGAAATGTGTAGCATGAAAAATTAAAAAAAAAATTCCATGATAACATAAGCCGCATTTGAAAATCCTTCTCTTGGTCAGTGTAATCTTGTCTTCTGGCCAAATCAATCACTGTGTTACCCTCATAATGGATAGGATTAATGTGATAATTCTATTTTAAAGTGTGTTTCATTTATAGATAATATTTTTCAAATTTATTCATGAAGATATCTGGATCCAACAAAAGATAAGTTCTTCTTGAAGCTCCAAAAGGGCTATTTTTACCCTTTTTGCACTTGGTGTGAACCCTACGTGAACATGTATGGAAGAGATAAAGCATCCAAGAAGTGTGTGGCACATAAATTCAAACATACGAGGTATTTGGGAAAATTTTGAAAGAAAAATAAGGTTTATGAACAATTTATATAACATTGGGATAGTTGTAGCTAGGTGTAAGGAAACAAAAGTAACAAAAAAAGCTAGTAGGATTGTTCAAGATGTATCAAGAGCCTTGGGATGATTTGGAAAGTAATAAGATACTCATCAAAAATATAAGAATGTATACTTCACATTGCAGAAAAATTCAAGAGATTCTAAGAAGCAAATTTTCATATTTTTACACGGTAATACAAATGAGTATCTTTGATCCTGGTGAAGACTCAATTGAACATTATGGGAGTTCCAAAGAGATTTGGAATCTAATTCAAATACCAAAGTCAACAAAAATTAATCCTATACATGCTAAATATATTGAGTTAGAAAAAAAATACATATTTCTCTCCGGTGGTAGTTTGACCTTCCGGGGACCGCTTGTAACCAAACTTGAAAAGGGACATGAATTTAAAAAAGAAGGTAGAATCAAGGTATAAAAATTGTGAAAATGGATTACTGGAGTATTTTATACTAATAATCATATAATTTTTTCCTATGGAATACTTAGGGAAGCTCTCGAGGCAAGAAGATACCCATGATGTCATTTTTACCTTTAAAAAAAGTAAAAGGGGACATGGGGGACACAAGAATGTTCTACCATTGTGAGAGGTTTGTTGGCTAGATTTTTTACATAGCTGAAAACCTGGGTAGTCATGAGATAAATCTCCCTCATTTACAGGTGAGGCTCCCATGTAAGATTTTTCAGTTAAATATGCTAGTATCTATTTGTGGGTATTACTTTAACCATGTAGCTCATGAACCATAGCTGTATAGTTTTGCAGCAAGTAAGAAGTTGTTAAAGAAAGGAAGTTTCTGATGAAGAAGAAAATAGTAGAAAATAGGAAAGAAAGAGGGAATATGTGCAACCCAATCAGTAGATTACAGATTTGATTGCATGCACATAGATAGAACAGATAGATATTAACATATAAAATTATAAGCAAAGGGAACTTTCAAATCTAGATCTAGAATAATGCAAAGTTTATGAATAGATCTAAGACAGAAAGTTAGAAACAAAATGCACCATTGACACAAAGTTCTCTGGAAATATGCTCCTTTCTATTCCTCTTCTTCAACTAGCTATCAAGGGTTTCAACACAAAGTCTGGAACATAAGAATGTTGCTTACAAATTTTGATCCTTTAACCCGTAGGTTCTTCCTCTACTTATAGCATGTAGAGGGGAAATTACAAATAAGAAGCCTTTAGTGAACTGGCACATGTGGAATTTGGAAAGGAAACAACTGACAATCTCCTTCTTCGAGTTCCTCTTTGCATGACATGCATGATTTATAACTGAAAATAGAACCTTCTATTTTGCATGTCTGCCACCTATTTCCAAGTAATTGACTTCTTCAAGTAATGGCTTTTAAACTGATCACTTGAGTTTTATAATTTAATTGATCACTCAATTACTCTTTCGGAGAAAAGAAGAAGAAAGAGGAAAATGAATTAGAAGAAACCTGCAACACTTTTGTTCTTTTTCCATATTATGCATGCAGTTGATTCTCACCAAACTAGATCTGGAAGCAGCTAGATCTAGAAGCAACTGGATTTGGAAGCAAGTGACTATGATTTGATTACGGGTGTTACCTTTGAATTGTCTTCCCTCTTATTCTTGAAGCTTTTGCAGTTATTCTCCATTACATGCATCAATGCAATGTTTGCCGTAAATAACTCATCATTTTTATTTTTAATTGCATATGAGCAATTAAAAATTTTGGAAAGCACTCCGAGTGAATGCAAATTCAATGAAGGATTCAATTGGAAGATTTGGAGCACATGCACAAGATCCTAGAAGGAATTATCCATGCATTGACTTCTACACAGGCTGCATTAGAAACAAGAGGATGAATTTTTACCGGAAGCCTTTACAATTGGATCGATTTGTGCAGATCTGACAATTAAATCGGTGATAGGTGCATGACCTGTGTCTGTATCATTGATTTCATAAAATATGGAAGCTATGCATGATTCCGAAAATCCTACCCTTTCATCCCGCTTTGCCATGACTGGAGCAATCTTTGTATGAACAACTCTTTTTCTTTTAATTATGCCAGAATTCTTTACAATTGGTGCAGATCTGGCAATTTCTTCAGATTCAGAGGACATATTCAATGTATCTGACATTGATTTGCACTCTCTTTCACTTATATGAGCACCTGTAATGAATACTTGCAATTAATTCAAACAAAGACGGATTCCAGAGCATGAACACTTGATTTTTATCACAAAAATATGCATATTAAGCCTGCTCTCCTAAAATTTGAGATTTGTTTGTATACATAGCAAGTGTAAATTTTGTTAACTTCACTTGGGCACTCATACCAACATACAGATAATTAACAAGGCTTAAATCAAGCTCCTCCAACCCTAGGTGCAAAACTTTGAAGCGTCCCAGCAGTGGAAAATAAACTTCAATGCAAAAATCCTCCTTCCTTGGGTGCCAAAACTGTCTGAGCTGCAATCCTTTGCAAAAAGAATTAATTACACCCTCACTTATGGCAGCCCATGCTTATATAACCATCAACATTATATTTCTAATAATTTTCCATGTTATTCCTGGAAATTAATTAATAAACAAACATGTTTATTCCTCTAACTTGGGCGCCTAGATTTGCATGTTGATGGCTACAATTAAATAAAGTAATTTAATTTATTTTTAGCCATCATATTCTAGTCTTCTTTGACTTCTCCACATGTGTTGACTCTTCCTCACCCTTGAGCGCCAAAATTAGGAATAAGAACTATTAATTAATGTAATTAAAATCATTCTTTAATTCCAAAAGGGGTCGCATTTTTTAGCATGGCTGATTTCTTTGTTTAAAAGTCAAATTTTAATGGGATTATTCACCCTACACTGCAACTCCAAAATCCCTTCATCCACTTAAGTTGTTTGACTTCCATAATGGGATTTTTTACCCTACAAGGCATGTAATAAATTCCCATCAATGCCTTAAGTGATTTTTCTTTATTTTACAATGGGAATTTTTACCCTGCAAGGCAGGTAAGAAATTCCCGCCTTCCTGTTGCCTCTAATATTCTCATTGTGACTTAAGTGACTTTTCCTTCATGGGAAAAATCACCATGTAAAGCAGGTATAAAAATCCCACCTACCTGTTGCGAGCAAAAATCCCACTGCAGCTTAAATCCATCCATTCCCAAAAATGTGACTTGCTTGGGAGAGGCTTTTTTGTGCACGACTTCGTCTTTTTAAAGAGAACCTAACTTCCTTAGGCTGATTCCTTTTGGCATGGTGGTCGTAGATGATCTCTAGATAGTCCAAGAAATAAAACAAACTATACTGGCAAAGGAACTGACCAAGGGGAATTTCACAGAGAAAAATACGAGAAAAAAAAAACGTAAAACGTTGCTAGAAGTCACAGATAAAGCCCAGGATCCATTCCTGCTGAAAACCCTACTGGTATATGTGAATATTGACATGCAAAATTTCAACAGGGCTAAACCAGAGCACAATTTACTTCAAACGGGGCTCAAAATAATTAAATAAAATTTTCCCGTAGACAAAACTTAACGAAGGGATAAAACAATTTTTGGAATCTAGGTATTTGTCAAAATTGGCTCATGTGATTCACTGGGAATATCTTAACGTGATATAGGCATATTCTAGTAATAAAAACACAAAAAGACCCGTTATTTTAGAAGTACAAACTTTTTAACATGGGGTAGTCTTAGATTTCAGGGTAAAATCTGGGGACACCAAGGTTCATGTTTTTAAGTGTGTCACTTTGATTAACTCAAAGGTGAATATTTTTATGTTAATTTAATAAGTACAACAGTAAATAAGAGCTAATCAAATAACGAGAAATGACCCAAGAAACAAATAAATTAGATATGGGAAACCTTAGAGTGCAAAGATAGATAAAAATAACTCAGTTGATTCGATGAAATTTTTGGACTGTGTTATAGAGATGGTTGGAGAAACGGGATGAGGAAACGACTATGCTGAGGTCCAGAGAAATGCAGATCTAGGAAATCTGAGTGGACTAGGTCACCTGGATAGTTACAGGGGCACTTGTGGGAACCATAGTTTGAGATATGGGCACCCTGGTCTGTGAAAAATCTCTATAAACCTCCTTTGAAGTGTCGTCAAGTGATCACCTGTGTTCGCTTCATACCACACTAGCTTCACTGGACTGCATAATATGTTGCTAGAAATTAGAAAAGAAGATGAGACTTGTAAAACCCCAAGACAGGCATTGAATCCTTAGAAAATAAAGATGCATATGAAGGGGTCAGACTATCCTCAACTACCACAATGGTGGAATTACTAACTGAGCGCTTCACTACATCTCAAGCCCGATGTAGTTCTATGTGAGTGTGTGTGAAATCATACCCTAGGTACTCTTGTGCTAGTCACACTTTGTGAAAGTGGTGAGTAATAACTATGTATAAATGTAATAAAATGGTTGTTGGAATAGAATAAACTTCCCTCCTATGATGTGTGATGCAGATGAACCAACCTTCTACCTTGTAATGGAGATAGATGGATGCAAATGAGCTCTAGATGGATACAACCTTAGATTGGACTAGGCACCCAATCAAGGCTAAAATTATACAAAATGAAAAAATAGACTAGGCATGTATGTGTGAGAGGTCGGTAGTGATGATAGAAAGAAAAGTAAAATGGCCAATAGATGGGGGTTAATTAGTACTTTCTTCACTCAAAAACCATATGAATAGTATTATGATACCGAGACTAAATAATACCCAAAGTGTGTGATTTAGTGTCTACATTTGCCCCCACTTTATGTTGGTGAGCATAATTCTTGGTAACATAAAGTAGATAGAGTTGTGTACCTAATGTCCATGTAGAGTGATTTAGGAAACACGTTGAAGGACTAGATAAAGTGTGGAGTGACAAAAAGATGATGGAGTGTGGAAACTAAAGATGCAAAAGAGAAAAAAGTGATGAGAGTGAACCTAGGGCGAAAACATGTGTATAGTTACTGATGTGTGTGATGTACCTACATGTTAGTATGGTGTGTGCTACCGCAAAATTTTGTTGTTATTTTTGACTACTTTCTTCTCATACGGTCGAACCTGCAAGGAGAAGATGATCAAGTGGTCAAATACACATGTATATATGTCAAAAATGCATGTAAAGACACATGTATATAGTGAAAGCATGTTATGGAGATGATAAATGTAAAAGGACATGTGCACCTGATCTGTGATTAGAGAAAGAGTGTAGAAAGGATATCATGTACTGCAAAATTTTTCTGTGATCTTACGCCACCTTAGCAGAAGAAGTGTAGGAAGAAAATTGCATTATTATCCAACCTGTAATTGCTTCCCTGAAATATGTGTGTGAAGAGATCTCTATATTTCCTGGTTTTTTGGGTGATCCGATGTCACTAATTGAAATAGTATAGAGAGGAAATCTGTTATATCCTATAACGTGTAATTTCTCCCCAGAATAGTAAGGAAAACCATGTCCTGTAAAAGCCACTGTGTACGGGGTTTGTAGACTAGTCTAAACCCATTGGCTATATAACCCACAATGCCAAGGGTGGAAAATAAACTGAAATAAATTAGTGTAGAAGTGTTTTGAAGTGTGTAGGGGGTGCATCCGACGTTGCTGATAAGAGAATGAAGCCTGAAAATAGGACCAACCGCATAAACAATGCCTTGTAGGGGGAGGGGAATGCACTTGGTAGAAACCAAGGCACACACAAACAAGTGGCTAGAAAACAATTGTTAGTATAAACAAGCATGCATGTAAAAGACAAGTGTACGCTACACAAACAATGTAGAAGCTAACAAGCAATATAGTAATGTAAACACACAAGAAGATAGAGTAGACCACCAAAGCGGGTTGCAAACATGGGATGCCACTCATGATGTCGCAAGACATGCAAGAACATCATGACCACTTATAAGAAAAAGTAAGTGTGCACAAAAAAAATAGGGCAAGGCTCGCATACAAGAGAAAACAATGACAAGAAAATAGTAAAAAAACAAACATATAGCCATGGAAGCACGTAATCCTACAAAAAAATGTTACACATGAAGCACCCGTTAACATGTTAGAAAAATAACCTATATGTCAAAAGCGTGTATAGCCAAGTAATGAAAATTTCTAAGTACAAAATGAAACAATAACACCTGGAAGAGAGGAAAGTGGATACCCCCAACAACCATTGTAGGAGTGGTAGAAGGTGAGCATCTATGCTATAGATGAATGTTGCGTGTAAGAGACAAGTATCTACGATCACAACTAGAAAAATACATGAATGTGCATGTGTGAATGGTATAGATAAATGACATACAAGATATCTAACTAACATGTGTAATAAGACGGCCTTATATAAGCAAATGCAAGCAAGAGTAAAAGCAACCAAGATATGCAACATGTTTTGGATGGGTGGAATGGAATGCAATATGTATGATAGGAGCCACGTGCCCCCTAAGTGGATGGAGTTGTATGCAATGAGGTTGGTTTGGTTTGCCCCCTTAGTTTTCAATAATGAACCATAAATGAGAGTGCGTCATCGGAAATGGTCAAAGTGTGTTGTGTCTAACATGTTGTGATGAATGTGTTTGTGTGTATTGATGAAATTTGACCTAAAAATGATGTGTGTGTGACCCTTATAGCCGAAGTGTATATCATGACAAGATGAACGTATGAGTGAAGATGTATCCTAAAACATATATCATTACTAGATGAATAGGGGGAGTGGTAATGTAACCTAAAGCGTATACCACTACAAGATGATGGAATAAGTGACCATTTAGCCTATAACATATGTTACTAACCTAGTAATGTCACATGATAGAATATTGAATGATGAATGTGTAGGTATGATAAGGTCCATTGATTTGTAAACCCTCGGTATTCAAGTATGGACCGAGAAACTAAAGTGTGTCATAGGGTAGTTAGTGCAACACAAAGAAGATGATGTAGTATGCATGATTATAATAGACAACCATATGATGTGTAGAATTTGTAGTGTATGATGTATAGGATGGAATACAAGATGTGTATGTAGACTAAAAGTGTGAATGTGTGTTATGTAGTAGGTATGATGAGTAGTATGTAATTCTAGATGTAAATGTGACACATGTATGATGAAAACTAGTACGATGTATGATGTGTAGATGTGTAAATGTCAAAATGATGTAGACTAAATGTAGTATGTTGGATGAATGAGACGAGATGTATGAATAGACACAACATGTAGGACCTATTGTGCAGTGTGTGGGATCCATGTGTAGTATGCCCTCAACAGTCAAGTGTGAACCGAAGCACAAGAGTGTGTCATCAGGTAATGACGATGTTAAAACGTGTGATGAGTATGCCTATGTAAGGAGATTGATGTAAGATAATGCAAGGATGAGAGATACACAAATGCTAACATGATGAGGGAGGATGTATGAGTGATATGCCCCCAAGCATGTACACGATGGAAATCTAATCAAGAGAGACTAAGTGGATCAAAGTAAGGAGTATTTTCTTTAACAAAAGTGATTGGATGTTGAAGTGATAGAGGATTATGTCCATCCAATGGTTCATGATAATCGTAAGCTTCATCTAGGTCCCAATCATCAACATAGGTATGGTCTATATCAAATGGAAGAATTACCAGTTTAACCATAAGAGGTGATTGTTGTGTATGACTTGATGATGTGGCTGATACCTTTAATGGAGGAGGAGTGAGCTCATCCTTAGGAGGAGATTGCTTAGTTTGTATTGGTAATACAAGAGACGCCTTAATATGAGGACGTGACTTAGAGAAAACCTTGAGAAGTTTTTGCTTGTTTTTATTTGGTGATGTTATAGATGACTGAGTAGGAAGAGGTAGTGAATGAATTTTGAGAGGTTATTGCATATGTTGACTTGGTGATGTCGTAGGTGGTTGCTTATGCTGCTCATGACTAACTAAATAAGGAACACTAGAAATAGTGGCAAGATGCTCAGAAGATGCAGAAGTAGTTTTTTGAGCCCATTTTGATGTAGCATTTGTAGATGGGCATGTATCGGAATGTTGTACGATGAATGAGATAAATCCCTGATGCTCAAGATGTTTTATTCTATGTTGTATAGCATAATAGTCATTATCATTATGACCATTTATTCAATGATAATTACAATATGGACGACCTTGATACTTTGCTAGATGATAATGAGGATAATAATGAGTAGGTGGTAAAGTGATCAATTGACAACTAAGGATCTCAATAAGAAGGTCATGTGGCTTAGTATTGTGATCAAATATCAGAGGTTCTGGCAATGGCATGAATTTAGGTTCAGTTATATGACATGTAGTAACCATAGAGTGAAGATAAGATGTAGAAGGCACACAAACATGTGCTTGAGACACATCCTAAAGTTGTTGAAATTTAGATTTGAGAGATGTAATCATGGATTTCATGGCTTGAATTTTTTTTGAAATAAAGAATGTAAATCTTAAATTTATGGAGGATTACTAGGACTAGGGTCATCAAATAAATGATCCAATATAGGAATTATCTCATGTGGCAGTGTCTTTTGAGGAAGATATGTGGTGTCTAGGGATTTTTGAAGAGCATCTTGACAATTGGGATATCTCTTAAGTAAATTAGATAAAGAAACTTGAGGAACTTTGGGAGCTATGATAGAGGAAACCCATAGATCCAAAGTGTGAAAGCGGTCAGGTTTGCCAAAATGATGAACTAAAATGTGAATATTTTTATGTTAATCTAATAAGTACATCAGTAAATAAGAGCTAATCAAATACGGATAAATGACACAAGTAACTAAGAAAGTAGATATGTGAAAACCTAGAGTGAAAAGAGACTTAGAAAGAACTCAATTGATTCGACGAGATTTTTGGACTGCATCGCAGAGATGGTTGGAGAAATGGGAGGAGGAAACTACTGTGCCAAGATCTAGAGAAGTGTAGATCTAGGAAATCTGAGTGGAGTGGGGCACCTAGATACGTACATGGGCACCTATGGGTTCCCTAGTATGAGATATGGGTTCCCTAGTATGTGAAAAAGCTTTTTAAACCTCCTTTGAAGTGTCACTAATTGATTTCCTATGTTCACTTCCTATAGCACTAGTTTTTTTGGATAGTGCAATATGTCACTGGAAATCAAAAATGAAGATGACACCTGCAAAACCCCAAGACGAGCATGAAAGCCCTAAAAAAATAAAGATGCATATAAAGGGGTTGTACCATCTTCATTTGCCACAATGGTGGACTTTCTAACTGAGAATTTCACTACATCTCAGACCCATGTAGTTTTGTGTGTGTGTGTGTGTGTGTGTGTGTGTGTGTGTGTGTGTGTGTGTGTGTGTGTGTGTAGCTCTATGTGAGTGTGTTGTGTAATCATGCTCTAGGTTCTCTTGTGTTAGTCGCACTTTGTGAAAGTAGTGAGCAATAACTATGTGTAGAAATGTAATAAAATCATGGATGGAATAGAATAAACTTCCCTCCAATGATGTGTGATACAGATGAACCATCCTTATCCCTTGTTATGGAGCTAGATGGATGAAAATGAGCCCTATATGGATGCAACCTTAGATGATGATAGTAGTGCCTAGTGCTTGGTTTCTCATTATGGTCTCATAACTTAGTATTTATATGGTTCTCTTGTTCTAATTTTGTAATTAATCCCGAAAAGGCCAACCACTAAATATATAGAATGCTCAAACAGATAGAAAGTGCCCAAAATATGGAAGTAAAGTGGGAAAAGGATCACAGCGCCCCGACTGGGACCAGAGCACCCCAATTAAGGTTAAAATGATGCAACATGAAAAAAATAGACTAGGCATGTATGTGTGAGAGGTCGGCAGTGATGATAGAAAGCAAAGTAAAATGGCCAAAAGATGGGGGTTAATTAGTACTTTCTTCGCTCAAAAACCAAATGAATAGTATTATGAGACCACGGACTAAATAGTACCCAAAGTGCGTGATTTAGTGTCTACATTTTCCCCCATTTTATGTTGGTAAGAGAAACATTCGGTAACATAAAGTAGATAGAGTTACATACCTGATGTCCATGTAGAGTGATGTAGGAAATGTGTCGAAGGACTAGACAAAGCATAGAGTGACAAAAATATGATGGAGCCTGGAAACTAAAGATGCAAAAGAAAAAAAGTGATGAGAGTGAACCTAGAATAGAAACGCGTGTATAATTGCCGATGTGTGTGATATACGTGCATGTTAGTGTGGTGTGTGCTGCCATAAAATGTTGTTTTTGAGGCCAGTGTTGTTGTTTTTGTTGACTGTTTGCTTCTCATACGGTCGGACCTGCAAGAAGAAGATGATCAAGTAGTCAAATATACATGTATATATGTCAAAAATGCATGTATATAGTGAAAGCATGTAATGGAAATGAAACATGTAAAATGAAAATGTGCACTTGATCTATGATGAGAGAAAGGGTGTAGAAATGATATCTTGTACTGTGAGTTTTTTAGGTGATCTCACGCCACCCTGGCCATAGAAGTGTAGGAAGAAATATGTATTATTCTCCAACCTGTAACTACTTCCCTGAAGTATGTGTGTGAAGAGATCTTTATACCGCCTATTTTTTTGGGCAATCCACCACCACTAGCTGAAGTAGTGCAGATAGGAAATACTTTGTATCCTCTAACATGTAACTGCTTCCCAAAATGCTAAGGAAAACCATGTCTTGTAAAAAAATTTGTGTACGGGGTTCATAGACTAGTTTGAACCCACTCGTTATATAAACCACAATGCTAAGGGTGGAAATTGAACTGAACTGAAATGGTGTGGAATTGTTGTGTAGTGTGTAAAACCCTACATGATGCCCCCCTCTTTTGGGGTGCATGCGACATCACTAATAGAAGAAAGTAGCCCTAAAAGAGGACCAACCACATAAATTGTGCACTGTAGGGGGAAGGGAGTACACTTCGTAATAATCAAGGCACACACAAACAAGTGGCTAGAAAACAAGTGTTAGTACGAACAAGCATGCATGTAAAAGAAAAGTGTACGCTACGTAAATAATGTAGAAGCTACTAAGAAATATAGTAATGTAAAGACACAAGAAGACATAATAGACCGCCAAAGCAGGTTGCAAATATGTGACACCACTCACGATGTCGTAAGACATGCAAGACCATCATGGCTGCATACAAAAAACAAGTAAGTGTGAAAACCAAACATAAATGTGGTAAGGTACATGGGGACATCTGAGACCCATTTAGTAATTTTTAACACTCTCTCGTGTCAGTTAACTTGAGTTAAGAAAGTTGGGTAAAGGGTGAGTTAAGGTGTGAGTTAGTTAGGTTAGTGAGGGGAGGTGAGTTCAAAGCCCAAACTTAGTCATTTTATGTCATTTTCATATTTAGTTCCCTCCACTGCTGCTGGTATGTTTTTCTATTGTAAAAATTTCTAGAAACCCTCCATTGAAAACCACACTTTTGCCCATAAATCCTTGATCTTTGCTCTGTTTTCCATGAACTTGTTCTTGTAGCTTGCATTCCAGAACGGCTTGAAGATGATGTAAACCTCATTTCTATTGATGTTTTGTATTTTTTATAGTATCCATTTGAATATTCCAAAAAAAAAATTCCTTTTCATATCCCAAGAATTCCAATAGTTGAAAACTTGTGAATATTGGAGTATGAAATGACATTATAAAACCTAATCTAACAAAATCAATTTCAGCTCAAACAGACACTCAGAAGGCACACTTCTATTTTTAGTAAGTTGGCATCAAATCCATACTAAAAATATTAAGTGTTTAAGATAAAGAAACAACAATTTTGAAACCTCCATGCAATTCTCCAAGTCCAAAACTCAGCAGATTGTAAAATTGTAAAATTAGGAATATTTGCTAAAAATAGAAACTAAGGGTGAGGTGTGAGTTACTAAAAATAGTAAGTACTCTTATCAAATCCAAATTTCACACACACCTTCATTTCCCCATTTTGGTCTTGAGTGTGGAGAGGTGCAATCATATTATCTTTCCCTGATTTCATAAATGTGCAAGAAACATGTGACAACGAAGAAAGGAACCATGGTTGATGAAGATGCGGGTTCATCTCATCCGAGAGAGAGAAAGAGGGTGGATGGTGATGATGTTGAAGTATCTCCTTATTTGAAGGTATAAAATAGGTCTAAAGTTTAATAACATCCTCTGAAACAACTTGAACTAGGTGAGATTGATCCTTCTCGGCCGCCTAACCATTCAGGAGATTCATGTGTTCCTGTAGACACAAAATCAAGCACTTAGGTACATTTCTAGGTCCTAAGAGAATACTTACATTCATATGATTCCTAAGTGAGAAAAATAGTAATTGACAGGTATCTTTGACCTATTTTCTTTGTTTTTTGTATTCTTTCTAATCTTTTACACCCGACAACCCAATTGTTACTTCATTGCTTTATATTTCATTAATCTGGACACTAGCACCCAACCAGGACGCTAGTGCCCAGGCACCCTCATCCCCTTTGGGCGCCCCTGACCTCTTTCCACCTTCTCACTCTTTTTGCACTTATTTTATCTTTTGGGCATCTTATTTTCTTATTAGACACCCCAATTTCACATCTATCCTAAATCAATTAATTCCCCTTCCTCATTTCCCACAAAAATACACTTCGAATTAATCAAATATAATTTGATTAATTATCCATTTCAAAATCTAAAAATAATCTAATCCTCACCACATGTCATTATTCTCCATGTTTTTCCACTATTGAATTAAAAATTCAAATTCAAATCCTCACCCACCATTCGTGGTCCCCACTCACCTAAAATCCTCCACTTATGAATTAAAAAATAATTCAAATCCTCACCCATTCTTCGTGGTCCCCACTCACCTAATCTTGCCCACATTTTCACTCACCTAATCTTGCCCACATTTTCAAACCACCCACTTAATCTTGCCCACATTTTCAAACCACTCACTTAATCTTGCCCACATTTTCAAACCATGATTACTTAAATTAATCTAAGCTAATCACTCCCTCAGGCTATAAATACAACCTTACCCCTCCCCTCTAAACACACGGAGAATAAGCTTTCATGCCATATCTAAGTTCTTGCATCCTTTGAGCAAAGAACATCCTTTTGCCTCGTCCTAATGCCAAAATAGCCTCATAATCCTTTTTCCCATCTAGTGCAAAGTAAGAGGATCGTTGTTGCAGGAAGGTCTTGCTCCGTCTTGAAGAAAAGCACCTACATATCACAAAATCAGGGCTCAATCCAAGTTTCCTAGCCCATTCTGAGGTTTGCTACGGAACGCGAAGGAGGAGGTATGATTATTGGTATTTTATTTCCTTGTTAGTAGTCTATTTTTCCTAGCTTACATTCTGGCACGCCCGGTTACTTTCGATCTATTACCATTAATTTCCCAATTAGTGGTTTTATCTGTTCTTTGTTTATTATTGTTCATTATTATTTCCTTTTCTATTCCTTATGGTCTTCTTTGGTTAACCTTCACGCTTTGGGTAGTGTTTTTGTTGTGTGGTGTCTTGTGGTGTATCTGCAGGTTATAGCAACAATGAAACTCTGAAGCTCATTCTGTCTTTGATCTCCTCGGTGCTTGGTGTTTAGTTCCCAGTTTTGATTTTACTATTTACTCGTCATCTGTAGAAACACATGAACTAGCCATTAGTTTATCATCTTACTGTCATGGGACAACCAATCCGGAAAATGTATTTATTTATTTACTTTTGCTAAAATAACTGCTTTGTAGGAAGTTAATCATTTTTTTTTCTTTTATTTTAATCAATCATTTTGTGATCTAACTCTTTCTTTCTGTTTATTGTTCTTTTTTAACCTTGCTGTCAAAATTTTAGCTTCTCAGGTGAAGTATAGAAGTCAGAAAATAAAAAAAACCAGCTCCCGGGACGTTTTTCTCACGTTTAAAATTTTCATTCAGAGTGTTCTCGTAGCCCATCTTCCGGAAGCCATAACTTTTGCTCCCGAACTCGGAATGACTTCATTTTTTTTTTAACGGAAAGGTATTGAAAAGATCTATGCAATGAAAAAATAATTTTTAGATTTAGACTTACAAAAAAAATTTGGTTTCATTTCTTCTAACACCTGTCTTTTTAACAAAAAAACAACAAAATTATAGTTTTATTTTTTTTTATTTTATTTTAATTTTTATTTCACGTAACAACCTCACACGTATGCTCTTTCCTCGCACTTCAAAAGTGATCTTGGAAATCAGAAACGTGAGGCCACTCGGGCTCTGCACAACAATTTTTTGTTTAATTTTTAATTTTTTTTGCCTTACATTTCAATTTTCCACGACAACACTTCTAGTAACGTTTTCACTCTCTTCTTTCATCGTTTTTCTTTTTTGTGAAAATAATCATTATCGCTATTTTGCAATCATGATTAATTGCAATAATTATTAACATTTAATTTAAAAAAAAAACTATTCCAATTGTATCCGCGTATGCTCTTTTCTTGCGCCTTCGAGCGATCTAGAAAATCAGAAACGGTCACAATTTTTTAGTTTTTTGTTCTAACATTGCAGGATCCTCTAGCTTTGTTTTCCAACTGTCATTTTAATAATTATTTTCCTTTGTCATATTCTTAATATTTGTTTGGTCGTTGGTTGTGTATGCTCTTTTCCTGCGCCTTTGAGCGATCTGGCAAATCAAAAACAACCACGATTACTTTTCTAACATTTCATTTGCAGGATAACTACTAATTTGTTTTCTGTAGAACCGCGTTGCTGGAATATTGTCAAAAACAAAAAAAAACAAAAACAACAAAAATCCCGCAAAAATACCACCATTCAAAGACAATTGCTGAAACCAAAAAAAAAAGTACGCTCAGGTACGTAAT
This sequence comes from Taxus chinensis, assembly GCA_019776745.2. Lineage (NCBI taxonomy): Eukaryota > Viridiplantae > Streptophyta > Pinopsida > Cupressales > Taxaceae > Taxus > Taxus chinensis. The sequence goes on from CM034151.1 coordinate 122,642,128, forward strand.
TATTTTCTGCTAGTGATTTATTTCAAGTTGGAAAGAACCCTGTGTTTAATCACTTTATCATATTGTTTTTACACGTAGACGAGGTGGATTTCATCACCACCAAAGCTACACCGGTGACGTGGACTTGACTACCACGCACCAATAGCATTTGCATCTGCATTGCACTTTGAGACCTAGTCTCATCACAGCGTTCGGTATTTACCTCGCCGCTGCTCTTCACTTACAGGTAATGCTGTCGTGCAGCGCATGCGAGTCACACCTAAATAGCTGTAACAACGAAGCCTGGGCATCGTCCCTGTAAATCTTCGGGGAGTTATAAGGACACCATACACATTCATCCCTCCATCACCTTCCACCTTTTCACAAAACCTGTTCTGGACGTGGTGATTCACTCCGAAACAGGCAAGTAAGAATTGGTGAGTCTCCTCCAGTGCTCTAAGGGTTCCCCGTACCAATTTTGTCCCCGTACAGAATTAGGTATATCAGGACTAGGGTATATCGGAGGACGCATCTTCTTGGAGTAATAAGAGCCTGCATCCACCATTTCACAACATACTTGTATGATTGCATGAAACAATGATCATTCCCGAAGGATCTACCTCTTCAGCCAAAACAATTTGATACACATGACTGCTTGCTGTTTGTAAACAAAATAGTTTAGCATTGTTTTTATCATAAAACTTGGCTAATATCAATGTGTTTATTGTAAAATTCAAATCCTAATCGTGTTCCACAACACCATTTCTCGACCGATTCAATACCAAGCAAAACATTCAAGCAATCCCACAATGAAGATCAAAACGTCACACTGATTTCATTAGCCTACTTCAGCCAACAACAACTCCACTATAGCTTGTTTTCAGCTATATCCAATAGATATTGAGTGACTTGCGTTCACTCCTTATCTCATCAATTGTCAGAACATCCTTTATAGCTTGTTTCAAGCTATATCAAAATGACATTGGGTGACTTGTTTGAGTTCACTCATTATTTCATCAGCTGTCAAGTTTAACAAAATCCCATCCGACACAAATCCCTTCAAATCTCATTTTGAGTTCACAACTGTGTTGAGTCACTTGTTTGAGTTACTCTTCCTATCAAAAATCCAGAGCTTGTTTAAGTCAAACCAATCAACATATTCATCATAGCTTGTTTGAGCTATATCTCACTTGTATTGAGTACCTTGTTTGAGTGTACTCCTTACATTTTCATCTGCTAAGCTTGTTTAATCCAAACCAATCAAGATATTCGTCATAGCTTGTTTGAGTTATATCCCACTTGTATCCCGAGTAGCTTTTTTTTTAAAGCTTTCTCCTTATAGCCTTACTTGTTAAAACTCGATTGAGCCAAAACAAAGATCACAATCAATAGGTTGATTTCTTCATCGCACCTTTCTTCGTTCTCCCTCTCTTTCAAACATGATGAATTCACGAAAAACATCACACAATGAGCTATTAGAACAAATTAATAAGATGACAACACAACTCTCTCATATGGCTACCCAAATCAGTGAGCAATCACCCAAAAATCTGATCATACAACCTCACGAAGAAATCAGTTCATGTAAAGTCCAACGTCAGTTTACCCCCCTTGGAGAAAGTCTCTCTAGTGTTTTTCATCAACTAAAAGAGGCTAAACTGATAAGATATCCAATTACAAAACCCTTTGTCAAAGGGGAAGCTAAGCCATGTTGGTACAAACCTAACACATACTGTGACTTTCATCGCATTGATGGTCATCACACAGATAAATGTGTGTGATTTAAGAATTACGTCCAAGACTTAATTGACGACGACGTCATCTCTGTAGAACTTGATGACAATGCTCTTGCAACCAACGACACATCCAATACCACAACTTTCCATGAAGAGCTGACTACTGTCGAAACTCCTATATATACTGAAATTCCACGAGATCATGACGAAAACAGTCAAGACTCTCTAATTCCAAACCAATCCATATCTTCTTCAAATTTCCTTCCATTAGTTCAAACATACATTGAACCTGTTTTGGACAACAACATTCTTCCAACATCTACTGAGCACTTGAACTTATTTCGAGACTCTCTTTCAACCCAAACATACATTGAACCTGTTTTGGACAACAACATTCTTCCAACATCTACTGAGCACTTGAACTTATTTCAAGACACTCTTTCAACCCAAACATACATTGAACCTGTTTTGGACAACAACATTCTTCCCACATCTACTGAGCACTTGAACTTATTTCAAGACTCTCTTTCAGCCCAAACATATATTGAACCTGTTTTGGGTGACAACATTCTTCCAACATCTAACGAGACCTTGATCTCATTTCAAGACTCCCTTTCAAACCTTGATATTACTGTAGACACTACAGACGAGGTTCCATCAACAGGTACCATTAAGTTTGATTCTATTCTTCCAATATTGGCTCTTATGCCTAACATCTCTAGCCTTTTTGTCGAAACACAACCACATCGAGTTTGGACACTTGCGACAATGCAACCCGTCGTGTCCATCATGCTTTCAACTATCGATCTTGCAGGCATCTCATCACTAATTAGTCTCACCTGTCAAGACTTCTACGTGCATCCATTCTACGAGGTACTTATACCCAGGAATATCTTTACACAACCTTTTCCATCTTTAATTGTGAATCTATCCTCAAAACAATCAATTAATGGACAAATAGAAGCAAAAAACCAAATAACACAAACCATCATTGTCAACACACATGGAAGCTATTGGCTTAACCAAATCTATCCCACTCTTTGGGCTTACCGCACATCTTATCACACACCTATTGGAGCCACTCCCTTCTACTTTATTTATGGTTGGGAAGCTATTTTACATGTCAAGGTTGAATTTTCATCCTTCATAATATCCTTCAAAGATGTAATCAATAAAGATTATTATTAACAATCACTCTTTAATGAACTCGAGCTTCTTGATGAAAAACGACTTAATGCCCTAGATCATCTTCAAGTATATCAAAATCAGCTACGGCATAGCTACCATAAAAAATTCAAACCTAGAAAATTTAAGGTCAATCATTTCATTCTCAAAGAAAATCGAAAGAACACACCCAAAGAACGAGACAAACAAGACAAATTTGAGCCCAACGAAATCATAGATAATTTTGGGTTTGGAGCTTATAAATTGGCCACTGACACATGGCCAAGATCCTTGATGAACCCATGAATGCAGTTCCATTTAAAGAAATTTTATCCTTGAATGCACTCACTATTCCAGGATACAACAACGTGTACATTGTTCCTTTTGTCTTGCTTATCTCTGAATAATTTAAATTTATTCATTTCCATTGGCAGATATTTTCTTTATCAAAATCACATCTTCATATTTATCATCATGAGACAAGTGCTAGTATAAATCCTATTAAGTTTGTGAGCGTCATACTTCTTCCACTTTCAGTCGCTTTCCTCTATGGTCATACCTAGAAGCTTACTGATGGTAATATATTCCCTTCTAATACATTCTCTCTTTCATAACAAAGCTCTAAACTTTGTTACCCAGTTCGTTTGGTCGTCCATCTCAGTCTTCGGTGTTGAACCCTCGCGTCCTACTAGTCGTGTGGGGCTGAGATTGGGGGCAGACGTTTCTTCCCAAATACAAAGCACTGTTGTAAAAAAAACCATCAATTCAATAACTTATGAATAATTCATTGTCACATCTTTTGTCCTTCATAGTCTTTGGTGTTGAGCCCACACTTCTTACTGGTAGTGTGAGACTGGGAATGGAGGAAGGTGCCCTTACTCGTCTACGTCTTGTCTTCGGTGATAAACCCTTGCCTCTTACAAGTGGCATGGGGCAAAGCGTAGAGGGTCATTCTCATACAAGCATAAAAACATTGCAAAATATTCAAAATAAAACAAAACAAAACAAAACAAAAAAAAGACAAAAAGGAAATTCACTCGCCTATATTTTACCTTTGGTGATGAGCCCTTGCTTCTCACTAGTAGCATGGGGCAAGGCATAGGGAGTCATTTCAAAAATACAAAATCTTATAGTGCTTACAAATTATAGAATCCCCAAACACGTAATTTAGATGCCTAAGTGAAGAGAGAACTATCCCTTAACCTCATATCTTACCAATCAGCAGGCCACATAACTGTCTAAGTCTAGCATGTGACTCATAAAGTGAAAGCCATTTTTGAAACTGGTTCAGTACCATTATGAAGAATGGAGTCACAATTTCCCAAAGGGATTGTTGTTAGCATTTGTCTCTATATTCATTATCTACCTCTTGCGTCCTTCTTGATTCTCGGTGATGAACCCACACATCTTACTAGTTGTGTGGAGTCAAGAATGGAGCTGGAATTCTTTTCATCATATCATCACCACCATATCCTGCCAATGGAAAGAGAATTTGTGTTATTCTGAGCATAAGTTACCACACTGAACACGCTACATACGAATAATATCCTGGTTTATCGCCTCTTAAAAATAAGTTTGCACTCTGGGCCATAAATTTCCACTCACAGTGTAAAAAAATCTACCAACATTTGAAAATCGTCAAAAATCCAAAAATAGTTTAAAAATACCAAAATCCAAAAAAACGTCAAAAATCCAAAAACATTTGAAAATCGTCAAAAATCTAAAAACATTTGAAAATCGTCAAAAATCCAAAAATCGTCAAAAGTGTAAACATCCCCAAAAACATTTGAAAATCGTCAAAAATCTAAAAAACAGTGTAAAAATCTCAAAATCCAAAAACATTTGAAAATCGTCAAAAATCTACCAACATTTGAAAATCGTAGTGTAAAAATCTCAAAATCTAAAAACATTTGAAAATCGTCAAATTCCCAAGTATAAAAATCCCTCCACAAAAAAAAAAATTCAAAAATCTCCAAAAAATCTAAAAAAATTATAAAATTCAAAAACAAACATTAGAAAATCCAAAAATCCAAAAACAAAAACATTAGAAAATATCCAAAATACAAAAACATTTGCAAAATTTTCAAAAGACCAAAAACATCCACAAAATCGTAAAAACTCAATAAGCAACACAATTCATCCTTTGAACTATTATCCCAAACAAATGGTCCAACCACCTTATGACTACCAATTTCAAACCACTTCTCCTCGTGTGAATCCTCGCTTGGGGAAAATCCGGCTCTCATTGTTTCCTTGTTTGAGGAGACTGACCCAATCCCTTGTACCCCTACTTGGGGGCACATCTAATCAATCATCACTGTGGAACACGTTAGGGACATGTTTACTGGTTCTTGTGTTGCATTATTAGTGGCAAATTATTAATTACTTTCTTGTATCTTGATATATTACAGGGGGCATCTTGATTTTATGTATCCTGGTGTTCTCTGTAATATTCTTATGTTATCTGATTGCATGTCATACTGGGGCATCATACTTTCTTGATGGCCTCTGTCTATGCTCTCTTCCATTTGCATATCGTACTGGGGCATCAAACCTTTTTGATGGCCCCTGTCTATGCTATCACGCATATTACAGTCTAGTCATCCTGATCTTTTATATCACGATGCATCCTGTTATGTGCTATATTAAAATTAAGATGCTTTTCGTCACGTGAGTATCTTCCTGCATGATCAACATCTTACTTTGCACCCCATCCATTCACCCATACTAATGCATTCTCCAGTTTGTGAATCCTACTTGATCACCGTTGCAGTTTGCGAATCCTACTTGACGATCTTTCTCAAGTAGCATTCACTATCCAGCAGCTCCTTCTCCCCCACCATGATCACCATGTATTTGATCCATTCATTCTCACTTCTCATTTTTACTCCTCCGCCGCTTATACCCATATTACCCTTCTCACCATTCTTGTCCCCTCTCACCCATTGGTATTCTTTCCTTTCACCCTTTTTCTTCCCGCTTGACAATCTTACTTAATAACCCCTTCTATATGGAATCCTCAGTGGAGGTTTACCCTCTCCCTAAGATCTTCCCGCTGTAGAAGCTTCTTCACCACCTGCCCTCTCATCAAATAACCATCACCACCAAACACATCTTCCAACTCCACCTCTTCTACTTCCCATTCCCGCATCATTACTCTCACCACGTGGGCATCCCAATTAAGGATTCCCCTCACACTCTCCGCCCTCCACTGCATATATTCCTTCATCCATTCATGTTACACTCCTTTGTGTCCTTTCTTTCTTATTATCACCTCATCTCATATCATATACCACTTAGGCATACCTCACTCACTCTTTTCTCATCCTTCCCCAAATCCACCTTATGCCTGGTCATCCTACTTACACGCTCTCGTAGTATGGCAAATTCACTTGAGGGTTCCCCTTCAGTCCATTTTGTCATACCCTATTCCCACCAACTCTAACATCATCCTTCTTCTTCCTCAGCTTGGCGATCTTACTTAACCATTCCAGCCGCATGGCAATCTTACTTAATACTTCCACTTAAGGTTGATCTGCCCTGTGGCCTTCCTCCATCCCATCATATTTCCCCCTTCTTATTTCTCCCACCTCTCATCACGATCATCTTCTTCACCCTACCATTCCACCCCTATCCCCAATATCATTTTGTCTTTCTCTTTGCATATCATCCCTGTCGGTTGGGTGACCCTACGAAACCTCTCCAGCAATATGACGATCTTACTTAAGAGATTCTCTTAAGCATGACATGTCATCTTACACTCGCCCATCACTCTCCAATCTCACCATCCATATTTCCTCTTCATTCCCCATCATCACATCTTTTTCCCACCACTATCACCCTCCTCTGCTTGGCAATCTTACTTAACCACTCACCCGGCATGGCGATCTCACTTAAGAGTCCCTCTTAAGGATGATCTGTCTCCTTGCCTTTCCCCATCACTACACACCCTTCACCCTTTATTTTTTCTCGGCATTCCCCATTATCACATCCTTTCACCTCCTTTTTCGATTCTCGCAAACACCACTTCTCGCTTGACCATTTGTCATCTCCAGTTTTGCTCACATGGCAATCTTACTTAACCACTTCCGTCACATGACAATCTTATGTCAGGGTCCTCCCTACACTTAACTTGTCATCGTGAACTTCTCCCCTGCCTCATTCTTCGTTCACTTTGTTGATTGCTTCTTCCACCTGGTATCTCCTATTACCCACTTTTTCCTCCTACTATTATCCTTTCTCCACATATCCTCTTACAACATACAACTCATCTCTTCCACCTACAATCACATTCTTTTCCCCCATTTTCCCCTTCCTTGATCCATCACCCTTCATACCGTTTCTTCCCATTATTTTCATGTCTTCGTTCTTCATCCTCACCTCGTTCATCCTCATCACCCACATCCTCTCCTCGCTTTCACTTAGTCCCAACTCATCCCTCCCATATTCTTCACTCTTTCCACTTCCTCTTCTCAAATTCCCCCCACATTTCTACCCACACACACATTCGCCATTATTGTTAACACTCCTATATCATTCTTTCATCATCATCTTCTCTTCCTGCGCTAATAATTGTCAATGGGTTTTCCCTAAAAATTATCAATCCTCATTTTACACGACCTCATTCACTCCCTTGGACCTTCTAGAGTTTCCCTTCATTCCTTCCCTCCTCTAAGCCCACCACTCATTGTCAAAGGGTTTTCCCTAACGTCCCTTTGTTGGCGTTACCCTTTCCAGTCCTCATTAGTTTTCTCCTTTTCTTCATTTTTTCTCTCACCCTTCCCCACCACTCATTGTCAAGGGGATTTCCCTAACGTCCCCTCATTGGCATTGCCTCTTCTATCCCCTATTCTCTTTTCTCTCCTATTCTTTTCCCTCACTCCTACCCTTTCTTGTCGCTTCTTACCCATCTCTCCATCTCCTCTTTGCCCTCTTCAATATCTTTACTGTCTTCATCATACATCCTTTTTCCTATTTTCTCGTCATCCTAGTATCCTCATTTCATGCATCTCCACATCTTTTCCAATCGATGTCATTCCTCCCCTCTTTCTTCTTTGAACATTCCTTATACCATTCCCTTTCCACTTATTACCCCCTTTCTGTATTCCCTTCCTTCTACATCATTTTCTTTGTTATCCTCTTCTCTCTCCCACCCCTCGTCTTATTTCCCTTCCCTTGTATCATCTTCTTCCCCTTTTTCCATCACGTTTCCTCCTTACTTCCCCATCGATAACCTGGCTGTTCAGTGTTGTCCTATCTTTTTTATCATACCACCCTCCACATGCATCTCCATACGATCTGTTCCATATTCTTGGCCTTGGTCTTCCTCGTAATGACACAATTCCTTCAATATTCTCCTTGTATTCATTCTATCTTCCTTTCCTCTCCCCTAATTTTCACGTTTCTTCTGACCACTTCTCCCTTTCTCTACCACCCCTACCTTTTCGTTCATTCTGTATCTGTTTCTCTTCCTTTCTCTCCTCTTTTTCACACTTTCCTCGCCCCTCATAGTTTCTTTTTTTTTTCTCCGTTCTACTTCTTCTTTTGTCCTCTTTCCATTTCCCTCCATTTCACCCCTACTCCCACCTCGTTTTCTTCTTCTTATTTATCCTTTCCCATTTCCTGCTTTTCTTCGCTCTCTCATTTATTTCACTTCCACATATCCCTCTTTACTATCTCTGTTGCTTCCTTCATTTTACACATCTCTCTATTTCATCCCTTCACCCTCTACTCTGTCATTTTCCTCTTTTTGCCTTGTTTGTCCTTCATCATTCCCTTCTTCCCCTATCATCCCTCTCTCTTATTTCTACCTCTTTCATTCCTTTTTTTTTCCCCTCCCCTATCTCCCTTACTCTTCTCATAATCAACCCCCAATCTTATCCATTCCCATTTCTCTTTCCCACACACCCTCACACCTAGCATTCAAGGTCAATTGAATCCTTTCTCCATTTGCATCGTGCGGTCATTCCAGTCTCTTCCACTCCATTACTATCCTCTTCTCCGCTGAATCCATTTCCTTTCTTTTCGAGAGTTTTGTCGTATATTTCATTCTCATCAGTCCTCTCGAGGGGGCATCACCACATCTATCCATAATCACATCTTCTCATGACATTTTTGTCTTAGAGGATACTATAACATCTGTCACTCACCACTTTCCATTCTCCCCAACAAACATTCGCTCTACCTTTTAAAAATTAGATTGAATTCTTCCCCCATACCGTCTACTTTCTTTGAAAGGACACTACTTTCATAGTACCCTTCCAAAGAGGGGCAAATGTAGACACCCAAATTTCACATCTATCCTAAATCAATTAATTCCCCTTCCTCATTTCCCACAAAAATACACTTCGAATTAATCAAATATAATTTGATTAATTATCCATTTCAAAATCTAAAAATAATCTAATCCTCACCACATGTCATTATTCTCCATGTTTTTCCACTATTGAATTAAAAATTCAAATTCAAATCCTCACCCACCATTCGTGGTCCCCACTCACCTAAAATCCTCCACTTATGAATTAAAAAATAATTCAAATCCTCACCCATTCTTCATGGTCCCCACTCACCTAATCTTGCCCACATTTTCAAACCACTCACCTAATTTTGCCCACATTTTCAAACCACCCACTTAATCTTGCCCACATTTTTAAACCACTCACTTAATCTTGCCCACATTTTCAAACCATGATTACTTAAATTAATCTAAGCTAATCACTCCCTCAGGCTATAAATACAACCTTACCCCTCCCCTCTAAACACATGGAGAATACGCTTGCATGCCATATCTAAGTTCTTGCATCTTTTGAGCAAAGAACATCTTTTAGCCTCGTCCTAATGCCAAAATAGCCTCATAATCCTTTTTCCCATCCAGTGCAAAGTAAGAGGATCGTTGTTGCAGGAAGGCCTTGCTCCGTCTTGAAGAAAAGTACCTACATATCACAAAATTAGGGCTCAATCAAAGTTTCCTAGCCCATTCTGAGGTTTGCTACGGAACGCGAAGGAGGAGGTATGATTATTGGTATGATTATTGGTACATATAGCTATCACCTGTTATTTAGTGCACTTGCATAAGGGATTCCTAGGGAACAATTTATACACACACGTACAAGAAATACATGGAGTCTGATATGTAGTGAAACACTCAGTCATAAGTTCACTCAACCAGGTGACTTCCGGGGTCAGTCTGAATCCCATATTACATATTTTTATTTTTGGGATTTGATGTAGTTTGAGGGTTTTACAGGTCATCGTCTCTTTCTAGGTTATAGGAAAATTACGTAATCAAGGTGCGACATACAGGTGACCAACAACGACCATCCTGTGACACCATAAAAACTATGTTCCAAGATCCTACACAGTCATAAGAACCTATCAAAGGTCTCAAGCACCTAAACGTTTCCGCCCTAGTCCAGGCTCATCCAATAGCTCCAAATTTTATAGAGTACAATTGTGACAATATTTCCTTCCTATTAATCAATCTTCCAATCCAGATCAGTTCCAGGAATAACACAAATTAGTTAAGTCTTTTATTTTATCTCTTGCACCTAAGGTTTAATATTTATTAGCTTATTGGTTATGTCATTTATATTCCAACAGTTGTTTATCATAGTTTACATCAGTTACTCTACAATATTAGGTTTTATACAAAATATTATTTTTGTTAAATCAATACTTACTGAAGCACTTGAATCAACTCATCTCAGTCATGCTTAAATGACTTACTTGGAGAAGAATCAAGGACAATGGAACAACCAATGACATTTAGCTTCGAGGCCATCTTAAAACACATAAGGACCAAGAAGGGTAAGAAAGCACAAAAAACTTCTCTTTTCTACACTGAGGCATCTAGAACTTGATATTGAAGGTGACACATCCGAAGGTAAATAACCCTGTGAAAGAAATGAAACTTGATGATTATGTAATGATGAATTTATATTTGGGTCAAGCTACACATGAAGGTGATAATCACTTATTCAAGGAGTCTCCAACTCATATTCTTGCACATAATGAAGAATACAAATGAAAAATTTAGAAATTGGAGGAACATGTAAAAAATCTCAGTGCTTATATCTAACCTTTCCTAGAGATTAGTTCAACACATCCTCTTACAATGGAAGGAATTCCTCTAATCAATAAATTTGATCCTAACGTGATCAAGAAATCACAAAGGTATATGATGCATGGGAAGGCTAATGAAATATGGATTTATAAGATCATCAAGAAAGGAAAGACATTGTTTCCAAAGGTCCTCTCTCTAATCAAGTATATTCTCACCACTTTTTTGTAAGTGAAGAAAACAAGGGAGGATATTGAAAGAGAAAAGATTCACTTGGATGAGGTGCTCCCACTTGTGTCTAAGATGAGCTCCCTCGACTCTCACACCCTCGTGAGAAAAAATGTGTTCATAGTGGCTACTGATAATTTGTCCCTATTTTGGGTCTGCATCATGGATGCTAGATACGGTATGATTGAAGACGTAATCTCTAAACCTGGCCCTACTGGTAAAAATGCATTTAAGATTTTGAATGAGGTCTACAACTTTATTCAGAGACTTGAGTTCCCATCACTCAGGCCTGGAATTTCAAATTATATGTACCTGTCAAATCAAATTTTGTTGACGGCTTAGCTCTTTTAGATGGCTGTAATTTCCAATGATTTTTATAGATATATCTATAATCTGTTCATAGATATATAAATAGGTATTGTGTTTTTATATAAACCACTTTAAAAAATTTACGGTTTTCAAAAATTTTACCCTGTCACTGTCTACAGTTTTAAAAAAAATTCAGCTGTAAAATACGGTTAAAATCACAAAAAACAGCCTACAGCCTGTCAATTTCCAGGCCAACCTCCACTCATCGAGAATTTATCATCAGAAGAAATCATTGTTTACCTCTAGGATTTGGTCAAGAAAGAGACATGTGATCCTCTTTCCTTTAATGAAGATACCTTAGATTCCCTTGCCAACATCATACGATCTATTTCAAACATTATAAGAGATCACAAATAATGGTTTAATCAGTGCAATGATATCAATGAGGTTTCAATGACATGGATCAAGGTTTTGAGCCGTGTTTGCATTCCTAAAGAAGACAAGGTGGCACCTATGGTAGCTCAAGTTAGTAAATAATTCAAAGGATAAGAGTTCATTCTGGAAACCCCCTCTTAGGGATCAGAAGTCAACAATTTCTTCATCATGCATTTCTTCATCCTCATCAGAGCAGTTAACTCCCTTCTTGTCCTCTCTTCATCATCTCTTATCTTCTCTCCCCTTTCTAATTATTCATTGTATATAATTATGGTATTTCACCTTATTCACTTGAGTGATTCTCTAATTTTTCTTTGTAAAAGTACCTTTTGATTTATAAAAAGGGAGCTTATTTCCTCACTTCCTATAAAAATTCACAAGTGGAATAAGAAGTTGAATGGTCATGTGGGGAGTAGGTGAAAGGACAATCTATAATGCTATAAATTGGAATGGATTCTCCATTCCAATTTAGGCTTGAAGGTTAGTTTTTATATAAAAATTGTGGATTGTTGTATCTTGTTGAGATTTGTATCACCACTACAAAAGAAATAAAATCTACATTTCTTCTATTTCCTTTGCTTGTGTTTTCCTCTATTCTCTCTCTATTTTGCAACTTTGTATGCATAATGATCTTGACAAACCAAGAAGGAAATCTTTGTCCTTGATTGATGAATCTAAATAATTGTCTGTCTCTAATTTTTAAGTCTTACTAATTACTTACATTGTTTCTTTCCTTGAATTTAATGTGCACCTACCCTGGTTATTGGGTGTGAACTCTACTAGTGTCTACTCACAATAATAACTGTCTCTTTCCTAATTTATCTCCTTTATCCCTCATCGCTGCAAATTCATCACTTTTACCCCATACAAGCACTTTTCCACAAACTCAATGAAGTGTTCATGTGTGATCCCTAGCCTATTTGGCCACCCCAAAAAATTAGGATAATTTACATTCAATAATGGGTTCCTCTCCATATCCAAGAAGGAGGGCTTAGCCCCATGACTGCTGGTGGAAACACCTAATTTGCAACATTAAAAATTATTTCACCAACACTCATGTAAATTCTATCTATTCTATCTTGACACCTATCATGACGGTTAGTTGCTACAACCTTACCATATGACGTGTTTATGGATATATTTAGTTGATTTATGGCTAGCATAGCCTTTGATGGCCATAAAATAATTTATCTATTTATATATTGGTAATAAAGTGAGCATATGGATGCCCCATAGTTTAATTAGAGTATATATGGAAGGTAGTGGTTACTAGTGTATCATCATGTTACAAACTACTTTTTATTATAAGTTTTAGAGGTTGCCACTTGAAGTAACTTAATCGTATATTTTAGAAAAAAAAATTTGCTTTCATTCATAATGTGTGTTATTATTTGTGAGTGAATATTGTTGTTCTATTTATACACAACCTACCACACTTCAATCTATTATTGTGAATTTGCTTTAGCAGTAGAGTATTTCATTACAAGTGGCATTAGAGTTTGATTTGGGAAATTTATATGTTGCACATTGAGATAATGAGGGAAGCATAAAATTACTTTTTAGGTAAACTAGTTTACTTTCTTTCTAGTTTTGTTATTCTCATATATATTTGTTTGTTTAGTGGAAAAACCTTGTCCTTAATTTTCTCTATCTTGTTTTCAAGTCAAAATAGATTTTTTTTATCTAGAGGGAGTTTAGGGTTTTTATTTACACTAGGATTTCCAGTGTAAAAATAAAAAATATATGTAAGTTTTTCACACCCTTGCACACTATAAGACTCATTAGATTCATATATGTGAGACCATCGTGATGGTATGAGTTTCCACCAACCCTAATTTTTTAGGGATTCTTAGGGTTTAAGGGTTTTTACATATCCATCACTTTGTTGGATTCATGTTTTGTACTCTTCAAATGAAAATTTCAGTTCATGGTGAAGGGAAATAATTGTCACGCCATGTGGGAAGGTGTTTTATTATATTTTATTTTCATAATTTTTTTTCTTAGAATCAATGATAATCAAGTAAAATTTGCAACGTGAGTGTAGAAATTGAAAAAAAAAATCTTTATTTATCATGTAACATTATACATGTTTAGTATATTTTCTATATATTGGGTGATTGGTCCAAACTACATGTTATTTGACCAATATCTCAACTTAAGAGGGATGAAACCCTCGTTCACCTATGTTGGTGCAATATTTATGTGCATGCACATTTAATTTTAAGTTTACTTAGTTTATTTATCTTTATTTAAGCTTCGTTGACTTAATTTGCATTGCACACCTCCTACGCTTAGATTAGGACAAACGACGATCATAATTTGACCACTTGTCTCATGTGTGCCTATTCATGTGGAAGTTGTTGTGCACATGTCTATCATATATTCAAAAGCAAAGTTAGACTAAAACTCTTGTTTTTGTTATATATAAACCACTTTTATTTGTAAATTAAAAGCTTGTTGATATCAAATTCATTTTGTCAATTTATTGTAAATATCGTGTTTTTATTATAGCTTATTATTTGCAGTCGATTTTAACATTTCCAAAGTGATTCCAAATTTAGGAGGTTATTGGGTTTCACTTATTCTTTCATGATTTTAGAGCGGTACTCCTTCAAGTGGTAATTGTGGTGTTGAAGCTTTTTTTACTTCTTCTTTTGATCTATATACTTCTCCAAGTTCTTTGTGATATTTCATGCATATCATCTTGTTGGTATTTATAAAAACCACGTGATTTTTTTATTCTTGTCAAAAACCACTTTTCCAACCCTTTTAAAACATTTTTTGAATTTAGGGATAAAAAAACTTTATTTTTCTAGTTCTTCCTAGTATTTTTAATAAAATATACATAAAAATATGCATTTAAAAAAGGTATTCTTTTGATGCACAAAATGATTTATGTGAGTTTTTGAAGTTTCAATTTTACAGGACAAGCCACAACAAACATGGTGTACAAAAAAATATTTTATGATTTTTTTATAAGTCTGAGGCTCCAATGAGTAATTTTTATGTTCTTCATCTTGTGAGCTTTCTATAAAGCGAATTTTTTTATAATTTGAACTTATGGTGATTCCAAAGCATCTGTTATCTATATTTTTCCCCTAGGTAAAATATTGGATCAGAATTCCCCCACACTGAAGGAACTTGAGAAATCACGTTTGATTCACACAAGCAGATTGCAAGAGGACTCTGTAATGGAAGTGGCGGAGGCCTGCAAGGATTAAACAACACTATGTAGGATAAATTCAAAAAATGGCTCTATCGAGTGAACCCATGGGCTTTAAATCCGTTCTATGGGTTACAAGTGGGCTTGGAACTAGAGTAGCAGGGTCAAAGGAGAAGAAGCAGTGTCATGAAGAGGCCAAGGGAAAGAAAAAAGAAGAAACTACGAAGATCCAAAGTCTTTGGGCTCAAAATATTTCAGAACGAGTCCAAAATTTGGCTAATTATGGAGAAGGCAGCAAAGAGAGCCACGTGTTGGAATGGAAATTCTCTAAAGTTGAATCCAAGAAAGGATGTTCAAATGAGCGCCAAGCTTCCACGCGTCTAGAGCCCCAAAATTTGTGCGACTGCTGAAAAGTCTTCAGCTTGGCAGGAAGAAGCCAAGTGTCGGCTCGACGGAAATCCAAGATGGGAGTCAAAATAAGAGACTCAAACTCGTGCCAGTTCGCCACGTAGCCTCGGGCCCGAAAAGGAAGGGAGAGGTCATGTAAAATTCCAAAGACCTGCAGAGGATTTCAAGTGTCAACTCAACGCTCCTGGAAAGGGAAAATCTTGATTAGGAGTTTCAGCGAGTGCAGAGCCTCCACGCGTCCAGTCTCAAAAAGGGGACAAAGTCAAGTTGAATAGTCAATGCATAGTGGCAGACCGGCGGAGGGTGCCAAGTGTCAGAATGGTGCTAATACAAGGATTCAATTGAGAGAGGGTTTTCAAACAAGCGCCAAACCGCTGTGTGTCCCCGGTCAAGGAATATGACCCCACTAAGCAAAGAGCTTAGCCGAGAAATAAATAAATTGAGCAAGCTAGTGGAGGAAGCCACGTGTCAACCCCACACTATTCTAAAAGAAAAATATAGAGGCCACCTTCAAAAAAGTGCTAGCCCTCCACGTGTCCTAGAGGTCAAAAGGGGGCCCATTTTTCAAACTGGTTTTCTCACCCTTTTGTACGAACCCGATACAAACTTTGAAGGGGCATATCTTTTGACTCAGGGCTTGAAATATTGTAAATCTGACACCGTTGGAAGTATCTCGGCTTCAACCATGCCATGGAGATCTGAAACTTTAAGTTTGGGGAGGTTAGGTAAAGAAAAATGGAGAAAATGTCTTCAGGGCCATTGATGTGGATCTATCTACCTCAACAACCAGATCAGATTCGATTCGTTCCACCGTTTCCTCCTCCTTCAAGGCACAAAACTAGAGATTGATATAGCCAAGGTAGATTTGGGGGCAGATTTTGTAGGAGGCATTAATAGCAGTGGTTGAGCTTCAACCTACTTTTCATGTTTCTCTCTCTTTCTTTCTTCTCTCTGATTGAGTCTATAAAACCGGGTTGGGACTCATTGTAAGGGTTGGACATTCTTCTATTTTGCAGGATCCTCTTTTCTTCTGGAAAAGGAACTCGTGGAGTTTTCAAACCTTCCACTAGACTGTAATATGTTTATGCCTTTTAGCCACTTTGTAATGCATTGTATCAATCTGCAGAGCAACAATACACATATGTGATCAATTTTAGATCCTTTCTTGTCTCTTTTGCTTTCATCTAGTCTTTCATTAAAAATATGGTTATATGTGTGGGGTTATTGTATGCATTTTTTTGGTTTGTGTCTATTAGCAAAAAAAATGTTCATCATTCCTTTGGTGCATCACCTTATAGCTTAGTTTGATTTCCTGCATTCCTTTTACCCCTGTCTCCTTGGTAAAACTTAGATTAGGTTTAGGAATAGGCCCTCTACAAGTTTTCACGCATGCACTTAAACAGAGGAATAGGAACCAACCTTTAACCTAGAGATTTTTCTCATTTTCTAAGTCCCACACTTTGGAGAAAACTCAATGTTATGCAGATCACACCAAATGACTCTACCATAGAAAAGTAGATCTAATGATTCATTTGGGGTTGCTGTGATTTTGCACTAACAGTTTTGGCACACCCGGTGGGATAGGAAGTCTCCATATTTATTATAGTAAGGTTGATGTCCACTTGCTTTGATTCTAGATTTTAAGAAGCTCTTAAAAACTACACATCTAATGACTCCAAAAGGGACAGAATCCACTGGTTCCAGCAGTCCAAGTTTCCCAAGTTCCTGAGAAGGATACAAATAAGGTCTAGAACAAGAGATGAAGGATAGTTTGTACACATACACTTGTCTCCAGACATAAGGAAAATAAGAAGAGCCCAGAGCTCTCCATCTCCTCCAAACAGAGCCTTATCAACACCTTCTCCTAGTAGGTCGTTCTTTCAATCAAGAAGGGTACTCAGGCCGATCAGGATGGCACACCAACAACCAAATACTGGCAACAACCCACTTGCTCTGAATGCACAAAACCCAGTCCTTGTGGCAACATTGAAGAGCATCCCATATGTCACTGGAGAGAACCAAACTTGTCCCAGTGACCACGTTCAAGACATTGCAAACATCTGTATAATCCATGAGATCAATGAGATGGATATCGCAGTCAATTTTCTAGCCTCTTCACTCAAAGGTAAAGCTTCACAATGGTTCAGGAGCCTTGAAGCAGACTCTATTCAAAATTGGGACCAACTATGCACAACTCTTCACAACCAATTTGGAGAAAAGGGAGATAACCTATCCTTGTTGGAGTAGTTGACAACAATCAAGAGAGATCTGAATGAGCAACTGATGGATTTCAATGGACTTGGGACAGGATTCCAACAGCAGTAAATCCCACTAATGAAGGTGCCTTCTTATACTTTCTTAGGGCTTTAAATTCTGATATTTCTTTGATGATTCAGTCAATGGGGGGCACAACCTTACCTGCAGCCTATAGCCTTTCCATAGGAGCTGCGAATCATTTGATTCAGGCTAGAAAACTTTCTCCTAGGCCATCCATGCGTCTATACCCCGAGTTAGGAAACCCAGGTACCAGCCAAACGCCCACATTAGCTCCTATATCCACCCCTAGGAGTCAAAGTTCAATTGAAGCCTCCACTTCATCATCTAACACCTCAAAGGAGCTTCAAGAATTTATGAAACAACTGCAAAACCTGGGAAATGAGCTAGTAACCATCAAAAGACATTAGGATCAGAGTTCTAGGCCATATAAAACCCAGGCTCAGTATCAGGCCAAACCCCCATTTCAATAAAATAGACCACCAGCCCATGTTGTAAATCAGAGTTAACACCAAGGGCAACCTCAAGCTACTAGAACTTTCAGGTCATATAACCCAAACACAGTTTCAACATCTAGGGGATTGGTTCCAGCACAGAATAACATGACACAAGAGTATGAATGGTGTTTCCCATGTAATCAGCCACATAATCAGTCGATGTGCTTCAATGATGCATTAAATCAGGCTCTGATGGTGTAAACCACTGCTGTGTCATAAGAACCTAGCCATGAAGAAATTCAGCAGTAAGGAGCTTAGCAAGAGGGACCCCCAAATGAAACTATGCTTGTCAATTAGTAGGCTGAAGACTTTTGTGGAATGAATCAGACTCCTCAAAGTATAGCTGTCAACACATGGTCTAAGAGGAGAAATATTAGAGAATGACATTCACCAAGCTCAGGTGATCCTCAACCCTCCATTTCTCAGCAAGGTATTGTCATTCAAAATATAACTCCCAATGTGTAAAGTCAATCCAAGCCACCTTCCAAACCTACTCAGGCACCGGTTGTAACAACCCATGTGCAAGAGAAAATTGTGTCATGGAAGGGGCAGCAGAAGGACAGTTCATTTAATATCATTGAACAAATGAAGAGGACAAGTGTAAACATTTCACTATGGGAGTCACTGGCCATTCCAGGGAAGAGGGATCTATTGCAAACTACCATGGCCAATTGGTCAAGCTCAAGTCAACCCCCTAACCAACAAGAGAAAGTGCTTACCAATGTGTCTCAACTTGAGAGAAACCATGAAGAACAACGAGGTAAGAATATGAAGCCTCCTCCATTTTATGTTTCATTAATCATTGGAGATAAATTGGTGCACAACTACATGATCAATTCGGGGGAAAGTAGTTATGTAATGCCCAAACACATAGCTGATCAACTGGGTCTCTAGTATGAATTCATCTCTAGAGGATTAGTACAATTGGATGGGACAGCAGTGACCAATGTTGGAGTCATCAAGGATCTGAGTCTCACTCTACATGCCTACCCTAATGTGACTGTATTGTAGAACCCGTCAGTAATAGACTTTCCACCACATTTTGCATTGTGTTTATCTAGGGACTTCACTGCCAAAATTGGGGGCTACTTGTCTGCTGACTGGTTGTATATGCTCTTTAGAACAAGGTATGGAGCGAAGGCCACAATCAGATCTGAGCCCATAGCAGACTATCACATTGATTCTTATGTACCAAGCCCAATCAATGTAAATTGTTTGGCTTTTTAGCAGGAGGACCTCCTGAGCACTTATGAAGAAGATACCAAGGTGGGATGTATCTTGGACTCGACCCTCGACGAATGGGCTGTCAAAAGACGTGTTTTTGATCCCTATAAGGAGATGGAAGAATCTGAACTAGGAGTCTACTACCTGCATGAGGAGAATCATCCTCTTCCTCACTTCATTAAGCCAGAGCACAAGAATGACAATGAAGTTTGGAAATTGTTCTTTGATGGCTCTAGGAGAAGACAAGGAGCCAGAGGTGGAGCTATGATTGTGTCCCCCCAAGGTATGAAGTATTATTCGGCTTTCAGATTTCAGTTTGCCTACTCAAATAACACTGCAGAATATGAGGCTTTGGTCTATGGATTGCATTGGGTTGGAATACGAGGAATCAAGAACCTACAGGTGTTTGGTGACAGTGAATTGGTTGCCAATCAAGTCAAAGGAAAAAATGCTATCAAGATTGACCTGCTCAAAGGTTACAAGACTAGGGTGTGGGACCTCATTGAGGATTTCATAGCCTTCAACATCATGTCCATACCCAGAAAGGAGAACGAAGCTGTTGATAGGCTTGCAGCAGTTGGAGTAATATTTGATGTAGTTAACAGCATAAAAAGGGACAAAGAACAACCACATATCCATGTGATTGTGAGACCAACAATACTAGATAACAACACATGCTGGTAGGTGTTCGAGAATGATCAGCAACTCATCAAATTTTTGCAAGAGGAACCTGAATTCTCAGCTAGAAACCAAAGCAAACTAGAGCAGTAATATGGAAATCAAGTAGTACAGCTGCATACAAACATGCTTCCCAAAGGCCTAGTGACATTGGAGTCTATCTTCAATCCCAATAATCAGTTTCAATGTTACGCCCTTAACCTATTGCTTGTATTAGGATATGAGTAGCCGACTTGTGGCTTACCATATCATTGTATTATATCATTTATACTTTCTCATGCTTAGTAGGTCGGCCTTGGTGATGGCCATAACATATGAATAGTATATATAGAGGATTGTAGGTAGTAATTCATCATCATTGGAGCATTTGAGTATTATTGTATGGTTTGGAGGTTGCCCCCTTGAAGTGGTGAAGCTATTCTAATTGCATATTGATGATCATTATTCTGGAATATTGTGTTATTTGGTGTTATATTGCTGCTCATGATCTGAATTATACAAGTAATTTCATTACAAGTGGTATCAGAGCTGCGATCTAGGCCAAAATTAGGGCAAAAAACCCTAATTTTTTTGTTTCCGCCATATATTATGAACCAGAGTGAATTGGTGGGAGATATTTTTTCCAGATTTGTGAAACATTTCAAATAAGGTTCCCTAAAAATTTCAGATTTTTTGATTTATTTTGCAAAATTTATTACAAATGTAGGGTTTTTCATAAAATTGCTCCCTAGAGTGCAAATTGTGGAGTTTTTTCAAATTCATTACATTTTCGGAAAGAAAAACAAAATTTATTTTTGGTTTGTTCTTTAAGTTTTTTTATATTTGGCCGAATTCTTATCTAAATCCAAAACCCTAAAATTTGACAGTGATCCCTACATCCTACTATTTTGGGGCATCATGGTGGGGCCTTCCACAAGGGGAAAAAAGAATCCCATCACTCCAGGTAAAACACTAGAAAAGGATGAGATAGTAGTTGAGGAGTTGGAGATAGAAGATATAACTACAGATTCCTCAGGGTTAGGGTTTACTTCAACAGACCATAAAGTAAGCCAACTTGAGTTTAACCTGAGAGACCTCAAATCTAGGGTGGCTAGCAAAGAAGATGTGGATAGGATTGGACATATATTGGAGGATTTCATGTAAAAATTCAGTACACATATGATGGGTAATCATACTTATGTCAATCAAGGTGGATCCTCAGGTCAACATAATAGACACATGAGCCAGAGTGGATCTTCGAGTGTGCACAATCCAAATACGAGCACTCTACAGGCCCGTACTATGTTTCCAAAAGTGGAGATGTGCAAGTTTGATGGAAAGGATCCACTCAATTAGATCAACCAAATGGATAATTTCTTTGAACTACATCAGATTCCATCAAGACAAAAGGTGACCATGGCATCATTGTATCTCGAACCTGACCAATTCATATGGTATCAATGGTTATGTGCTCAAAGGCAGAAGAGTGGTCTTAATGTTACATGGATAGTCTTCATTGAAGAGTTACAATTACACTACAGTTCTAGTGTGTCAGATAATTACTTCAGCCACTTAGCAAAGTTGAGGAAGACATGATCTATTAAGGATTACATTCATCACTTCCAAAACCTTTCTCTACGGGTGGAAAATATTACTAAAGAGAATCCAAATGACCTATTTCTTGGGGGTCTTAAGGATCACATTGAGCATGAGGTGCATATTTTTAATCCTCATAAGGTTTCTGATTCAATGATTATGGCAAGAAGGGCAGAGGAGAAATTTTTTTCAAGTAGGAGACAACATTTCACTTTTACTAGAGATCGCAACACCTTGTCCCCAGCACTCCCTCGGCCAGTTAGATTGACACCTCAAAAAATTGAAGAAAAAAGAGAAAAAGGGTCATGTTTTAACTGCGATAATAAATTTGGACCCGGACATAAATGTGTTGAAAATAAGTTGTTCTACATTGATGGACCTAGTGAAGATGAAGAGAATAATGAAGATGCAGAGTCAGAGGTCTTGGTTAAGCCAGAGGAGGAGTCATGAGATCCTCAGCCAACAATCTCATGCCATGAAATTTCAGGTATTAGCACCCCCCAATCCCTAAAGGTGGTTGGATTCCTAAAAAAATAGAGGGTAAAAGTGTTGATTGATTCATTAAGTACTCACAACTTTATCAATCATAAGTTAGCAGTGCGCCTAAACTATTTCATTTATCCAGCTCCTAAATGTCAAGTAATGATTGCTGATGGAGGTACTGTTACTTGTTCTGGAAAAAATCATAGTTTCCATAGCATTAAGCTTTCCATGGGAGATTACATACTAAAAAGTCCCATGTATGCCATTTCTATGGGAGGAGTAGACATTGTGTTAGGGGTTCAATGCCTTACCACTTTGGGAACCATTGAGATGAACTTCCAAGACTTGTTCATGCGATTTCACTCTGAATGAAGGATTTTTGAGCTAAGAGGCTTAAGAGCAAAGAATCCACAAATAGTAAGTTCTCATTAGATGCACAAAATGCTAAAAAAGGTGCAGAGGGATTTGTGGCACAACTCTTTTCATTGGAGGCTCATCATTCTAAGGACATTATACCATCAGATATGCAAGCAGTGTTGGATGCACACTCTGTTGTATTTGAAAATATACCAAAGGGATTACCTCCAAAGAGAGATCATGATCATGCTATTCAGTTATTACCAGGAAGTCAACCACCTAACATCAGACCTTATAGGTACCCATATGTGCAAAAGAGTGAAATTGAGAAGATTGTACAAGAGATGTTGGAAGCAGGAATCATCCGCCATAGTCAGAGTGTTTATTCTTCTCTAGTAGTGATGGTACAGAAGAAAGATGACATGTGGTGCATGTGTCCTGATTATAGGGAACTTAATAAGTACACAATCAAAGATAAGTTTCCTATTCATGTTATTGATGATTTGCTTGATGAGTTGCATGGTGTTGTTTATTTTACAAAGCTTGATCTTTGTTTGGGATAACACCAAATTAGAATCAAGGTGAGGATGTTTATAAAACCACCTTTTGAACACATGAAGGCCATTATGAATTCCTGATAATGCCTTTTGGACTCACAAATGCACCTTCTACATTTCAAAGTTTGATGAATTCTATTTTTAAGTCATTCCTGCAGAAGTTTTTCTTAGTGTTTTTTGATGATATATTAATTTATAACAACACATGGGAGGAACATTTGCATCATGTAACTAATGTTTTGGAAACCCTTGAGCAACATCAACTTTATGCAAAGCCTTCTAAGTGTTCTTTTGGACTCAAGGACGGGTTGAATATTTGGGTCACATTGTCTCTCATGAAGGGGTTAAAGTGGATCCTAATAAGATCAAAGCCATGATGGAGTGGAAGGTTCCAAAAACCCTAAAGAATCTATGAGGATTTTTGTGGCTTACAGGTTATTACTGAAGATTTTGTAAGGCATTATGGAAGCATAGATGCACCTCTCACAGCTTTAGTAAAGAATGATTCCTTTCATTGGAGTGAGGATGTAACCAAAGCATTCAAGAAACTAAATGAGGCCATGTGCACCACTCCGATCTTGGCTACTCCAAATTTTTCCAAAACATTCATTGTTGAATGTGATGCATCAGGGGTGGGTATATGGGTAGTTCTCATGTAAGAAGGCTGTCCTATTGCCTTTTTGAGCCGTCAATTCAAAGGTAAATATCTTTCCAAGCTGACTTATGAGAAGGAAATGCTAGCTATACTTCATGCAGTAAAGCAATGGAGACCATATCTCATAGGAATACATTTTAAAGTGAAGATAGATCATGATAGACTGAAATAATTCTAGGAGCAGCGTTTATCATCTGAAGAACAAAAATGGGTCTCCAAAATGTTGGGATATGATTTTGAGATTATATATAAGAAAGGGAAGGAGAATGTAGTTGTGGATGCTCTATCGCAGAAAGATGACTCAACTGCAGCCTTGTTATGTGCCATATGCAAAAAATATTACAGGAATATTGGATAGATGAGGCAAGGTCTGAATGGAGAAATGACCCAACCACACAAAACCCTCAATCATCATCTCCATAATGATCCAAGAATGTCTAAAAATTTTGTATTGATAGGGAATGCTTTATGGTATAAAGATAGATTATACCTATGTAAGAACTCCACTCTTAAAAATAGGATTCTATCTAAGCTTCACTCTTCTCCAGTAGGGGGGCACTCTGGATTCTTGAAAACTTATCATCAAGTCAAACAAGATTTCTTCTGGGAAGGGCTCAAAGGGGATGTCAAAAAATTTGTGGCATAATGCATGGTTTGTCAACAAAATAAGGGTGAAACAGTTTGATCCCCAAGTCTCCTACAACCTCTATCTATTTCTAGCCATCGGTGGGAAGAGGTTTCCATGGACTTTTTGGAACAAGCACGATGTCCTCTACGCCACAAAACTAGATTTCTTATTTTTAATGAGGGTAGATATATTTAATTAAAAGAAACATATTCGGCTCCAATCAGTTAATGCTCATTCCCGTCAAATGACAGAAAACACCTGCCAGACCCAAAATAGCTGCCTGCACTCAGAAGACCATAAATTTTGCATTTCTCAATAAAATCACACATCAAAGATAATTTTCCTATTCATGTTATTGATGATTTGCTTGATGAGTTGCATGGTGTTGTTTATTTTACAAAGCTTGATCTTTGTTCGGGATACCACCAAATTAGAATCAAGGTATGAGGATGTTCAATAAAACCACATTTTGAACACATGAAGGCCATTATGAATTCCTGGTAATGCCTTTTGGACTCACAAATGCACCTTCTACATTTCAAAGTTTGATGAAGGTCTATTTTTAAGTCATTCCTGCAGAAGTTTTTCTTAGTGGTTTTTTTGATGATATATTAATTTATAACAAAACATGGGAGGAACATTTGCATCATGTAAGGGGGAGGTAATGTTTTGGAAACCCTTGAGCAACATCAACTTTATGCAAAGCCTTCTAAGTGTTCTTTTGGACTCAAGGAGGTTGAATATTTGGGTCACATTGTCTCTCATGAAGGGGTTAAAGTGGATCCTAATAAGATCAAAGCCATGATGGAGTGGAAGGTTCCAAAAACCCTAAAGAATCTACGAGGATTTTTGGGGCTTACAGGTTATTACTGAAGATTTGTAAGGCATTATGGAAGCATAGATGCACCTCTCACAGCTTTAGTAAAGAATGATTCCTTTCATTGGAGTGAGGATGTAACCAAAGAATTCAAGAAACTAAATGAGGCCATGTGCACCACTCCGATCTTGGCTACTCCAAATTTTTCCAAAACATTCATTGTTGAATGTGATGCATCAGGGGTGGGTATATGGGTAGTTCTCATGTAAGAAGGCTGTCCTATTGCCTTTTTGAGCCGTCAATTCAAAGGTAAATATCTTTCCAAGCCAACTTATGAGAAGGAAATGCTAGCTATACTTCATGCAGTAAAGCAATGGAGACCATATCTCATAGGAATACACTTTAAAGTGAAGATAGATCATGATAGCCTGAAATACTTCTTGGAGCAGCGTTTATCATCTGAAGAACAACAAAAATGGGTCTCCAAGATGTTGGGATTTGATTTTGAGATTATCTATAAGAAAGGGAAGGAGAATGTAGTTGCGGATGCTCTATCATGGAAAGATGACTCAACTGAAGCCTTGTTATGTGCCATATCCATATTATAGGAATATTGGATAGATGAGGCAAGGTTTGAATGGAGAAATGACCCAACCACACAAAAACTCATTCATCATCTCCATAATGATCCAAGAATGTCTGAAAAATTTGTATTGATAGGGAATGCTTTATGGTATAAAGATAGATTATACCTATTTAAGAAATCCACTCTTAAAAATAGGATTCTATCTAAGCTTCACTCTTCTCCAGTAGGGGGGCACTCTGGATTCTTGAAAACTTATCATCAAGTCAAACAAGATTTCTTCTGGGAAGGGCTCAAAGGGGATGTCAAAAAATTTGTGGCAGAATGCATGGTTTGTCAACAAAATAAGGGTGAAACAGTTTGATCCCCAAGTCTCCTACAACCTCTATCTATTTCTAGCCATCGGTGGGAAGAGGTTTCCATGGACTTTATCACAGGATTTCCTAAATCTGAAGGAAAAAATGTCATCATGGTTGTGGTGGATAGACTCACCAAATATGCTCATTTTTGTGCCTTGGCACACCCATTTTCTGCAAGCACGGTAGCAACAACCTTCATGGACATAGTTCAGAAGCTTCATGGGACACCGAAGATTATAGTAAGTGATTGAGACCCTATATTTACGAGTAATTTTTGGATTGATTTATTCTCATGATTGATTACTCAGTTAGCTCGTAGCTCTTCTTATCATCCCTAGTCTGATGGG
Source organism: Taxus chinensis (assembly GCA_019776745.2). Classification (NCBI taxonomy): domain Eukaryota; kingdom Viridiplantae; phylum Streptophyta; class Pinopsida; order Cupressales; family Taxaceae; genus Taxus; species Taxus chinensis. Next base: position 122,668,643 of record CM034151.1, read on the forward strand.
AAAACAGAATTTGTAAATAAGTGTTTGGAGGGATATCTTCATTGCTTTATGTCAGATAAAAAAGCAAGATGGGTCCAATGGTTGCCACTTGCAGAATGGTGGTTTAACACTTCCTTCCATACTTCATCTAAAATGTCTCCTTTTTTGGCACTCTATGGGCACCATCCACCATCCATCACATCATCATTGAGAGGAAAACCATGGGTTAGAGCAGTAGAAGAACACATTCAATATCAACAAGAGGTCCTCTCTAGTCTCAAGGAGAACTTGGTCATGGCACAAAACTACATGAAGCAACAGGATGATCAACATTGTACGGAAAGGCATTTTTAAGTCGGTGATTGGGTTTTTGTGTGGTTATAGCCATATAAGCAAATGTATTTGAAACAACAACAAAAGGATAACAAACTTTCACCAAAGTATTATGACCCCTATCAAGTATTGCAGAAGATTGGTACTGTAGCATACAAATTAGAACTTCCACAATCCACCAAAATACATCCAGTCTTTCATGTTTCTTACCTAAAGAAAGTAATTGGACAGAGAGTATCAGCCCAAACAGTGTTACTTGAGCTCGATGAGGAGGGGAGGGTCATCTTGGAACCTGAATGCATCCTTTAAAAACACACTAAAAGATTGAGGACATGGGTTATTACTGAGTACCTGATCAAGTGGAAGAATATGGACAATGAAGATGCAACATGGGAAGATATGACATTCCTGCAACAACACCCAGAGCTTCTCAACATTGGGGAAAATGTTTCTTTGAAGGGGAAGGGCATGCTACGCCCTTAACCTATTGCTTGTATTAGGATATGAGTAGCTGACTTGTGGCTTACCATATCATTTTATTATATCATTTATACCTTCTCATGCTTAGTAGGTCAGCTTTGGTGATGGCCATAACATATGAATAATATATATAGGGGATTGTAGGTAGTAATTCATCATCATTGGAGCATTTGAGTATTATTGTATGGTTTGGAGGTTACCCCCTCGAAGTGGAGAAGCTATTCTAATTGCATATTTAGATTATTATTCTGGAATATTGTGTTATTTGGTGTTATATTGCTGCTCATGATCTGAATTATACAAGTAATTTCATTACATTCGAAAAGAGAAGGCCAAAATACATATCAAAGGGGAAGATTCAGAGCTAATTCTAGCTGGAGAAGGCAAAACACTACAATTTGGCAAGGTGGCCACTGAGCAAGAAAGGTATGAATTCATACGCCTTTGCCAAGAGTTTCCAGATATATTTTCTTGGAGCTATGAAGACCTAAGAGGGTTTAATCTAAAGTTAGTCCAACACACAATTGAGATAGATCCAGTTGCTAAGCCCATCAGGTAGAAGCAGAGACCAGTCAACCCACATGTTGAGCCTCTGATGAAGAAAGAACTGAACAAACTAATAGAGGAAAGTATCATTTTTCCAATCAAACACTCAAGCTGGGTCGCAAACTTGGTCCCAGTAAGGAAGAAGAATGGGGAGATTAGGTTGTGTATTGACTTCCATGACTTGAACAGATCCTCCCTCAAAGATCACTACCCACTTCCCTTAATGGAGCAGATCTTGTAGGTAGTGTCTGGTTCAGAGAGATTCTCTCTCCTAGATGGATACTCAGGGTACAACATGATCATGGTGAAAGAAGATGATCAGTTCAAAATGGCTTTCACCACCAAATGGGGCACCTATGCCTACTGAAAAATGCCATTTGGATTGTCTAATGCCAGAGCCACTTTCCAAAGGGAAATGGATATAGCATTCAAAGGGTTGATCAACAAAATAGTTCTGATCTACCTGGATGACATTACTGTATTCTCTAGAAATACAGCAGACCATCTTTTTCACCTAAGGAAAGTGTTCCAAAGGTGTAGGAGATTCGGGGTATCATTGAACCCCAAAAAATGCATATTCTTGGCCCATGAGGGCAAGATTCTAGGCCACATTGTGTCAAAGGAAGGTTTGGTAATTGACCCAGAAAGAGTTGAAGCTATAAGAGTATTTCCATTGCTAAGCCACAAGAGGGCTCTTCAAAGCTTCTTAGGAAAAATCAATTTTGTCTGTAGGTTCATACCAAACTTTGTTGCCCTTGTCAAGCCAATAACATTGATGTTGAAGAAACGTTTGGCATTTAGGTGGATAGTTGAAGGAAAAGCAAGTTTTGAGGCCATCAAAGAAGCTATATCACAAGCCCCAACTATCGTGAATCCATATTTTTCTAAGGATTTTATACTATATGCCTTTAGTGGTAATAACACGATTTCTGCAATCCTAGTATAGTAGAACAAAGAAGATACAAAGAAGCCAATTGCTTTCTTCAGATAGGGTCTAGAAGATTATGAAGTGAAATACTCTTTCATCGAAAAGTAGGTCCTGGAACTGATCATAGTATTGAAGAAGTTTAAGCATTTGGTTTCAAACAACAAAATCCAACTATTGGTCTCCCATATAGGAGTTAAAGACTTCCTTCTTAACAAAGAGCTAAATGAAAAGCATGCAGGGTGGATCACTCGTGTCATGGAGTATGAAATTGAGATCAAGGTCAGTAAGTTGGTCCATGGGAAGGGATTTTGTGAGCATCTGGCCTCAAGTCAACAAGAAGAAGCAAGTGATGAAAAAGAAACTATTTTGGTCCTACAGGATAGTCAATACGAAGAAAATGAGGATGTGCCTGCTCCTTATTGGACTCAGAACATGGTGCACTTCCTTCAAACAGGCATGTGTCCTCCAGAAATGAATAAAACAAAAAGGAGGCACTTCAGACTACAGGCCATCCCATATGTATTTATTGGCGGTGTCTTGTTCAAAAGGGATATCAATGGCGTCCTGTTAAAGTGCATTGGGACAAATTAGGTTGAGAAAGTGCTACAAGAGTTCCATGATGAAGTAGTTGGAGGCCATTTTGCTCCATGGGTGACAACACTCAAGATGATGAAGGTGGGTTATTATTGGTTCAGGGTGTTTAGAGACTGTTATGCATGGATCAAAAAGTGTAGGAACTGTGTGTTCTTCAGAGGCAAAGAGAGGCTAGCAACACTCCCATTGCACCCCATTTCAGTTGACCAACCATTCATGCAATGGGGGTTGGATTTCATTGGGGTCATCAATCCAAATTTGAGCCAAGGTCACAAGTGGATTCTGATGGCAACAAACTATTTTACCAAGTGGACCGAGGTAGTGGCACTTAAAGAAACTAATGAGTCCAACATATTAGACTTATATGAAGGGATAGTGGCTAGATTTAGAGTGCCAGCCACCATTCTATCAGACAATGCATTGGCATTCATAGGTTCCAAAATCACAGGATGGGCCATTAGGAACAGAATTTACCTGAGCACTTCATCAAACTATTACCCTCAAGGTAATGGCCAAGATGAGTTCACGAATAAGAATCTGCTGAAGATTGTCAGAAGAACTCTGGATGAAAATTAGAGGACTTGGCACACGAAACTCAAATCAGCCTTATGGGCTGATAGGACAACACCCAAGAGGTCTACAGGCAGCTCTCCATTCAAACTCGTCTATGGGAAAGAGGCAGTGTTGCCTATATCACTTGAGTTGCTAGCATTGGAACTCATGAAACAGCTGGAGATGTCTGATTTCAAAACAATGGAGGCCAGGTATGCAGAGCTGATGGAGTTGGAAGAAACCAGATAACATGCACTTTAGACAATAGAGAAGGATCAAGCCTCAATTAAGAGAAGCTTCGACGAGAAGGAAAGAACTAGGACCTTCCAGGTAGGAGACCTACTCTTGAAATGAGATGCAGATCAAGCAAAACCAGGAAGGCCTTCCAAGTTTGATGTCATTTGGAGTGGCCCTTACATAATCATAAAACGTAAAAGTAGCAATGCCTTCTAATTGTCTACATTGGATGGTGAAGAGTTGCAGATTCCAGTGAATGGAATCTATATTAAACACTGCTACTAAAAGGAAGGTTCTCACCATGTACATATTATTTTAGTTTCTCATTCCTCTAAGTGCTTGTGCACATCGTATTGTTGTAGTTTAGGTTTCTTTTCTCCTAAGTTCTTTGCACACTCTGCATGCTCTACTTGGAGCATGTATGATTTCAATTTTGTATATAGTTGTGGTGTTGTTTTGTTGCTCTTGCACAGCTCATTCAGAAACAGATGAAGCCCTGGGTCAAAACAATTTTCTACTCTTGAATATTGAGAGTGCAACATTCGGGCTCATGAGTCAGAGGTAGAATTAGTTCCAAACCATCGTTCTCGACTCCATGCCCAACGGATACAACAAGGCAATTGGTCTTTTCATCTAGCAGGAAGATACCCCTGTGAGTTGCCAAATTGTTATCCATATTTTTCCCCTAGGAAAAATATTGGATTAGAACTCCCCCACACTGAAGGAACCTGAGAAATCACATTCGATTCACGCAATCAGATTACAAGAGGACTCTGTAAAGGAAGTGGCGGAGGCCTACAAGGATCAAACAGCCCTGTGTAGGATAAAATCAGAAAATGACTCTGTGAGCGAACCCGGGCTTTAAATCCATTCTACGGGTAACAGGTGGGCTCAGAAATAGAGTAACAGGGTCAAAGGAGAAGAAGTAGTGTCACGGAGAGGCCAGGGGAAAGAAAAAGAAGAAACTACGAAGATCCAAAGTCTTCGGGCTCAAAACAGTTCAGAACGAGTCCAAAAATCAGCTAAGTATGGAGAAGGCAGCGGAGAGAGCCACGTGTCAAAACGGTGATTCTCCAAAGTTGAATCCAAGAAAGGAAGTTCAAATGAGTGCTAGGCTTCCACGCATCTAGAGCCCTAAAATTTTTGCAGCCACTGAAAATTCTTCGGCTAAGCAAGAAGAAACTAGGTGTCGGCTTGACGCAAATTCAAGATGGGAGTCAGGGGTTAAATTTGACGGCCACCTATGCCTATCAAACATATTTTTGGTGACGGTCATTTTTTAATACTGCCCTTCAAATATAAAAAATAATGTCAATTATAGTATTTATTTAGTTATTTTAAAGATATATTTGAATATATTTTTTATAATTTATGTATATATATATATATATATAATGACAGTCAAATTATAAATATGCAAGTTACATGTGATGGTTTTTACAAATATTTGCAAGTATTTTACATTTAAAATAGCAAAAAACGTCTAAACAGTCAAATTTTACCCCTGATGGGAGTCAAAAGCAGAGACTCAAACTTGCACTAGTTTGTCCACGTAGCCTCGGGCCCAAAAAGGAAGGGAGAGGTCATGTAAAATTCCAAAGACCTGCGGAGGCTTCCAAGTGTCAACTCGATGCTCCTCCAAGGGAAAAATTTTGATCAAGAGTTTCAGTAAGTGCAGAGCCTTCACGCGTCCAGTCTCGAAAAAGGGATAGAGTTGAGTTGAATAGTCAATGCATGGTGGCAGACCGACAGAGAGTGCCAAGTGTCTGAATGGCACTAATTCAAGGATCGAATTGAGAGAGGCTTTTCAAACAAGCGCTAGACCGCTGTGTGTCCCCAATCAAGGAATATGACCTCGCCAAGTAAAGAGCTTAGCCAAGAAACAAAGAAATTGAGCGAGCCAGTGGAGGAAGCCACATGTCAACCTCACGCTATTCCAAGAGAAAAATACAGAGGCTTCCTTTAGACAAGCGCTAGCCCTCCACATGTCCCAAAGGTCAAAAGGGGGGCCATTTTTTAAACTGGTTTTCCCACCCTTTTGTACGGACCCAATACAAACTTCGAAGGGGCATATCTTTCGACTCAGGGCTCGAAATATTACAAATCTAACACCGTTGGAAAGATCTTGGCTTCACCCACACCATGGAGATCTAAAACTTTAAGTTTGGGGAGGTTAGGTAAAGAAAATGGAGAAAACATCTTCAGGGCCATTGATGCAGATCTATCTGCCTCAACAACTAGATCAGATTCGATCTATTCCACCATTTCCTCTTCCTTCAAGGCACCGAACCAGAGATTGATACAACTGAGGCAGATTTGGGGGCAAATTTTGTAGGAGGCATTAATAGTAGTGGTTGAGCTTCAACTGCTTTTCCCATTACTCTCTCTTTCTTTCTTCTCTCTGTTTGAGTCTATAAATACTGGGTCGGGACTCATTGTAAGGGTTGGACATTCTTCTGTTTTTCAGGCTCCCCTTTTCTTCTGGAAAAGGAACTCGTGTAGTTTTCAAACCTTCTACTAGACTGTAATACGTTTCTACCTTTTGGCCACTTTGTAATGCATTGTATCAATCTGCAGAGCAACAAAACACGTCTGTGATTGATTTTAGATCCTTTCTTGTCTCTTTTGCTTTCATCTAGTCTTTCATTATAAATTTGGTTATCTGTGTTTGGTTATTATATGCCTTTTGTTGGTTTGTGTCTATTAGCAAAATAAATGTTCATCATTCCTTTGGTGCATCACCTTATAACTTAGTTTGATTTCATGCATTCCTTTTACTCATGTTTCCTTGGTAAAACTTAGATTAGGTTTAGGAATAGGCCCTCTACAAGTTTTCACGCATGCACTTAAATAGAGGAATAGGAACCAACCTTTAACCTAGAGAGTTTTCTCATTTTCTAAGTCCCACACTTCGGAGAAAACTCAATGTTATGCGGATCACACCAAATGACTCTGCCTTTGAAAAGCATATTTGATGGGGTGCTGTGATTTTGCACTAACAACATCCATTTCAAGTTTTTAGTTGCTTGGGCAACCCTTAACGTGCACATGCCCATGCAAAATCTATAATAAGGTTAACCTTTAGATTTTTTTATATTGAGCATGATAAATGGCATGATGGAAAGTATTATTTTTAAAGGCATTGGCTTCCAAAAGGTATGGAGTTCAAATCTCATGTCGCTCAATCAACTCCTTGCACCCTAATTAGCCCCTAATTAATTACTCAAGCCCTCACATGAACTACAACTATCTTCTTTAGTCCCATGTGTAAAAAAGGTCAAATAGCCTACACCCTTGAGCATCATTTTATGACTAAATTTATTCCAAAGGTCGTATTTTCTGCTCTGAAAGGCTTACAAACATTTTTTTCCAGATTGTGCATTTTCCCGTGTTCTACATATTTGAGTGTTTTTGTAACTTTTGGTGGCTCAATTTTCAAGCAAATGAAATTTCACAGAATTTGTTGTCTTGTTTTATTTTTCGTACTTTCAATTGGCCATACCTTATGATTTATGTATCTGATCAAGACGTTTTTTTGAAAGTGAATATTTTTTCATGTAATTTAAAATTATAGGTTTAGTTTTCATTCTTACTATACCAAGCTTCTAATTTTAATATAACTTTGAAATTTATTGAGTGAATTTGATCTGTAAATCACACTACTTATAAAATTTTGCCTATTTTTAGCTTGGGGGTTTATTTTTGTTCATTAAAAAATTTTATGGGTTGGGATTATTTTATTCTTGGTTTGCATGCCAACCATGCTAACGAGAAACTTTTTGTAAGAACTACATCATTATAAACAGTTTAGGTGGTGTTTATTGAGAATGTTTGTTGTTTGAGGTTCAAAGGTATGTTTTCTTTGTTATTGTAAATGGATTCCATCCATGACTTTCACACTCTCATGCGGGAAAACAATAACATGATTTCAGAAAACACCATGCTCTTTACATAAGTATGTTCACTTCAAGAAGACATGGTTAGATTTCTTGAAGAGAATATGAAGATTAAAATAAACTCTCTATTACTCTCACTAATTTCTAGAAAAGACATCATCCTTCATTCATTGTAGGAAACAACTGCATGTTTGCAATAGTAGATTGACACCATGGATATACCTCTCATTGAGCATAATCTACCTTATGTCACATGTTCAAATCATATTAACACATCAACATCATTTTCTCTACCTAATTATGATTTTCCAATTGAATCTAAAGCACCCATTGCTATACATGTTACAACCCAAACTTCAAATTCATCAACCATTATATTTGGATCATTTGAGAATCACACACCTGGTTTTAGATCTCGCACAAAGTTATAAAGTGCCATGGGGGGTTTTCTTTTCATAGCCTAGTCTACCTTCATATGTGTGTACCTTGTTTTTCACACCATTTTCTTAGTTGTTATATATTCCCATAATTATTAGTTCCATTTTATTTGTGAGAGGCATTTTTCTATCTTGTTTGACACCTTGATAGTTAGAATCTCTCTATTTAGCGAGCATTTTCTAGCAACCTCAACTTTTGTCATTGTTCGGTGTTCAAGTATTGAATTCACACCACTCATACACATATATTATTTTTTCGAATCCACCCATTCAACATTATGGGGGTGTGTGTAGTCATACTACTTCTTTGAGTGTTATGCATTTTCTTACCCTTGGCACATCACATCATCTACTTTCGGTGGTTAATGACATTCTTGGCATACTTTTTTGTACTTTCATCACCTCATTTGAAATATTGACAGTCTCCTTGAAACTATTCTGGTACATACAATGTTAGCTTATTTTATTCAATGATCAAGTAATGGATTCAAATCACTCATGCTAATTTGAGTTCTTTACCATTATTTTCACCTATGCTTATTGCATAGTTTTCAATGATGGATTTCATCCCATCTAACACTTCTTTAACTATGACTTTCATCCCATCTATTGTAATCTTCATAATACTTAGTATGGTTTATTGAGATACCTTTGCTTTGTATCTCATTTTTTCCAAGTCGTACTTATTAAACATGAGTAATTTATTAGGCCTAGTTATTAAGACCCATTTTTTTTACTTTTGACTTCCCTAAGTATAACTTAAGGGAGGGTGTTGGTGCAATATTTATATATGCACCTTTTATTTTAAGATTATTTAGCTTGATTTAAGATTTTTTGACTTAGTCTACTTTACTCACCTCTTAGGATTAGATTAGGATAAGTAGAACTCATAGCTTGACCACTTGTCTTATGTGTACCTATTCATGTGGAGGTTTTTGCACACATGTCTATCATACAGTCAAAAGAAAATTTGGACTACAACTCTTGCTTTTGTTATATATAGACGACGTATATTTATAAATTAAAATCTCGTTGATGTGAAATTGATTTGGTTTATTTTAGATATACTGACTTTCTATTATTTCTTTTTATTTGTAGAAACTTCTTGCATTGATGGAGTGATTCCAAATTCAGGAGGTTCCTAGGATTCGCTTGTTATTTCAGCCTATAGCTATGATACCATTCATGCATGTTTGATGTTTTTTATCTCATGTTGGGACTATCTACATAGTCTTGACACCTATCATAATAATCCATTGCTACATCCTTGGCCTATGACGTGTATTCAAATATGTGTGGCATACATATGGTTAGTATAGCATTTGACTTAGAATATGATAATTTATCTCTTTACATAATGATAATACAAGTCACCTTATAGATTCCCTGTAGCTTAATTAGGGCATACATAAAAGCTAGTGGTTAGTAGTGTATAGTCATGTTAGAAAATGATCTTATTTTAAATTTTTGAGGCTGTCCACTCAAAGTGAATCAATCATATATTTCACTATTATGTTTTGCTTTCATTTGTAATGTGTGGATATTTTCTATTATGCCATTATTTATGAGTGAATATTGTTTTTTTCTGCTTATGTAATATGCCATATTTTGATCCACTATTGTGCTTCTACTTTAAAGAAATAGTAATTTCATTATAAAAGGTATCAAGTTTTGATTTGAGAAAAGTTTCAGCACCTCATTGCGGCATTGAGGGAAGCATAAAATTAGTTTTTCAATAAAACCAACTCTTTTTATTGTTATTTTTATTACTCATTTAGATATTTCTCTTCAAAGGGAAAATATTGCCTCTTGACTTAATCTACCATGTTTGCAAGTCAAAATTGAGAACTTTAATCTAAAGGGAATACATGATTTTCATCCACACTAATAATTCTCATCAACAACAAGATAGTCACATGTTTGAACTATTTTGATTTTCTTACTCTAAAATTTCATGTCATAGTCATTGATGGGGCTCTTGTTAGTTGTTTCAGAAAACTTCATAGCATTAAACACATCATGCATGGCTGCACTTTGAATAGTCCTACAATTTCCATTCTCATGGAAGGATATCACTAGTATATTTTGATGGATGGTTTTGCAACACTTTTAATAATCTTTTCTTGTTTTTCAAGGTTCCTGACATAAAATTCACGTCACACTTTCAAACTAACATATGTAGCATTAGAATTACATTTTCCACTAAAGTTGGACATCAATTGTCTGTAGTTAGTAGTGGATTACTTTTTTTTGTTAAGAAATGAAAAATGAGGCAAAACATGTCAAAACCCTAATTGATGTGAAACATGTCATATTCCACTATTTTTGAGATTTTATGTTTTTTTATTAGACATGGCTTATCCCATGCTATGACACAAATCCCAACACTTTTATCATTAGGATTAATGTTAGGAGTGGGCATAAAAGAACATTCCCTTTTATTTGGACTCATTCCTCATATCTATTTTTAGCAAATAATAGTGTAGGTGTTGTAAGACATACATAAAGAACAAAATGAACTTGTATAAAGTACGGCGCATATTTTGTAATTTGTAGAATTGTACATACATGTATATGATTTTTAAATTTATTTTTAGTAATAATTTTTTATCAAATTCTGAAATGAAAAAATGATTGATTAGGTAATATCAAACTAAATGTACACTAAATGTTATGTTCATATGTTGATTTTGGGATCAAAATATTTACTGAAGATAATTTCAATTTGTGAGTGTTTAAAAAATTGTTTTTAGGTCAGCATTTACCCTACAAATGTTAAATTATTCTAAAAATGTTGCAATAGTGGATCATTTTGCATTTATGTGGGGGAATATGTCTAGTGATTTTGATTTCAATGAGGTGGAGATTTCTTACATAAAGGGTAGAAACCATGATTTAGTTGAAATATGCCTTCGAACAGGAAAGAAGAAACAATATAAGGATTTTTTTGTTAAAAGTGATGGAGATTACTTGTTGTCAGATCATCTCAAAAATTCTATAAAGATACTTATAATTATAAGGAATGATGATTTTTTTCGTTTAAGTATGTCATTGTTTGAAGTTAATAAGCCCTTATCCTTTTGGTTTTGCAGGTATGTGATACATCCATCTAATGTATATATGTTAGAAATTTAGGGCTCTAATTATTAACTACTACAAGGGTTAGTTCAAAGAGAAAAATTGATGATGGGTTATGCATTCAACTATTTTGTGGTCAACAATATCCATTCTGAAATTGGAAACATTTGGTTCATTAACATTTAGCATGTCCACATACCCTGTAAATGAAGTGTCTCTTATGTCTGATATGGGTGTTGGGAATGATGTATTACCCCATATTCATGGATAGTCATCTCTATAAATTTAAGAATATCACATGGTTTATCAATAAGTCTCATATAGGATGCACTACTATTCCTAATTGTCAACTTATGGAGTGCATAAATTACTTTGGAAATTATGTGCCTAGGGCATTGAATGAAAAAAAATTAGTTGAAGCTATAAACCATCTATCAACAAGGGATGAATTATTGATTGATTATGGTTTATAAGGTTTTTTCCTTCCCATGTGCGTGCTAGATAAAATAATTTCATTGTACTTAAACATCACATATATTCAATAGTCGAGATTTTGACTATAAAGTTAAAAATTTCACAAATTTTGTTAAAATTGCTTACAATGTGGTGGTAGGTTATGGGATTTGCAAGCCATAGGTCAATGGTCCAAATTTTTGCACCTTTGGATCTAGTTGTGCTAACGTATGTGATGTTTAGGCTCTTCCAAATATGTTACCTATGTATGTTTTGTGTTTTGAAAGTGATGTACTTGTAATTGAACTCTACATTTTATTAATGTGTATGGTATGAATATTTTAATTTTATTGTTTCAAATGAAGTCTTCCATACATCAATAACAATTGTTTTTACTTAGATTGCACTTGTAATAACTATGTTGAATCGAGAAATTTATTGCAATATCATGTAGCATTTGTGTATAACATGTTAATCAATATATTGGGTTTTTCCATCAATGTGAGTGTTTTCATCGGTAGATAGGAATGTGTTGATGAAAATGAGGATAATTTGATCCCATCATGCCATGCTAGAAATAGTTAAAAATACAATTGATTATGTATACATATATGTAAGTTTGCGTGTTATTTGATTTTTATGCTAAATTCTCAATTACAATTTTTATTTATTTATTTTAGTTTGTATGAAACAAAATTCTTTATGATAGTTTGTGTAGTGTATTAGAGTGTAGTTCATTTTGTAATATACTATTTTAAAAAAATCTAATTACTTTTACACAAATTGGATGAACATGATGATTTTTTCAAAGATATTCAAGAAATGTTATTTAGCATACTATTTTACTTCCTCTTCTTGATGATAATGTCCCAATCATTGGGATAACTACTAGTCCAAAACACCATCACCTTAATGATCATGGTCATCATGGAGGAAAAATGTTAGAAGCTTAAAACCTCACGAAACTCCAATATTAGGGAGAGGATCCATGAGAATAAAAGACGAACTAGCTGAAATGCCCAATTTCATTCCTTTGAGTCATTTTTTTGGGGAAACAACGTCATATACACCATATGTTTGTATCAAATATGATTTTATGGTTTATTTCCCTAGAGAGTGACAGTCAAGTGCTAACTTCCTTGATGGAAAACTTCATAAAACACAACCACCTTCACCTCAATTGAATTAAAATTAAAAAAAATCAATTATATGACCAAATTAAAAAGAAGAGTATTTCAAATTTTGTAAATCAAGCATGATGCTGATGAATTTGCTAAATCAATCACCAACATGCCCTAGGTCATTAAATTCATTCCATTCAGGGTCAATTGGCCTCGTTTGTGTACCATAATGATATAACTAGTTGATTAGTTTAATGAGGTATGTGAATATGTTTGATTGAGCATCAATACACCCTAGATTATCACATTTAGTTCATTCAGATTTGATTGGACCTATTCATGTACCACATGGAACCTATCATGTGATTGGTTCATGTGGCTCACAAACAAGATGGTCGAGCACTAACCTTCGGTTATTAGAGTCTTTTTTTTGCGTTCTATTGCCCCCATTTGTGTACCATACTAAATCAATCATGTATTTAGATCAATAGGGTAGGTGAACATGACCAATTGAGAACCAACACATTCAAGTTTATCACATTTAATTTTTTCATAGTTGATTGGCCCCGTTCACATACCACACTCAACCAATCAAGTGATTGGTTAAATGTGGCATGTGAACGAGGTCGATCAAGCACCAATGAACTTCAAGGCATTAGATTTAGTTTTTTCAAGTTTGATTGGCACCATTCATATACCAAAATGAACCAATTAGGTAATTGGTCATTGTGGTAGGTAAATGCGGTCTCAAGCACTAATGCACTATAGGTTGTTGTATTTTGGTTATTTCAGTATCGAATGGTCCTATTTTTGTACCACACTAAATTCATATGGTGATTAGTTTAGTGTGGTACACCAATTTGTTCGATCAATTACCAAAGTACACTAAGTTATCATATTTGGTTCATTTAGGGTCAATTGGCCCCATTCACATATAATGTTTACCCAATCAGTTGTTTGGATCATTGTGGTAAGCAAATGGAACCAATCAAACACCAATGCACCCTAAGTTATTAGATTCAGTTGGTTCATGCTTAAATGGACTTGTTCGCATACCACATTGAACCTATCAAGTGATTGGTTTATTATGGTACACGAATGGGGTTGATTGAGCATAGTGTACCCGAGGAAATCACATTAATTGGGTTTTAGGTTGTTTTTCCTCACCCACATACCACACTAAACCAATCAAGTGATTGGTTCATTGTGGTACACAATAGGGTTTATTGAGCACTGACAATAATAGGTTATCACATTCGATGCGTTTAAGGTCAATTGGCACCCTTCATGTTCTACACTAAACTAATTTGGTGTTTGGTTTAATAGGGTATGCAAATAGTGTCGATCGAACATCAATGCATGCTAGATTATCAAATTTGATATGTTTAAGATTGATTGGCCTAGTTCACATGCCACACTAAACTAATTAGGTGATTGGGTCGATGTGGTATTCGAATGCGGGTGATCGAGCACCATGGAACACTAGGTTATCAGATTCGACTTTTTCTAGGTTGGTTATTCTTGTTCATGTGTTGCACTAAAATAACTATGTGATTGGTTCAATATGTTATGCAAATGAGGTAGATTAAGCACAAAATGCCCTAGATTGGTGTATTCGACTATTTAGGATTGAATGACACCGTTTGCATACTAAAATGAAGTAATCAGGTGATTTCTTTAATAAAACACACAAATGGGGCCTATGTTATTAAATTTGGTTCATTCAAGGTCGATCAGCCATATTTACATTTTGTACAAACCAAACAGGTGATTGGTTCAAAAATATACGTGAATAGGGCTGATTAAGAACCAACACACCCCAAGTTATTGAATCAGTGTGTTTAGGCTTAATTGGCTTCATTCACATACCACACAAAATCAATGAGATGATTGGCTTAGTGTGATACACGATCGAGCACCAATGCAAACCAAGTTATATGATTTGGTTTTTCAAGCTTCATTGAGTTCATTCATGTACCACATTGAGCTAATCAGGTCATTTCTTTAATGTGGTATGGAAATGGGGCCAATTGAGAACCAACGTACCCTAGATTATCGAATTCAATGGGTTTTGGATTTATTGGCCCCATTTACATACATTCAATTTGTTTGTGGTTTATTCAACCCGCTTGAGTACCATAATGAATCTATTAGATGATTTGTTCAACAAACTACATGTAAATGGGGGAACTCAAGCATCAACATAGAGTATATTATCATATTTTTCTCAATCAATCTCGATTCACCACATTTAGTTACCATAATAAACCGATCATCTGACTAGTTCAAAAAAGCACACAAACCGTGAAGTTCAAGCACCAATGTAGTGTAGGTTATCATATTTGGTTCATTAAATCTCAATTGGCCTTGTTAACATACTATATAGAGCTAAAAAATTATTTTTCAATGTGGTATAAGAACATGGTTGATCAAGCATCAATTCACATAGGTTATTACATTCAATTGGTTTGGGTTGATCGGCCTTATTTGTGTGCCACATTGAACCAATCAAGAGATTAACTCAATTTTGAATGTTGTTAATCGAGCACCAACACACCTGAGGTTATCATATTCGACTTATTTTGGTTCAATACGCCCTATTTGTTTTCCACACTAAACGCTTAGGTGATTGATTGAGTGGGGTACGCGAACATGGCCTATCAAGAATCAACACACTAAATTATCAAATTCAATTCATTTAGCGTAAATTGGACCTATTAAAATACCACACTAATTCGATTGGGTAATTGGTTCAATATGATGTGTGAACAATGTTGATCAAGAACCAACACACCCTAGGTTATCAAATTAGTTTCATTTGAGGTTGATTGACCATGTTTGCATATCACACAAAAGCAATCGATATATTGGTTTGATGGAGTACATGAACAAGGCTAATAAAACACCAAAACACCTTCATATATTGTATTTGATTCGTTCAGGGTCAATTGGCTATGTTTATATACCATACTAAGCTAATCAAGTGATTGGTTTAATGTTATATGTGAACAGGGTCAATGGAGCTTTAGTGCACCCCAAGTTATTATATTCAATTTGTTTAGGATTGATTATCCCTTTTCATGTACCATACTAAATCAATCAAGTGATTTGTTGACTATAGTACATTAATGAGGCCAATCAAGCACCAACATGCCCTAGTATTCAATTGGTTCAGGGTTAATTGGCCACATTCATGTACCACACTGAATCAATTAGGTAGTTTAATATGGTATGCAAATGAGGTTGATCAAGAATAATTGAACACCATATTATCATATTTTTTTCACTTGCGTTTGACAATGCCATTCACATACCACACTGAACCAATAAGGTGACTAATTCACTATGGTATGTGAATAGGGCCAATTGAGAAACATTACATCCTAGGTTATCGAATTCATTCAATTTAGAGTCGATAAGCCCCCTTTGCATACCACATCAAGTGATTCATGTGAACAATTCACTGTGGTACACAAATGGGTCTGATTGAGCACTAACACACCCTAAGCTATCACATTTCGTAGTTTTGGGGTCAATTGGCCTTAATTATGTACTACAATGAGCCAATTAAGTGATCGTTTCAATGGCATAAGCATTAATACAACATAGGTTATCATATTTGGTTCATCTAGGGTTAATTAGCCTTGTTCTAGTACCAAAATCAGCCAATCATATGATTGGTTCAATGTGGTACACTAATGGGTCGATGGAGCACTAACACGCCATAAGTTTATTACATTTGATTGGATCAGGGTTGATTGGCCCCATAGCATACCACACTAAACCAATCAAGTGACTATTTCAAGGTGTTATGAAAAGAAGGTTGATCGAGCATCAACACATCCTAAGTTATCCTAGTTGGTGGGTTTTGGGTCGATTGGTCCCATTCACATACCACACTAAAACAATCAAGTGATTAGTTTAATGGGTTATGCAAAGAAGGTTGGTCGAGCACCAAATTTCCCTAGGTTATCACATTTGGTGGGTTTGGCATCAAATTATTAGTTCAATAGGATACATGGATACAGCTGATTGAGTGCCAATGCACCTTAAGTTATTGTATCCAATGGGGTTATAGTCGATTGGCCTCATTTATGTACCACGTTGAAAAAATTGAGTGATTGAGGTGATAAAGCACTAACACACCTTAAGTTATCATATTTGGTGGGTTTAGGGTTGTTTGGAAACATTTGCATACCACACTAAACCAATCAAGTGATTAGCTCAACGAGAAATCAAAACAAGGACAAACAAGGTCAATCAAGCACTGATACACCCTAGGTTATCACATTAAATGGGTTTGGGATCAATTGGCTCCGTTCACACACCAAAATGAACCAATCATGTTATTGGTTTAATAAACTACATGAACATTGCATATTGAGCACTAAAATAAACTAGATTATTGTATTATTGGGTTCAGGGTTTATTAGTATCGTTTGCATACCACATTAAACTAATCAAGTGATTGATGCAACAAGATATGTGAATGGGGTTAAACAAGAGACAACACCCATTAAACTATTAAATTTAGTGGGTTTGGGTTTGATTCCCCTTGTTCCCATACCACATTAAACCAATCAGGTGATTGGCACAATGGGGTGCGTTAATGGGTTGATCAAGCACCAACGCACCCTGCGTTATAACGGTAGGTTTTTTTAGGGTTTATTGGCCCTATTTGTGTACCACATTGAGTCATTCTGGTGATTGGTTCAACAGGGTATGCAAATGGGGCTGATTGAGCACCAATGAACCCTAAGTTATTGTATTTAATGGGCTCAATGTTGATTGGCCCCATTCATATACTACACTGAACTAATCAAGTGATTGGCTTGATGGGGTATTGGAATAAGGTTGTTCAAGCACTAGCGTACCCTAAATTATTGCATTTGGTAGGTTCAAGGTTTACTTTCCCCATTCATGTTCCACATTCTTGCATTTTGTTCATATCAATTCAATTAGCCCCAATCTTGTTCCACATTGAACCAATTACTCAATTGGTTGAATGTGTTGTGCAATTATTTTGGTCCATTGAACCCTGATTAACACTAGATCATCACATATGATTTTACGAGCTGATAAATTGGCCCTGACTGCATTTGAAATTGAACCAAATACTCTATTGGCTTAGTGTGTTGCATACTCATGTTCAATTCATTTGAGGTTTATTAGTTGTTTAAAATATTTGGGGTTGATTAGCCTTGCTTGTATATAAAACTTATCTTTGATTTAACATACTAATTTTTTTACAAATTGTTAATACAAATTAAATATTGAATTTTAAAGATAATTTTACTTGTTGATGCCACTTTCTAACACACCATCATGACGTAAATGCATCTAAAGTTGTGAGAGGATTCGAGATACATTAAAAATAAAACTCAATCAACATGAAATTAGAGTATGAAACCACTTGTTGCAATTTTTAGAATTGAAGAACAACCCATGAGAGGGAAAACACAACAAAAGTGTAACATCTTAATGTATAATATTTTTTACTAACATTGTTTGACTACTAATTGATTTACATATTTTTACATAATCAAAATATAGGAGAGGACACAATACTTGCACCAAAGAGAAGACATTAGAAAGGGAAAGAGAACCAACTTGACAAAAAAAAATTGGAAGATGAAGATACAATTGAGAGGAAACAGTATTGGCAAGTTATTTTCCATAATTTTTATTTTTTATACAATTTTATCAAATAGAACATAGATTAACTCTCCCTTTTTTGTGGGATTGTTTTTTAATTCATGGGATCTTTTTATTGTTATTTTTAGAGATTTATTTGAATTTTTAGGTTCTCTGCCTCTCGCCCCTTTTTTGAAGATTTCTTGAAATATGTGGGAATTTCTCAATTTTATTTCAAAAGTTACAAAGCTTAAATGCCCACAATAAGTAGCCATTTCAATTTAAATAAAAAGTAATAGGGCTTCCATTTTTTCCTTCAACTACACATTGGTTTATGGTATTTCTAAAAACACCTAAAAACCTTCAAATGTTTTGGATTAGTTCTCTTTTGTATCAAACAAGAGGTAAGAGAGTACCAGATTTATGGATGACATAGAGACAAATGATGATCGTGAATATCTATCAAACAATGAATATGAATTCTCACTACGCATTGCCCTCGAACATAACATACGTTCACTAGGGAGTAAATAAGTAATAGTTTGGTTCAATGACCATGGTGATGTTTAGAAAAATAAAGCCTGGGGAAATTTTCAATCTCGTTTGAGAGGAGTGATATACACATTTCCAATTAGAATGATTTAACTAATCTAAATTGACTAGATTTTCCCATAAAGCAAAATACATTACCTATGGTATAATGGTATCTATTTATAGGAGTTTGTCCCAAAGAATAAGAGACTTCAATTGATGGGCTATGTTATTAGATGGTCAAGGGATATAACATACAATAAAATCAAGGACAAACCTACACATCAATAGAATAATATATTTACAAATGATTGCAAAGCGACAAAATGAAGAAATTTGATTGAAAAGTAGGCAGGAAACAAAAAGAAGATGAACAAAAAAGAAAAAATATGGTTATTTAAAGGCAACAATAAAACAGATTGAAAACAATTCAATTACACATCATGCATGGCAAAGGGGTCTAAAATGACTGTCGACCATTTTATAAGTTTTTATCGTGTTATATATGTATTTATGATATTATTCTAGTTTTACAAAAAAAAATTAATTTTAAATTTATTCAATACAAGATACTTAAATGCATACCTATAAAGAATGAAGATATTTTCATCAACATGAATGGATTGTGTCAAATTATCATTAAAGTATATGTAAATGTTGAAATATAATTATGTATTCTTAGCTTGTTGTTTCTTGGTTTATTCTTACAAGTTCATATATATATTTTCTCCTATTTTCAACCAAACAATTTAAATTTATGGTGTCACTAAAAAACCAAATTGTTGTGGCAATGAAAAAAAACTAAGAATTCCTTATGCAGTTAATTGATGCACCAAAAACTATGGAAGTAATTAATTATCTCTATTTAATTTTTTTATATTTCATATTTCAAAATATTAAAATATATAAAATTTACCTATAACTTATGAGAATATTTTATTTGATATCTTTTGACAAATCTATATGTTAGGAAATGATTTTGGTGGCAAACAAGATGAATAGGGTAGAAGACAATTTTTTAGATCGCCCATTCTAATGATAGGAATAGTGAAGAATTTTATAACATAAATACTTTTATAATACTTCTCACTTTATCTAATGTTGATGTGTAAGTGGTAATTGTTTAATACCATTTAAAATAATATCATTCCAATAATATTGTAATTTGTTAGTTTAAATTCATTTCATCGTGATATACTTCCTTTGTATCTATGATTTATTCGACGAAAATCATCATTTTTAAATTTATTCAATACTTTCATCTATTAGTGTTATAGAAGTTAAGAATCATCTAGTTAATAAATATACCATCATTGTCATCATTGTTGTCACAGTTGTATATAACTGACAAAAAAATCAATTTAATTTTTAACTATTGCAAAAATAGTGTAAGAAATAATTTTCTTTTTTAAAATAACATTTTGAAACTTTGACGCAAATTCCCAATGCAAAATTCTGATGCAAATCATTTGGCCACCAAAATACTCAAATTCAAATATAAACAATTTATTTTCATGCAACTTTTTTATGTGATGTTAAATTTTAATGCAAACTTTGTACGCTCCACTAACTGAATCTCCATTTTAGAACTACGCTATAAATTGTTACTTACATGAAAGGATATGTACGAATGCTACCAAATCTTCAGGCTATTGTGTAAACCCATTCCTTTGTTTTTCATAATATGCCAAAATTATCCCTATCAAAATAGATCCTAATCATGGAATTCAACTTGTACTAGGAAGCCAACTACTCAACATCATACCTTACATGTACCCGTATATGCAAGAAAGTGTGATTGAGATAATAATATAATAGATGTTGGAATAAGGGATTATTCGTCATAGCCATGGTGTATATTCTTCTCTAGCGGTGATGGTACACAATAAGGGTGTCACTTGGGACATGTATTTGAATTATTGTGATCTCAATACATTATTGAAGATGCATTTCCTATACCTATAATTGACGATTTGTTAGATGAGTTACATAGTGTTTTTTATTTTGCAAAACTTGGTCTCAAATCAAGGTATCATCAAATCATAATTAAAGAGGATATCCCTAAGACAACCTTTTGTACTCATGAGGGCCAATGTGATTTTTGGTGATGTGTTTTTCTCTTACAAATGTTCCTACATTTTAAGTTTGATGAACTCCATATTTAACCCATTTCTATGGAATTTGTTTTGGTGTTCTTTGGTGATATAATAATCTACAAAAACAACATGGGAGGACCATGTGCCCCACATGATTTACATTTAACAAATTCTTAAACAAAAATAACTATATGCAAAGTCAACCAAGTAAGATTTTGGAGTTACAGAGGAGGAATGCTTGGGTCACATTCTCTCTCATGAATGAGTCAAGGTTGATCCTTACAAGGTGAATGCTATGGCGGAATGGAAAGTACATATACCCTCAAGAAACTTAGTACATTCTTGGGATATGAAATATTATTACACGTGTCAAAAATTATGGCAAATTAGTAGCACCAATCAAAACTCTATTAGAATGAGGCAACCATCTGGGCATTCGAGAAGATTTAGGAGGCCATATCCACCTCTCAAATTCTCAACATTCTGGCACTTACAAAATATTCATTGTAGATGTACTATATTAGGGAATGATATGGGGGCAGTTCTCATGAAAGATGGTATGCTCATTGCATTTGAGGGCCGCCAACTCAAAGGTAAGAATTTGTTGAAACCCATTTTGGGAAATAAATGTTGGTTATCATCCACGTGCTTGAATAACGGAGACCTTATCTAATGGGAAGATAATTTAAGGTAAAGATGTATCATGAAAGTCTAAAATATTTTTTAGAATAGTTTACCATCAAAAGAGTAACAAGGGTATTTAGAATGGTATGCTCATTGTATTTGAGCAACAGTGATATTTAGAATGGTATGCAAGATTCTTAGACCTTGGATGGTTGGCCTGCCATGGATTCTTTCTCTTACGAGCCTAGTGATTTAGGGCTCTCCCTCCTAGGAGAAATCTACCGCCTCCCCCGATGTTGTTGCTACTTACACATGATTCTTATCCTCTATTTTCATAGTCTTTTGTTTTATCGGTCTTCTAGTTTCCCTTGTGGCATTTTGACTTGTGATCTAATTTTTCCCAACCTGGATATCGAGTTGTGATTCTTTACAGATACTTTTTTATTATAACCATATATTATCGATTTTTTTTATTAATATATTGTTGCGTTCCAATAAATATAATATCTATAATTAAATGTATATAAATCTTATAAAATAATGTCTTTTATTTCCATAGCATGTGACATAAATCAATATTTGTTAAAAATACATTTGATACTTTGATAAAACAAAAATATATCTAGACTTTGTATGTGACACATGTAAACACATCTTACATATTGAACATGTCAAATTTTAATAGTAGAATTAGTATGATAGATTTCCAACAAAGAATGATCTTAGAAATGAGATCGATGTCATAGACAAACTGTCTCAAAGGCTCATCTTCACTCAAAAAAGTAGACATAGGTTTATTTGCTGAAAAAAGATAGGGAAAGCTCAAACATAATTCTCAATAAATAAAAATCCACCTTCTAGAGGATCTCCTACCCATACATGGTTTACTACTTATGTGTTTATCCAATATTTACCTACACCTAGTGTTTAAACTACGGGAGAATCATACATGGTCCCCCATTCGATTATGTCCATTCCTACACAATATGTGGCTTCTACTACTAGACCTACTACTACAAATATGATTCAAAAATATATTTCTAATGCATATATAAAAAAAATTACAAGCCATGAAAGCACCAATATCTCTTCTCACACAAGGAAAAACATAAGTAAAAACAAGTTCTATTGGTTACTTAATAATACATTAACTCTTGAGGTTATTATATATCTATTACCACTTGGATTGGTTCCACTCAATTTCTCATTCTATGATGGCAAGGATAATCCACAATAATACTTGTATGCCTTCATAACTTGTTGTATGGAATATGTAGGTAGCGATATCTTGATACCTATGATTTTTCTACGTAGTCATAAGTCATATACACTAGACTGGTTATATATGCTTCCTTCATGTTCAATATAGTCATTTTACACTTAGTCAATAACTTCCTTTCTTATTTCTCAATCAACATTAGTTAATGCATTTCATTTTCCCAAATTACTTAATTAAAATATATATATATAATGAAAGGGTCATATCTTTTTTTACAAGACTATGCTTTCCTAAGGGCCCAATCACATTGATTAGGGTGATTTAATTGAGGTATTCTTTGATATCATTATCTTGAAACTAAATGAAAAATCCATGTTCATTAATTTCATTTCCTTTGAAGACCTATATCATATGGTCAAGTTCTATGAGATTAAGCTCCTTGTGGCCAACATGTTAACACATGAAAGTGTGTCTACATCTACTAGAAAAACATACCAATCCAAGCCCTCATACCAAGGAAAACTAGTTGATTGTAAGAGAGTTTGAATAGTTAATGTCATGCAAAAAACACCTATAGTAGTCCATGCAACACCTAAAAAGAAGTAAAATCCTTTTTTTTGTATCCTCCTCGCATGATCCTATAAAAACTCCTTAAATGAATTTTTATTCAATTCCTTATCATTTATACTACTAAACCACAAGATGTGATGCTCAAAAGTAAAATATCTTATTATTTCCATCAATGTCCTACACATTCCATAAATCTATGTTTTGTGTAACGTTGAAAGATCTAAGAGCTCATCAACAATAACACCATTTCTATGTAATTTTTACCAACACGTACCTATGTATAAGTATCCCAACCTAATGCTCGATTAAGTGTATTCACTTACCAAATATGACATCATTTGAAGAATCGCTAGGCTAATGAAGCACATATGGATTAGCACGTAGTTCCTCCTCTATTGACCAATATGGATCATATCCATCTCATTAATAACATCATTTGTGTGGTTCAAGGGATACCATAGGACACGTGACACATCATTTTTTATTCATATATTTCTCACAATGATGAGGAAACATATGACCAATGTAAATTCATGCATATGTCATCTCTAAATTAATCCAAAGTGTCATGGTAAACAATGGATCTAGCAAAAACCTTTGCACCATTGAACTCTTTACATCTCTAGGCTATACCACATGAGACCTTATGAGAAATACATATATACTTCAAGGATTCAATGGACAACACAAAATACTACTTAGGGGCATAATGTTATCCTTCTAGGTTAAACCTAAGAAGATGTCCACTTCATTCCTTGTTATCCCTTCCAATGACGTATTCAACATGCTACTCGAATGCCCATGAATTTGTGAGATACATGTCATTTTTTCCCACCTTACATAGATGCTTAAAGTATGTACAAAACAACATGGTGGTGATCGTTCTTAGTGTCCTTTATGAGTTCCCTAGTTGGACTTATTAGTGTGTGATTGGTATTTGACCCAACATGAAGTGTCTCATACTAGGAAGAAACCTTTGTAGCTCAATTTTCATAGTCTTGACTGTATTACTAGAAAAATCATGCAACACACATTGATATAACCTCAACATAAGTGTATTTTCACATATACTCCTCTTATAAACCCTATTCCATTTATTCATGTATGACATGTGTTTGGGAAACAACCTTGAGAGCATGACCCACATGATACACCAATGTACTCTTTTAATATATATAGAGAGTCTATGGTTATTATGAATGCTTGTGACTTACGTAATAGATTTACATAAGCTACCAAGGATGATATTGCAACATACTATATTGCACATGGCTATATCTCAAATTCGGATAGTCATTAGAATATAAAGATAAATATCCATTTTCATCATATAAATTCCATTATCATTGACACACAAATTGTATATGATCATCCTCTCAATGATATCATAAGATAGCCTTCTAGCTATGCACATTCTGAGCGCAATCACTTGTTTATAGCTATGAACATCCACATATCATTTTCTTATTAACGCAGGAACATCCAAGTTCATAGGCAATATTATGTCATCCAAAAATATTTACATAGTGGATTAATTTAGTGTTTTCATTTTGTATATAGCATTTTGTTATGTTTCTTTGGTTGCATAGTGAAGAAATACATTTCTGAAGAGTAATGGAGCTTTATGTTGCATTATGTGGAGTGCACAAGTGCTTTACACAATGTTTGTAGAAGGTATAATTATTCTTTGTAGTTTATAGTCTATTGTGTAATCATCAAATGTATAGAATTGTTCGTGCAATCTTGTTTAATTCCCAAACTTGTAATAATTTAACAATAGAAGGCATAATTTATAGGAAAGGCCAACTTGTTGTGTTTGGGTTTGTTAGTGGGCCCTTTCATTTGAATTTCATAGAATTTGGAGTATTAAGAGGTGGCATGAATGGCTATATAAGTGGGTCCAATTGCCTTAGGGTAGTATTTCAAGTTTGGAAGTCAAATTAGTGCTTACAGGAAGAGTATGATGTAAGCTTAATCCTCATTATGAATAGAAAGAATGGAGAGGTTATGACATGAGAAGAGATAATTACTCACTAAATTATGATGATAATAATGGTTTCAAAAGAACTCTTCCTAAGAGTACAAGACTGAATCATTGGTGATCAGTCTAATGTTTCTATATATATATATATATATAAAATATATAAAATAGGCTATATTATACTATGTCATTATATATTATATATATATATTGAAAACTAGTATGTTACACATTTGATGTCATATATGTATATATGAAGAAATTACATATATGTTAAATGCACATATGATAAAATAAAGAATATTAAATCTAAGGAGCTTACACTTAAACAAAATAAACGTCAGCTTTAATATGCAAATCTGTAACATTTATATCCCAAGCAAAATACCAAGATTACTTTGTTTGAGGAGTGGCATGATTGAGATTGCGGTTTTCATCGTGATTTTTCCATAATGTCTAGAAAATTGTTGTAGATACTCCTCCATACGATGTCACTGTTCCTTTGAAGGTGTGACAGGAAGTGACATAGTAATCAGGTTTGTGGCAAAACCATAGTAATGGATTAGAAATAGAAGTTTTTTGTTCGGATTTCCCTTACGTATCTAGGGAATTGTTGGTTAGAATCATTGTGGTGAAAGTATTCGTGTACATTTCAGAGATTGAATAAGGAAAATAACTTTCAGTCACGTGAAGTAAGAGCTTCATCTAACACAAGTAGATGTCTTTTCAAATAACAAATTCCCCTTGGTGTTTTAGGTCAAAATAGGATATTCCAAAATAAGGCATGTTAGAAGGAATGTGAATATATTTCTATTGAATGTCCTTATAAGGAAATACAATATTTTGGCTTGAAGTGAGTCCTTTGCACAACGCTTCTCAATACATCATTTGAATTTCTTAACATACTAGAAATACATGAGGTATTTTGTACAATCCATTGAGCCTATGTTCCATGATTGAAAAAAAAAAAAAAACTTCTCAGTATACAATTGAAAAACCAATCTTACAAGTGGCTTAAACATCTCCTAGAAGGAAAACAAGAAGGAAGAGTGTATGATTAGCATAAGGGAATTCATGTTTTCTTCATTTTAGCCATACCCAAGTGCTTACTTAAGAACAAGAAATTTTTCAACATAAAACTTAGAGAAGATGGAAAGAAAACATCTCAATATTTCCAACTTCCAACTTAGGAACTCCAACCTTCATGCCTTCAAGTTTTAACCAATGTAGGAGAAAGAGCTTGTTCTTCCACCCAACCATAAAAGGCATCTATGTACATACCCATCCCAAGGTTGTATATGAACAGTGCTAGCCTTCCCCAAGGCTATATGGGAAAGAGGCAAACTAACCCACAATATTGCACAAGAAAGAGGGTGAAGCAACAAACAATAACAAACAAGTGTTTAGTCATTGACACCAAGTTTCACAAGGAGGAGAACCCATGTTCTACCTCAAAGGTGGGGAAGAGAGGAGAAATTTCTCCAAGAGTTAGTATTCCAGACCATGCACATACATGTAGAAGCAAGAAATCTCCATATCCTCCCTAGATCCCTCCACCCTTTCTCTAGGTCCTTCTTGGAAGGAGTGTTCAAACCCCAAAGGGGTTTCCTTACTCAAATGAATCAACTTCCCCACCTCAACCATTTGAGGGGGAAAATAATAAGACCCTATAGGAGCACTTATCCAGGTTTCAAGCCTTGCGTGATTGAGAGGAAAGAATCCCTCTCTCTTCCCCCATAACTCCATGTTTGTCCCATCATGCCATATGATGGTAGGGAGTAAAACAAGTAAGCACATAACTGGAAATCTTCGACATTGTTTCAACATACTAACAGATCTTCAAGAAGCCATGTTTTATGCAACATAAGAGGAAAATATTTTCAAACAATTGAGACATGATAGCCTACCTCAAAGAAAGCTGGTCCAAAAATCTTTCCAACTTCAAATCTTCTCCACTCTTGACTCAAGAAAATCCCAAGCTCTAAATGACCCAAGCATCTAAGTTAGTGAAGTTCCAAAAGAAAAAGTCCCTCTCTTTTCCCATGATTAGGGTCTAAAAATTTGACATAAGGAGCAAGCAAGAATCCTCACAAATGAGGTAGGTGGACATAGATGTCACCCCTCTCCTTCTTCAAGATTCAAAGATGGCCATTTCCAAAAGAAAGGCTAAGAATTGTTTTTTTTTTTCCCTCTTCTCCCAGTAATTCCCTTAAATGTTAGCAAGAAAAAATTAGTGAAACTTTATAATAAGCAATTTTCCAATCCACTTACCCCTCTACATGGATTTTGGTATAAAAACAAGTTGGTACCAAGAATCAAGAAGGAGAAGAAATCTCCCTCTAGCCTTGAAGAATAAGTCCCCCCTACCCACCTAGAAGAATAGGGTCCAGAGGGCTCATTTTTATGTTAGGAGGTAGCTCCCAAGCTAAAAGGAAGCTCCCCAAAAATGCCCAAGAATTAACGTAATTTCGAGGTTTTGCATTTTTGGCACAAGGGTAGAGGGTGACCCTAAACCCTTGTGATTAAGCGACTCATTAGAACAGGAACTATCAAAATTTTAATGAAAGTGATAGATTATTAACTCCCACAAAAAGCTTTAGCAACAGGGAGAGGTTGAAGAACCAAAACAAAATTAAAATCAGGCTCCATTCCCTTCAGCAGCATTACATTACAGGTGATAATTAAGGGCTTCACTCAAAGTTTCCCTGCCTTAAAATAATCGAACTCCTACAAATACTATAGGTTTATGCATTTTGTCAAACATGGCGTGCGAACTTAGACTTGCACATTTTACTTCTTGTGCAACGAGTTTTGTAACTGAAAGATGAAATCCCAGTTTAATTCTGCTGTAAACTTTTCATGTGTACAACTTGCATTACAGGGCATTCATTGAGACTTTCATGTCTGATAAAATATAAAATATGAAACGATGCACAACAAGGGTCTCAATGAGCTGATCGTAATATCCTGGGACTTGAAATGTAGCAAATGCTCAAGTGTCAACGGTTTCTCAATTCTCCAGAGAGTATCAGACTAATTTGATAAAGTGACACTATAGGGGGAATGTAGAATCCCAATTTGGAACAATGTTATGGATTCATCAATCTTCGAGTTATAGAAGTTCCAAAATCAGCAATCATAGTCCATTAGTATAGGATGAATGAATCATATTATCCAGTATAAAATGGGTTGAGATACAATATTTAGGATGCAAATGCGTCCCATTGGTCAGAGGTACTCTAGAAATACAGCCTAAGAATGTCCGAAGTTACATGCGACTGAAAGATGAAAGGTCGGGTACTATAATGTCCAGAATAACAAAAATCTCCCCAAATAGAGGTGTAGCTTATAGAGGAAGCAGCATAAACAGGACAAGCTGGCCTTCATCCACAAAAAACACAGTTCTGGGCAATTAGATCACAAGACCACATGAATCATCACTCGTGGATTCACCCCAACCAACGTTCAATACTTATGATTATGAGCATGACTCGGTGCAAATGGCCCTACTCACATGGAAGTATGATGTCTCTATGTAAATTTTTTAAATGGGTAACATAATTTGTAGGTCATCCAGGTTGTGTAGGAACCTCCAGAATAGCCTCAAAAACGACCATCCTACAAGAATTCTGAAGTTGGAGTTAAATTGAAATCGACTCAATTAGAGGAACCCAGTGTGAATTCTCCATGCATCACCATTAAAGAACCATGAGCGTGCTCAATGTCAATCTTTGTTCCTGAACCGAGTGTTCATCAATCCAAAGGTCATATCGAGTTATGAACTATGTACAAATTGGTTTTACATTATTTCTAAGATCGATGTTGATAACATCAAGTTACATTTTGAAGCTCCAATCTTGATTGATTCAAGTATGTGCTGCATAATTTGGTTATCATTACAAGTGGTACCCAACATGAATTTGCAACTAAATGCAATGTCACATGGGGGGGCACTACGCCATAAAATTTTAGGCCCCCCTCTCCCCTTCACGCATGTGGCAATGGGCATTGGTGGGTAAGTTATGAGTCTCAACCATGGTGGCATGGATGCATTCTATTGGGAGAATTCGAGCTCTTACAAGGAAGCTGCAGTGAATCACTAAAAATTCACATGGATGTTTGTCATTGTAGACATTAGAAAGACCTTGGTACATGAGAGCTTGCCAAAAAGTTGATGTTATCATTCAGTGAAAAATAGTTCTTAGCAAGATTGACGTCCAGGAGAGCTGGGTTTTCCAACAATAAAAGTGCCAAGGTCTATTAGTAGCTCACAATTAAAATGAATCAAATACCATCAAAGATACAAGACTGTATGTTCGGAAAATTTGCTAATATTGTAAAGATAAGCCAAATGAGTTTAAGCTACATGAACTATCCCCAATAAGGAGAATCTAGTCATCACATTGACTCGCTTCTAGGTGGAAAGGCTGTCCCAAGGGGCATATTCTCCATCCAATAATGGTGAATCTAACGAGAATGCTTCACATGGAGATCATCCTGCAAGCAAATACATTCCAGCAACAAACTTTTTCATCCAAGTGGTCTGAAAGGACACCAGTCTTAATCACTGCATATGCACAAGTACAGGGACTCGTTCTAGACTTTCCCTAACTTGAAGGCAATAGATTCTTCATAAGCCCTCCATAGAATTTAGGCCATAAGATGCTAGGTTTCCATTGCAACCACTTATTGAAGAATTGATGGTTTATAATGGAGTTGGCTCCCAATTTACAACCCATGGGAATGGTAGCAAGTTCCTTAAGAGGATGGCTACTATCGAGATAATGACAAATGTTTGTGGATCGATGACACATTGAATTTATCTGGTCAAAGGATGTAATAGCACTCTACGTTCTGCATAAAATGGCTTTTTTTGTGATTCCAGAGGGTACAAAGGGGATGGTCTGATACCGCTACTTTTGGTTCTCCTAAACCAGGGTCTAAGAGGGACCCTTGATGACCTGAATGGAAGTAAAAAAAAATTGAAGGGTGTTCTTGATTTGCAAATGAAGGTTAGTCATGGGCTGATTTGGCTGAGCAATATCTAATTGTAAGAGTTCAACCAAGGATATTGAATATTCATCAGTATTACAGATGCGGGATGCTACTAATAAAAGGAACTATAACTAGATCATACTAGGCCACGAAGAACACTGATGCTAATTAAACATCATGCTCAATAAAATGAAAGTTATTCATTAGAATAACTTTACACAAAACCTTTGCAAACAAATGAGCAGCAATATCATATATTATTATGGAACTCAATGAAATACAATGAGAATGGGCCTTGCTTATATAGGAAAGGAATAACAATCTAAGAACTAGTCAAGGTCGTAGATCAAGCCATAAATCATGGAAAGAACTAGTCATCAAAGAACTAGTCAAGTCCATAGATTTATGAGAGAACTAGACATCAAGGATCTAGTCAATACCATAGATCTAGGAAAGAACTAGTCAATACCATAGATCAAGGAAAGAACTATACCTAACAACTAGATAATATCTCCTAATATCTAAATAAATAAAAATAAATATCCACACACATAAGTGGGTGAGGATAAATACAATAAAGGTAAATAATATACCTAGGTGAACATGAGCTAAGGTAAATACCTACTCTAACACCCCCCCTCAAGTGAAGCTAGGGGCCAAAATAGAAGTGGCATGTCCACAGTATGAGTCCCGACAACTAGGCCTGATGAGGTACTCATGTACAATATATCCATGAAGAAATCTCGAACCAAAAGAAGGAAAGAATCCTGCTAGAAGGAAAGAGAAAGAAGAAGAAGAAGGAAGATGTTCTCACGAACACCCCCCAAGAACAACTTCTGAAACCCCAAGCATTCCACACAACTCAAGGTAGTGAGGTGATGCAAAAGGCTTCGTAAAGATGTCTGCAACCTGCTGCTGAGTCAGAAGGTACTCCAAGCAAAGAACTTCATCCTGAATGTGCTGACAAATGAAGTGGATGTGTATCTCAATATGCTTGGTCCGCTGGTGCTCAACTGGGTTGTGAGAAATGTGAATTACACTTTGGTTGTCACACCAAAGTACAGTCGGTGAATCCTGTGGGAATCCAAACTCTGTCAATAACTGGCGAAGCCAAAGAATCTGTTGACTCGCTGTAACTGCTACCCTGTACTCTGCCTCTGAAGATGAAAGTGCAATAGCATGTTGTCTTTTTACACGCCCAAGCAACTGGAGAAGAACCAAGACAAAAAATATAGCCAGAAGTGGAACACCTGTCATCAATAGAACCTGCCCAATCTGAATCTGTATACCCAACCAACTGAGTAGAACCCCTAGTGTAGTGTAGGCCAAAGTGGGAAGTGCCATGCAAATAGCACAAAATCCTTTTAGCAGCCTGCCAGTGACTACTATGAGAAGAATGTGCAAACCGAGATACAAGCCCTACTGCAAATGAAATATCAGGGTGAGTATGGGTCAAGTACATGAGACTCCCAACCAACTGCCTATACGATGTAGGATCACAAAGTGGTGTGGTACATGTGGATGTAAGAGTAACCCCAGACTGAAAAGGAGATGGACTGGGCTTGCAATCAGCCATATCAAAGCACCTGAAGAAGATCATGGGTGTACTTTTGCTGACTCAAATGAATCCCTGAATCTATCTGAGAAATCTGCAAACTAAGGAAATAATGCAATAGCCCAAGATCTGTCATGTCAAACTGTGTAGAAAGAGCCCTCTGAATAGTCTGAATGTGGGAAGAAGAGCTGCCAGTAAGTAACAGATCATCAACATACAAGACAAGTATCACAATATCCTCACCAACATGCTGGAGATACACTGTATGATCGGAGTGGCAACGAACAAAACCAGTAGATAGAAGAAAAGAATCCATCTTCTCATACCAAGCCCGAGGGGCTTGTTTGAGACCGTAGAGAGACCTTCGGAGCCTACAAACAAGAGAAGAATCCTGAACAAATCCAGTCGGCTGCTCCATGTATATTTCCTCTTGTAGATCTCCATGTAAGAAGGCACTCTTCACATCCATCTGGTATACGGGCCACCCCTGTGATGCAGCAATAGCAAGTACAAGGTGTACAGAATCCATCTTGGCAACGGGTGCAAAAGTCTCAGAGTAATCAATACCTTCAACTTGTGAAAAACCCTTTGCAACAAGACGAGCCTTATACTTGTCAATGGACCCATCAACTGTGTATTTGGTTTGGTATACCCACTTACACCTAACCATATTTCTTCCTTTAGGAAGAGATACCAAATCCCAAGTATGATTCTTCATCAAAGAAGAATACTCAGCTGTCATCGCATCATCCCACTCCTGTATCCCATGAGCCTTTGAAAAAGACTGTGGATCCTCAGAAACTGCCTGACACAAAAGTCCAGAACCTGTAGAATGTGCGTGATGATGCCTAGTGGGTGGAAGATCCTCTATGAAAGGTGTTGCCTCAGAAACTGTAGTACGAGCCCACTTAGGCATAGTGACAACATCAGTGGGAATATGATCCTCAATCGGACATCTATAACCTCCTCATCAACCTCCTCAAAGAAAGGATCCTCAAGATGAGATGAAGAAGAAGAAGGAATGGAAGAAGATGAAGAATCATGAGGAGTGAAGCGCTCATCAAACTGAACATGTGTTCGAAAAAGAACATCATGTGTATCAGGATCTAAAAGATGATAAGCTCTCATGTCCTCACAATACCCTACAAAGATCAAGGGTTTACTCTTCTTATCCAAAGCTTTCCTTTTCTTCTTTGGCACAAAGGCCCAAGCATGGCTCCCAAAGACTCGAAAAAATGAGACATCTGGCTTAGTGTTGGACCAAGCTTCCTCTGGAGTCAAATGCTCAAGTGCTCTGTGTGGTGTGTGATTCTGAATGTAGTTAGCACAATTAACTGCTTCTGCCCAGTAGATAGGAGGTAAATCTCTAGAATGCATCATACAATTAGCCATTTCCTTCAAAGTTCTATTCTTCCTTTCTGCTAAGCCATTCTGTTGTGGAGTATGAGGAACAGAATGCTGGTGAATAATGCCATGAGTTGCCAAAAATTTAGAAAACTCATCGCTGAAGTACTCCCCCCCATTATCAGTACGAAGGTTCTTTATGCAACTAGAATATTGTTTCTCGACCAAAGCCTTGAAGACTTTGAAGTGTGAAAAAACATCACTTTTGTACTTGAGAAAATAAACCCAAGTACGCCTCGAGAAATTATCAATAAATGTAAGTGCATACTTAGCTCCATTGAAAGAGGGGGTAGGAAAAACCATCAAGTCACTATGCACAAGCTCAAGTGGTGAAGAAACTCTCTTAGAAAAATTCTTAGGAAATGGATCTTGGTGTTGTTTCCCTAATGCACAACCAGAGCAAACTCCCTCAAGACTAGAAACTCTAGGAAGACCATCTACCATACCATGAGTGCTCAACTCCTTCAAATATCTGTAATTGAGATGTCCAAATCTTTCATGCCAAAGCTTACTCTCTGAATCTGCATGAGAAACCAATCCTGTCCCTATAGAAGAAGTGTCATCAAAACCCTCAAAGTGATATAGTCTAGAACTATGATCAACAATACCCTAAGCAACAAGTGAATGAGGCTCCAACAAAGTTCATACTTCTGCCCCATGTGGTGTAAAAGTCACTGTTTTCCCTTGACCAGAATGAAAAATTTGATATACAGAAAGCAAATTTGTAGTGATGTTAGGAACATATAGTGCATCTTGGATACTACCACCATCAAGTTGTATATCACCTTTTCCTTTAACAGAAAGAAAGGAAGAATCTCCAACCTCAATTTTGGAAGTAGAACTCAAACCTAGAGAAACAAAAGACTCCTTGGAAGAAGTCATGTGATGAGAAGCACCAGAATCTATAACCCAACTGTCTGCAAGTGGTGACTAAGATCTCCCAACAACATTAAGTGCTTTTCCATGCTGATTAGAAGGAGGTGGAGTGGAGATAGAAATTTTGTGTTTCTTGACTGCATCCTCTAAGGCTTGCATTCGCTTATAACACCTATTTTCTTCATGATTACTACCCCCACAAAAAGAGCATGAACGGCTAGACTTATTCTTGGATTTAGAAGACTCCTTGGGTTTTGAGTTGTTTTCTTTGGGTTTAGGAGCATTTTGAGATGGAGAAGGTGTGGATTTGGTTTTACTGTTTGGTTTTCCCTTGCCCTTAGGATTAGATGCAACTAATGCCTTTTGAGAGGTGGAAGACTCAAGGTGAGATAATTTAGATTCTTCCCTAGTAAGTCTTTCACAAAATGTTTCTAAGTTAGGCATTTTGAATGTGTCACCTAAGGCATCCATGCTAGAGAAAAAGGTAGAAGAAAAAATTTGGAATGGTCCTCTCAACTTGGATAGAATCAAGTAAACACACTCTTCATCTTTCTTATCTCTTCCACTCCCCTTCAACTGTGTCAACAAATGCTTGAACTTGGTAAGATAGTCTATAATTGTTGGAAAATCTTCAGGATTAAGAGATGTGATCTCAATTTCAAGTTGCATGGCTCTCATATGATCCACCTTACCAAATAAATCCTCCAATTTCTCCCATATTTTGAAAGGAGAGTCACACTTTTCCAAATGAAACAAAAAACTGTCACTTACATAAGTTCCTATCAAACCCATACACTCATCAAATTTGCACTGGTACTGAGTGAACACTGGTTGTTCTGAAGAAATTAAAGCCCATAATCCTTTCTGCTTAATTATTGTTTCCATTCTTGGTTTCCATGTGTGGTAATTATGTGTTGTTAATGGCTCAACATGATCTAATGTAGAAGTAGATGCCATCCTAAAAAAATCACCAAAAGAAATGCAAGAACCAAGTAATGCAACAAGACCCCCAAGCAATGCAACAAGAGCCCCCCAGATTTTGGCACTTTATAATGAGTGCATGTTACAATATGGCACTTTATAATTATAGTGCTATTCTCAAAATAAATATTTCCAATGGAAATAGCATAAAAAACTATGCACTTTTGCAAAAAACGGCACTCAAAACCGAGTTACCGATCAAAAGTTACAAGGTTTTCAATATTATGCTCTACTATTTATTTTAGTTTCCACTAAAACAGAATAAAATGCTCTTGCCTTCACCACACAAATAAAATGAAAGGGGGCTGGAGTTAAGCACCTACTAGTAGGAATCACAAGCTTTAAGCCCTCATATGACCATACCATATGACCAGGGGCTAAGGAAATGGATTAGTCGATCTGTGGGTTTTGCGAATAACTTTACACAAAACCTTTGCAAACAAATGAGCAGCAATATCATATATTATTATGGAACTCAATGAAATACAATGAGAATGGGCCTTGCTTATATAGGCAAGGAATAACAATATAAGAACCAGTCAAGGTCATAGATCAAGCCATAAATCATGGAAAGAACTAGTCATCAAAGAACTAGTCAAGTCCATAGATTTATGAGAGAACTAGACATCAAGGATCTAGTCAATACCATAGATATAGGAAAGAACTAGTCAATACCATATATCAAGGAAAGAACTATACCTAACAACTAGATAATATCTCCTAATATCTAAATAAATAAAAAGAAATATCCACACACATAAGTGGGTAAGGATAAATACAATAAAGGTAAATAATATACTAGGGTTTAAGGTCTTAGGATCCAGCGTATTGATTAAGAAAGAGTTGGTTTACCTAGGGTCATGTAGTATCATAGGGTGTGCTAAAGGTCCTAGGATGAAAGCTATTGTTGAACGGCTAACTCCTAAGGGTATATATGAGGTTTAGATTTTTCCAGGGCTCATGGCTATATCATAAATTTTAGTGGTTCAAAGTTTAGTGCTCCCATTATTGGTACAATCAAGGGCTATAAGGCTCAAGAAGTTTAGTGTGCGCACGAGTATATGGGTGATAAGAATGTTTAAGTTTTTAAAGATGAAAATTGTAGGAGCAACCAATGTTAGGTACTGCAAGTGATTTATAATTAGGGTTTTCAAGTGGAGTGTTATGTAATTGGAGTGACCATTAGAGGTTTTTATTAGTGGAGAGTTAAGGCGCTATAACATACTTTAGGCTGAGATGTTTGATGAATCCTAACAGAGATACCTATGTTTACTAACTTAGAGTTTATACTATAAAAAAACTATGGTCTTAAATTGTGACTCAGTGGAGCTGTGATTATCTAATGCCTAAGAAGTTTGTAAGAGTGACATATAATCAATCACTATATTTACATAACCATCCAACCCAATTTAAATTTTAGGCATATGAAGTGGGTTCAGTATTATGTATAATTTTTATTTATTTTTGTAAAATAGAAGCATGCCAAAAGCATATACAATGTGGAATATGTATAAAGAACGTGTATATTTTACTAATTAGCATACGATTCAAATTTATAGTGCGTACGTGTTATAGAGGCGCGTAATGCGGTCTATGTGTTTGCACTTTTTCCAAGCCATGCCTCAAGGAAGCATATGGGATCCGGTTTGGATCCCCAAGCTTTGAGGCGTAAGGAACCATGCATAAACTATAGAAAACAACGATGATTTGTTATGTAAGGGAGTACAATTATGTGTGCCAAATGTCAGCTTCTTCCATGAGATAAAACATGATCAAGGAGAAACAATGCGATTCATTTTAAAAAATTATACCATGGACGTAGAGCAGAGTCTTAACTTCAATTCTAAAAATCATTATTTTTAGCCAATAATTCAAGACTAATATAAGGAAGTTCGTTATATTATTTAGGTTATGTCTAACTATGCCTTAGGAAATAGCACTAATGTAGGTTTGTATCAGCCTTTAAATAGTGTCTATCTTTCATCATAGTATCTTAATTAGTTTGGGTAATCGTATTATTCCTACCAAGAACTCAATGTGGATACTAGCATTCAATTTTTTCATGGCCTAATGGATATACATATTCAAAAAAATGGCTAATTTTCTATACCATGTTTGAGGTAGTTATGATGCGGGCACATGTCGAAGCTAATGTTATTTTTCAAGGAAGTAGTTAGAATACAGGGTACTATAAAAATCATTGTTTCAAACAGGGATACAATACTTCGTAGAGAAAATCTAAAAAACATTCTAGCACAGAACCTAGGATGCTCCTAGCTAATCTTTAGTACCAACGGGTTTTCAAAACTACTAAATCGATGCTCAAAAAAAGATGGGGTTGCACGATGAGTCTAGGTAATGTTATGAGTTTTTTAACAAAAATAAGAGCATTCCTGAATAGTGGTATTTTAGTTATTTGAACCACTTAAACTTATCCATTTTCCAATAACAATTTATCTAGCTTAGAACACTAGACTCAAAATGCTATGATTCAAATAGTTTATTTAATGCATCTTCAAGAGGGATTTCTAAGTTGAAACTATTTCAGGTTAAATGGATCATACAAGTGTTGAAGGAGAATTTTTTATTGCCATTCAAGAAATCCATGAACAAGTGAAGAAAAACTTAGAGACCCCCTACCTGGCCGTCCCCCAAACTATGGGAAAATGCACTTACCCATGTTTCAAAAATCATCAGGTGCCATAAAATATCCTTTGCACCGAGACTTAAGTAAACATCTCTAGAGACAAGATTTTGCGTAGATACTTAATGCATAGGTATCTAGAAAATTCAACTATTGAATTTTAACTGTTCAAACTTTTAATGGCTTCGCATGATAGATTTGGCCTAAGATACATCATGTGACATTATTAGCCTCCTGGTCATAGCATTGGTAAAATCAGTGTAATACGATACCAGAGATCTATACTAACGTCATGAACAAAGTACCTACTCAACGACAAAATGGATCATGTTTATTATATATAAATCCCACCACTCAAAAGTTGTCTTTTTTCTTATGCGAACTTTTCTCAACTCGTAAATCAATAGCTGAAACTGTTATCTGAGTTTTGTTCTATATTATTTTAACTTTTCAGGACATTTTAAATATCTCCAGTTTGTTGAGAAATATAAAATATATCACATTTTGAGGCAGTATCACTGTGTCAAGCAATGTGAGATAACTAAAGTTACATGCTATTGGAATTGGCCACATAACTTATTTATTCACAATAGCTACATTAACATTGATCCCTTTTGAATAAAACTAAACAAATATTACATTTGGTTCAGATTGTAGAGCATGAAAAAACATACCAATAGATCAAAATGAAGACTCTGGAAGTTATTATCACTCTGTGCTATATTGAGTTCATTCAGTAGCGCATTATATTAACACTTTAAATAGGTGATGCGTTGCTCTTTTAATCAAAGAGTTGGATTTAAGCTATTCACATGACCAAAAATACTCCCACAACTTATTTACCTGTAAGTTGTTCCCACGTAGAGTTGTTAAAACAACTACACATTGATAATCAGATTATTACATTTACCATTATGTAATTATGAATCATTAGCTCATTCTTCAATATTAATCTAACTAATCAGTAATGATAATAATGTAGAACACTATTGACCATTATATATTATGCCTAGCCAACAAATCACATGCCATACATTGATCGATTCCTTCTCCGATATGAAATCTATACCACAATTTGTACGTGAAATGTCATTCGATAACAAATGCCTAGCATTTAGGGTCACTTTATTCTGTTACAGGATTCCAATTTACTTCGGAAGGAGAGAAACATTCATGAATTAACGAATTTTTGGCACTAAATTTACCTGGAGCTGATGTTGAAGACAATGCAAAAACAATTTGTGTGTGTGTGCGTGAATGTAAGGAGTGGTAGAAAAATATTTCTGAAGTGAAAATGTGTTTGTAGTTTTATCTGTAGCATTTAGAGACATAAATATGTGGTGTGTAAGTAGCTTGGCATTGTTATTCAACTATCACTAACAAAAAAGGGTCAGGTGTGGATTGTGGATTTTGATTGGACAAGGGAAATTAATCACCTACATGGGTTACACCTTTTCCACGAATGATATTATTCATGTTACATATAAATTGATCTAATCTCTATGTTTTTCCACCATCAATTCCAGTTTCAAAATGCAGAAATATTTTTTCTATTTGTGGAGTGGATTTGTTAGAAGGGGGTTTTATCCCTACTTAATTATAGAGGTTGGAGTCATATTTATATAAGAACTAACATCTAAGTATTTCAACAGAAATCCTTAATGATTGCATGTTCCCTGGCTGTGCCCATTTTCTGGCAACTAGCTCCACAGTTGGGGATGCATTGCGAATCACTAGCAATCTCAGACAAACAAGATACACCAAGAAATACAGTGAAAATTTCTTGACAACCTTGACTCTTCTCAAAGATTATTTGGTGGTGGTGTCGTTTTTCATTATAGTTATAGGGAAATCACTCCATAGCTTCCATGCTTGGGATGATAGAGCTATGTAAATGAACATTTGATCGAAGCTACATGGGTGGCTTTTCGAACAAATAAAATAAAAAATAAAAAATTTGATAATAGCAGTCTTTGTTATGTGTAAGTCTCATCTGTTAGTAGAAGAGGGGTGCAACTTTGAAGTTCATTGAGAAAAGGACTCGTAATTGGCATCATTATACAAGGAATGATTCAATGTCTGGCTATTTTTAGACATGATGATTGATTACCTCCCTCCCTTAGAAGTCTTAGTTTATCGACCACGATTGTTTTGTACTATTGAATCGTCCATACTACCACCGTTTTGTTGAGGTGAAGGGATGTACTACTCAGTTGTACTGTAGAACATGGTTACAGAGTGCGATAGCATTACGGCATCTAAGTATTTTGATATTTCTTTAAGATTCTTCTACCACTTATATAGATCATTTTAAATGATGTCCATGAATTATTGGAAAAGCTATGGCAAACAATCAGGACCAAGGTATTTTATCGTGAGGAAGTATGAGCATGAAGAATAGCCTTTCAATTGAGACTTTCTCACTAGAAAAGTAATGAGCAGGATATTTTCCTTTGAAATTCATTACTCTCAAAGGGAATATTAGGCTACAGTCTGTCTGTAGGAGGATTATTAAGGATATCATTAAATTAATTAGTAGTGCAACTGAAGCATCACATTCAACAATGAAGGGTTATTGAGATAGTTGGGAGTAGCCAAAACTGGGGTGCAAGCACATGGCTTCCTTCATCTGCTCAAAGGATTTAGTGGCTACGTCTGTTCCA
Source organism: Taxus chinensis (assembly GCA_019776745.2). Lineage (NCBI taxonomy): Eukaryota > Viridiplantae > Streptophyta > Pinopsida > Cupressales > Taxaceae > Taxus > Taxus chinensis. The sequence goes on from CM034151.1 coordinate 122,709,050, forward strand.
CTCATGGAAGGCATCCTTCTTTAGCAATTGCATTGTTTGTTAGATGGGGTTTCTATATGCTACCATATCCCCGCAAAAATCTTCTGTAGTACCCTAAGTTAGTCCTTAAAGGACCCCGCAAATATTCTTTGACCCCTCTTTGAGGCAACTTGGTCATCCCACCATAGCTTTGATCTTTGAACGGTCAATATCCATCTACTGTCTAGAAACAATGATAGCCAAAAGCTTTCTAAAATAATGCCAACTACGCATTTGTTAGGTTTGAGTCCACTTGTATTTTTGGAGGCAGTCGAATAAAATCCTGATTTCCTTGTAGAGGTCTTCTCTCTTTTGTAATTTTCTGAACAGACTGTTTACAAATGTCTCTGCAATCTTGCATATCAAGTCATGAAATATGCGTGCCATAGCTTGATGATATGTAGCACCGGTGTTTTTGATAGCAAATGGCATGGCCACATGGCAAAAGGTGCCCCACTCCATGGTGATGGTCATTGTATGCTAAACTTCCAATGAGATTTTGATTTGACTGACTCGAGAATCCATCCAGGAGTGGTAACATCATAAATCCAACACTAGAATTCACAATAGCATCGATGGATGGTAATGGAAATTTGTAGCTAGGGCATGGCCCATTTATTTTTCTGAACTCATTGTAAAATCAACAAACAATTGCGACCTTTCTTACCATAATTATATTGGCAACACATCCAGAATAGTTCACTGCCTTCATGATCAGTAGTTCAACAACTTCTAAATTTCGATGTAAACCAATCTGAAATTTTCTTGGAAAATTTTATTTTTTGGCAGAACAATGCAACATCAGGATAAGTTATTGTTATGAACAACTATATTTGTGTCCATGCATTGGCATATCCATATAGTCCCCCATGAAAGATGTCCTTGTACTCCAGTAGCAACTCAATTGTAATGTCCCCAATGGACATTTTTCTAACCCCAAACGGATTATCTGCAAATCCCAACCAAAAAAACAAGTTGTAGAAGATTTACAAAGTTTTTATAATGCAGATCTAAATTATTAATGGAAAGTGCGACTTGCTCTAGGAATGAAAATCATGCAAAATAGATGTAAAACCCCTTAATTCTTCAAAACGAATTAGCTATTTTTAATATGCAAGAACAATGAGAAAAATACCCGATTTGGAGCAAATGAGAGAGCTGGATTTTTTTATGAAATATGCAAAATGATAGTTACAGACTTAGCTGAATATGGAGTTTCCTCAGCCCCAAAAATATGCAAACAGGGTAATTTTGGCCTCTAAAAATATGACAAATATGTTGGTGATGAGATCCGGGACAGCTGTGGTCTATAATGGGTCAAAATCCACTCGCAGGGGTGTAAAAAACCCTGGATCGGGGTGAATATGAAGGTAGAAATCTATCCCAAAACTTGTGTCTTCAAACCATAATTGGAAACAATATAAATATGCACTTTTCTCTTCAATTATCGCTGCAATTCTAAAGTAGAACCTTGAAAATTAATAGAAACCCCTGAGTAGAGCTACTTCTCAAAAGAAAGAAGAGCTTTCGTTCTTCTTTCTAAGCTGAAAGATGGTTTTCGTTCTCTAAAGCCAGCTTCAAAGGGTTTTCATCCTTCGGAGTTTTTATGGAAAACATACAAGCTTACACCACAAATCAGAATTTTCATAAAAATAAAAGAGATGCCCTCCCTCTTGCAAGTCGACTTACTTTTATAGCAATTATTGGCCTTTTTGCCACCCAAGACCACCAATCACATTCATTTTCTGCATTTAAAAAAAAAAAATGGCCCTTTTTCCCTCTTCACGTGGGTCACCAATTTCTTTAGGGAAAATAATAAAATAAAGTGACTTTATCATTTTATTTTATCACTTTATCTTTTTCTTTCTTTTTCTTTTTGAACTTTATCATTAATCAATTAATATAAAGTGCTTATAATAATATTTTATATTGCACTTTATAATTAATTCAATATGACTAAGTTTCCCTTTTATTCCTCCCTTAGCTATCAGGAAACAATGAATGGGCTAAGGGGTCTTCGACCGAGAAGGGAATATTACAATCCTCCCTTCCCCAAATTGCTTGCCCTCAAACAATTGTAACACTTATGCCCAAGTGCCACATGCAAGAGATAGAACATGTTGTAGTGCTCCAAGAGTCTAGATCTCATACTTGTCAAATGAGAGAACTCTTGCCAAAGTATTACCCATAATGCCCACAATCTTGAATTTGGAACAAGGAATCCCCATGCTCCATATTACAATTTGTATTACCATACTTCTCTTGAAGAAAACAAGTTTGAAATGGTTTAATATGCAGCAATAAATATGACATATGATTATTCTTTTCATACCTTTGTGTATCCTTGAGATCTTCATTTCCTTTTTCCTTCATGACATCTTGGCTTTGCTGAAATGCATAGTATCTATGTGTAATGTCCCTTTTTCAGGGCATTCTTTGCATGAAAGGATTCGAAGGCCCTCAAGCAATTGCAACGCTTATGTGCAAGTGCCATATGCAAGAGATAGAACATGTAGTGCTCTAAGAGCCTAGATCTCATACCTATCAAATGAGATAACTTTTGCCAAAGTATGTAACTCTCATAATGCCCACAATCATGAATTTGGAACAAGGAATCCCCATGCTCCATATTACAATTTGTATTACCATACTTCTCATGAAGAAAGCAAGTCTGAAATAGTTTAATATGCAGCAATAAATATGAAATATGATTATTCCTTTCATACCTTTGTGTATCCTTGAGATCTTCATTTCCTTTTTCCTTCATGACATCTTGGCTTTGCCAGAATGCATAGTATCTATGTGTAATGTCCCCTTTTCAGGACATTCTCTGCATGAAATGGTTTGAGAATTGGGCTCATATTTTGACTTGAGATATTTATTATCTCTTTTGTAACCCCTTGAGGGTCCTCTTAGCTAAGTCAATGTGCACATAGGTTAGTCATATTTATTATTTAATTAAAATAATAAAGTGCACAAGTTAGTAGCTTATTAAATATTTTTTATTTTAATTATGCTTTGGGGGGGGAAAAACATTAAATGATTGATCATTGAAGATTGCACCTCTTATTTCTATAAAAGAGGGGTCACATTTCCTTGGGATGTTATGTTGATGAATCTATTAATTTGGACTCCATGCTTGGAGTAGGGATGTATGCCCACCAGTGATGTTCTTGCTTCCTTTTGCATTGGAGATCTATTGTAGCTGGTTTGATTATCAATTTGAAGAGTTTTGTGAGTGCTTTTGCAAATTGACTTGGGTGTTTGATACCTCTAAACCCTAGCGACTTCTTCTTATGGTGTTTTATGGACTGCTTGAGGTATTATTTAATACAAATCGACTGGTTATTGCATGGTAATTGTGTCCTTGGAAGCGACCTGGTGTAAGGCAGGTTTTGCAATAAATTTGTATGATTAAGGATCTGATTTTTAGCAAATAAAGTTTGTTGTTTCCTCTTATGCCATCGACCTCATATTTTAATAAAAAAACTAAACTGTGGGCAACGACTTCTATCTGTTTATTATCCTTTGTGGTTGAATTAATTCTGGGAATGACGATCTGATTTAATGCATATTTCAGTGGTGTTTTGGGCCCCTTTTTAGCAGTGAACTGTAGAAGTGAACTAATATGAGTTTGAAGCATGTTTTCACCCTCATTTTGACAGTGATTTATAAATTGATTGCATTTCTTCTTTTGGCTACTTATTTCTAAGTATGACGACCTGAGTAAGTACATGGTTTTAAGATAAATGAAAATCTTTCATTTCAGATTCATCACTAAGCATTTATAAGGGTTTCATATATATTTTGGAGTGTTCAATGCCTTATTGCAGCGATCTGGGCTAAGAATGGTTTGATAAGATTGATAAGTGTTCTCCATACTTGATTGTGTGACTGGCAGCGATTTATATCTAGGTTTGGATCTGATTTCATGCATGCACTTAGAGCAATTCCAAGGACTTGCATGAGAGGATTAAATCTGAACTATGTGCATTGAACTAAGTTCCTCTTGGTAGTGATTTCTAATCATTTGAGCACTTTACTTGTGACTGGTATTAACGGGCCATAGTTCACATGTTCGTTGAAGATATATTGAGGTCCTTTGTTGTAGATTTTGTGGGAGTGTTGATCCCCTAAGACCGACTGGGTCAGAGCATGATATGATGGTGTTTGCAGCCCTTAATGTTAGCAGTCTATATGAGGTATTGTGAATAGGCTTGACATCCAAAATCATAGCTTGTATAGTTAACAATCAGAACCTTTCGCAGCAAACTACGTGTCAAGCTCAGATCTGATTTTATATAAGCTCATAGAGGTAGTTTTTAGTGATTTGATTGAGATATAAACTTCTGAGTGTTTGGGAAAGTAATCATGGGGTTGGATAGAGGATTTAGATGCTCTAATAGCAACCATATGTATCAGTTTATTACAGCCTATTTGATGTGAATTACTGAGTTTATTAGTTCATCTGAAAGTCAAGCATTCGTGTTATTTGATAGAGGCCATTAAACCCCTCTTCTTAGATTTATTTAGCCATCTAATTGAATGCACAATTAACTCTTGGCTGGGTCTGATCGTTTTCAGCAGTGTTCTAATCAGTTTTGGTATTGATTTTATTTCCCATTGATCCCGTAAGAGGGATATTACACTATGCACTCCACATAAAGTAGCTAGTGTTCCATCCATAGGAACCTTTTCCTCTTCCTTTGTTTTCTCTTCAACTTCTTCCAGATCAGCATTCTCTTCTTCTTCTTCATCTGGAACTACCTCAATATAATGGGCTGCCCCTTGCTGCCCAAAATTTGGTGCTTTTTGCTCACTGTTTGAAGTAGTTGTTGGCTGTCCAAAAGATCCCTTTTGCTGCCCCAAAGGTGTTGACCTTTGCTATCCATAAAGTGCAGTCCTAATACCTTCTCCGGATGCATCATATTTAACCACAAGAGGAATTGAAAAATCTAGGAAAGCAAGTACCGGGCATGAACTCATTACTTTTTTGTCAATTGCTTGTTGTATGTCTCTTCTTGGTTGCTCTCGTTGAACTATTATATTTCTTCCAGTGTCTTTGCTATTTTTCAACTTGCAGAAATCATTGAAAGACAACATTTCTCTCACCTTGAAACTAAGGTTTGCATAATCTTCACCTCACGCCTTTGTCTTCAACATCACTTGGTGGATCTAGCTCAATTGGCTGTTCCTCTCTTTGGAGAAACTTGGCTCTGAAAATCTGATGTAGAGGCTTGGCGGATGTCCTAACTGGTCCAGTAGAGCTTCCTTCACCATTGTTGGTTGCTCCTAGATTTGTAGATATATTGTTCCCTTATAGAATCTTTGCCAAATCTCAAATGGAGCTGGAATGTTTCACACATTTCACATTGAGATTCCCTCAATACATGATGCATATCTCTTTGACTTTCTCTCGTAGACTACTCTAATTCTCTTTGACTCCTTGTGATCACCTCATGCATGTAGCTTAGTTTATCTGTAGGAGGAGCTCTAGTGTCCCTGAGATTTCACCCTGAAATCTGGGACTACCCCTTTTTAAAAAATTCATTTTTTTTTCAAATTAATAGGCCGTTTTGTGTTTTTGTTGCTAGCAGTTGTCTCCATTACCCTAGTGTGTCCTCAAGGAATCATATAAGCCAATTCTGACAAAGACCCACATGCTAAAGCTCATTCTACTCCTTCATCGGGTTTTGTTTGAAAACGTTTTATTTATTTATTAAATAAATAAAGATTGTGCTGAAATTAAACCCTGTCATAGATTTCCACATCATATTACTTTCATCTCTGAACGGAGCATTTATCAAGAAAGGTTTTTATACACTGGTTAATTGACAAGTCATTTTTGAGCAATTGTCTATGACTTCTGGCATGTTTTTTGTTTTTATTTATCCCTTTTGTTTTTGGTTTCAGTTTTTCTCCATGGTTTGTCTGACAATTCCCCTTAGTCATTCCTTTCATTCTGCTTAACCAATTTTGTTACCTAGGGTTTTTGGAAGTCACCCATGGCCTCAGTCAGGAGCAAAATCTATTGTAAAATAATGATTTTCAATGAAGCAACATTAATGCAAGTTGCACTTTTTGGAAATGGATGTTTTCTCTATGTAAAGTCATAAATACAATTGCCACTTTTTGGGATGAATTATTTCTAATGCAAGTCACACTTTCTAGAGTTGCCAGGAAGATTAAAAATTCACACAAAGTCATTTAAGTGGAAAGCGGGAATTTTGGAGTCACCTGGAAGGTGGGAATTTTGGGGCTGCCTGGAAGGTAAAAAATTCCCATGATGGAAGTCAAGTCATTTAAGTGAAAAGTGGGAATTTTGGGGCTGCCTGGAAGGTAAAAAATTCCCATGATGGAAGTCAAGTCATTGAAGTAAAAAGTGGGAATTTTGGGGCTGCCTGGAAGGTGAAAATTTCCCACGATGGAAGTCAATTCATTTAAGTGAAAAGTGGGAATTTTGGGGCTGCCTGGAAGGTGAAAAATTCTCACTTCCTCTTCCACATGTTTTGAACACTATTCCTAGCCCAAAAAGGTGACCCACTTTTGCAAAGCTGCATGCATTAAATGATATTTATTTTTATTATTCCCACGAAAGGTTGGCGCCAAAAATAGGTGGAAAGTTAAAGCAAATAGGTGGGCCAAAAATAAGACAAAGAAGCATGCTAAAAATAAAGGAAATAATTACATGGAAAAGCAAGCTAAATCAGGCAAACTTGGGCACCCAAATAAGGAGAAAAAGCACATCTTATTATTAGGAATTGCTAAAAATAAGAAAATGTAAGTGGTAAAATTAGCATGCAGTTGCCTATAAAAATAGTGGATGCCATAAGAAGAAGGCAATTAATTCTTTTGGGTGGAGCATTCTGTCCTGGAGAATTTTGGTGCCCAAGGTTGAAGGTGTGAGCATTAAATAAATATTTTTATCTGTCGGGAAGCAACTAGTTTTGGCGCCCAAGGTTGGAAGTGTTTTTTTTGTTATTTTGGCTATCTGCATGTTGGTGTGAGTGCACGGGTGAATTAAATAATATTTTAGGCTTGTTTGGCATGCATGCAAAGTCTAAAAATTTAAGGCAGCAGGCTTTATAATCAGATTTTGGTGAAGAAATTGGGCATTCATGCTATGGACTCCATGTTTGTTTGAATCATTTGCAGGTATACCTCACAGGTGCTCATATTGGTGGAAAGAAGGAAAATTCAATGTCAGATACATTGAATATATCTTCTGAATTAGGAGGAATTGCAGGTTTTGCACAAATTGATTCAATTGTAAGGTCTTTTGTCAAAAAAAAAAAAAGATCTCAGATAAAGGTTGTTTCAGGAATGATGAAGCGTGATGAAAGAGAGGGTTTAGAAAAATCATGCATAGTTTCTAGGCTTGCTGAGATCAACGATAAGGACATAGGCCCTGAATCTATCATTGCTTTGATTGATAGATCTAAAGTCATTGGCAGGTCATCTCTTATGCGGGCAATAAAGAGCAACAAAATTATTCAAGCTACCGCATTTCCAGTTACAACCCAGTTGCCTGAGTTTGTGCTAGTGTTGGCTAAGTTTTTTGCATAGCTGAAAACCTAGGCAGTCATGAGATAAATCTCCCTCATTTACCAATGAGGCTCCCGTGTAAGATTTTGTCAGTTATATTTCTGAATACCTATCTGTTGGTATTACTTTAAGTATGTAGCTCATGAACCATAGCTAGACAATTTTGCAGCAAGTAGCTGTAAGCGATATGTGTAGGAAAGGGAAATAATTAAATGCGAGAAAGAAGGAAAGGAAATGTGCAACCTAAGCAATAGTTGACAGAGTTTATCACATGCACATAGACGACACAAATAAATCTTAAAATTCAGAATTTGAAGCAAGGGGAGGTTTCAGATCTAGATCTAAGACAACACAAATAAATCTTAAAATGTAGAATTTGAAGCAAGGGGAAGTTTCAGATCTAGATCTAAGACAACACAAAATTTATGCATAGATCTAAAAATAAATAAGAGACGAATGCACCGTTGACACAAAGTTCTCTGAAAATCTCTTCTATATTCCTCTGCTTGAAGAAAACTATCAAGGGTTTCAGCTCAAAGTCTGGAACATAAGAATGCTGATTAGAAATTCTCATCCCTTAACCCGTAGGTTCTTCCTCTACTTATAGTGTATAGAGGGCAATTACAAATAGGAAGCTTTTAATGAATTCCCGCATGTAAAAGTTATAGAAAAGGGTAGCAGTTGGCAATATTCCTTCTATAATTCCTCTTTGCATGACATGTATAATTTATAACTGAAAATAAAACCTTCTATTTTGCATATCTGCCACCTATTTCCAAGTAATTGACTTCTTCAAGTAACGGCTTTTAAACCAATCACTTAAGTTTTATAATTTAATTGATCGCTCAACTACTTTGTCGGAGAAAAGAAGAAGAAAGAGGAAAATGAATTAGAAGAAAGCTGCAACACTTTTGTTCTTTTTCCATATTCTGCATGCAGTTGATTCTTTTGCCTTTGATTCTCACCAAACTGGATCTGGAAGTAGCTGGATCTGGAAGCGGCTGGATCTAGAAGCAAGTGACTGTGATTTGCTTGCGGGTATTGCCTTTGACTTGTCTTCCTTCTTATCCTTGAAGCTTTTGTAGTTATTCTCCAGTACATGCATCAGTGCAATGTCTGCCGTAAATAACTCATCTTTTTTATTTTTAATTGCATATGAGCAATTAAAAACTCAGGAAAGCACTCCGGGTGAATGCAACTTCAATGAAGGCTTCAATTGGAAGATTGGGAGCACATGCACAAGATCCTAGAAGAAATTTTTCATGCACTGACTTCTACATGGGCTGCATTAGAAACAAGAGGATGAAACCTTTGCAATTATGGATTGGGATCTGAATCTGCATCTGGATCTGGATCTGGATCTGAATCTGAATACTATGCATGATTCTGTTGATCCTTTTCTTTCATCATGCTTCGCCATGGCCAGAGCAATATTTGTCCAAGCAACTCTTTTTCTTTTTATTCGGCCGGAATTCTTTACAATTGGTGCAGATCTGAGAATTTCTTCAGTTTCGGATTCAGTCTTTCTGAATTACATTCACATGCTATTAAATAGCCATATACATAGGAAAACTGACTTCCTATAAAATAGGAAAGACATTGATTTAAGCTCCCTTTCAATTATATAAGCACCTATAATGAATACCTGCAATTAATTCAAACAAAGACAGAATCCGGAGCATGAACACTTGATTTTTATCGTAAAAATCTGCCTATAAAGCTCGCTGCCCTAAAATTTGAGGCTTTGTTTGCATGCAAAGCAAACATGAATTTTGTCAACTTCACCTGAGCACCTGTACCACTATGCAGACAATTAATCAGACTTAAATCAAGCTCCTTCAAACCTAGGCGCCAAACTTTGAAGCTTTCCGACAGTTAAAACACCTTCCTCTGAGCAAAATTCCTCCTTAGGGCGCCAAAATTGTCCGGGCTGCACTTCCTTGCTAAAGAATTAATTATTTCATTAATATGGCAGCCCATGCTTATACAACCTTCATCATTCTATGATTAATTATTGCCCCTTCTATTCCTGGCAATTAATTAATTAATAAACACGCTTTTCTCTTTAATTTGGGCGCCTATTTTGTGCATGCTCATGGCTGTCATTAAATAAATTAAATTTATTTAATTTTAGCTTTCTGACTTCCAGTCCACTTTGACTTCACAGTGTGCTTTGACCTCATGCGCCAAAAATAAGAATTAATTCCATCAATAAATACTTTAAAAAGTATTATTCCTCCTCTAGGTGGGTCACACTTTTTTGCATGAGAGAGGGCTGCATTAAATAAATTAAATTTATTTAATTTTAGAATTATATTTCCAATTTCCTTTATCCTCTTCTCCTGTGTTAACTTTTCTTCATACTTGGGCGCCAAATTTGGAAATAGAAACAATTAATAAATGCATTTAAAGCTTACCTTCTATTCCAAAAGGAGTCGCACTTTTTGACATGGCTAATTTCTATTTTTAAAAGTCAATTTCCAATGGGATTATTCACCCTGCACCGCAGCTCCAAAAATCCTATGATTCACTTAAGTTGTTTGACTTTCATAATGGGATTTTTTACCCTACAAGGCAGGTAAGAAATTCCCATCAATGCCGTAAGTGATTTTCTTTTATTTCACAATGGGAATTTTCACCCTGCAAGGCAGGTAAGAAATTCCCGCCTGCCTGCTGCCTCTAATTTTCCCATTATGACTTAAGTGACTTTGCTTCCATGGGAAAAAGTACCTTGCTAGGCAAGTACAAAATTCCCACCTGCCTGCTACTACCAAAAATCTCATGATTCACTTAAAACCTTCCTTTCCCAAAAATGCGACCTGCCCAGAAGAGGTCTTTTTTGTGCATGACTTCGTCTTTTTAGAGAGAACCAGAACTCGTGTGGCAAATTCTTTCTGGCATGACGTCCGTAGATGATCTCCAGATACTCCAGGCAAGAAAACAGACTGAATCGGCAAAGGAATTGACCTAGAGAAATTTCACAGAGAAAAACACGCAAAAAAAACACAAATGAAAAACGTTCCCAGAAGTCACAGACAAAGCTCTAGATTCATTCCTGGTGGAAACCCTCCTAGTATATGGGAATATTGACATGTAAAACCTCAACAGGGTTAAACTGGAGCACAATTTACCTCAAACGGGGCTTAAAATAATTAAATAAAAATTTCCCACAGGCAAACCCCAACAACAGAATACGAGTTTGGGCATCTGGGTATTTGTCCAAATTGGCTTATATGACTCTCTGGGAATATCTTGACACAATAGACATTTTCTGGCAATGAAAACAAAAAATGACCCATTATTTTAAAAGTACGATTTTTTTTTACGTGGGGTAGTCTCAAATTTCAGGGAGAATCTAGGGACACTAGTCAAGCTCTACTTGATCCCTCAACTTCAATATGTATTGGCTTCGCATTTGGTTTTGGGATCAACAGGCATCAGTCTTTTCATTGAGGGTCCTCCAAGATCGACATCATATTGCATCACAGATCTGATATTGAGTATTACAATTCATACTTGTTTGTATATGTATTTAATTCCCACCTTTTTCTTTCCAACTAGAGAACCATTCAAAATGTCTTTAAGAAGCCCGTTTTCCCTCTTTCAAATAAAATGTTGTCAGGAAGTTGATGATAATACTTGATGTCGTGCAAGATAAAATGGGGAAGCAAATAGCAAAATTTCCGCCATGGATGTATGCCTTTGTGAGAACAATTAATCAAAAAAGCTTTCAATAATTAATTGTGCAGGAGATGATTGTAACAACTCAGTGTCACTTAGAAGTGTAAGCAAACTTTCAATTTCAAAATGACTTCGTACTTGTATACAAAGCAACCTCTGCATGGAATAAGATCCACACTGGATAGAACGGGACATACTTAAGCTCAAACTATCATTTTTATAAGTTGCTACCCTCAATGTGACGATGTCTGTAATGGTACAAGGATTACAGTGTTGGTGAACGGTGGAAATATCTTCCATGAGAATCATTTTGATCTACAACTTGCCACCTGAGACAAAATAATAGAACAAAGCCCACAAATCACAAATCCTCAGCATTGTGTCGTATCTTCATCCAGACTTCGTTGCAAACACCTTCACTTGTATAAATGCAAAAAGGTTAGTGGTTTCTACAAATTATCCACAGTCAATATTGCGGAGGTACCCAAATGGTAAGTTGGATATCATGTAATGTTAAAAAGTAACTTGTAGAGTTGCAAGCCTTTTTCCAATCTAGACCAATGCGCACAAGTCCTGACTAGGCAGCATTATCAGACAAATGGGTTCATTATAGTTGTCAGAGCATCCACAGAATTGGCAGGTTGAGGTTGCTTTGTTTTGATTTTGTTTTAGGGTTTATAATCTCGAATGAGCTGGAGGATCCAAAGGAGGACGCAGACACGCATGCAAAAAATAATTTTCTTCTTTTGTCAATGCCTCAATGAAATCACTTACGTTGATAGGCATTTCCAAATGGGAGTTTCAGGATTCAAGTTGTCTCTGACACGCACCAGGGTATTCATGGAAGGTTACACCTTGCTTTTAAGATGATCGGTTGTCATTGATGAAGGGTGTCATCACAGACATCTAATGAGTGGAAACCCTAATCGCTAAACGATTGAAACCCTAATAAAAAATGTGCATGAAGGTTGACAACATAAGAAACCCTCAAACGCGGAGTTTCTGTATCTAATATATTGTACAAGTTCAGGATTCAAATACACACAAGTTTCCCTTAGAAGTATTCCATCAACCACACCTTGCTTTCTATTGAGATATCTCCAAAGTGCATTGCCTCGACAACCTACACACAACACACCCCCTTTCTCTTTCAAACGATTGACACAAATGGCTCGTGCTTCATTTATGCCTGGTCGTAACAAATAAGATTTTCACATTGGTTCCCCACATCATTTTCCACAACCCTAGACTTCTACTCCCTCAATCTCCTTCATCACCCCTCTTCCTCCCCTGATGTTTATCTCTATTGAGTTTACCTTCTTCGATGCATCCCCTTTGACGTTTCCATCGCACAATTCATGTGTGATTGCTAGTTTTAGTCTACAAATGGCAGAGTATGACAAGAATTACGCACTTGTGTCACTGGAAGAAGGAAGTTATTGGATACCATTTTGAATTCAGATATAACAGAGTTGAGCCTATGGAAAATGTATAGTGTGCATACCTAGGATCTCAGTTCCATTGGAACCATTCTCCAACTATAAATCCTGGTTGAAAACCTATTAGCAAATGTTTGTGAACCTCACTATTTCATTAGCCTGTATCCATGAGCTATTTTCTTTCTAACAACTTATTAATTTTGTATTAATCATAGGACTTTTATGTAACAGTGTTCAACGGCCACTTTTGTACTTTATGGCCAGAACAAAAGTTAGTTCAGTGATTTAAATTTTGAATTAGTAAAAGTGGTTGAGCCTTATAGTGTGACTAGAGATCCAATCCTTCCCACAGTATAAACTGGTGGAAAACCTTTCTTATGTTTTCACTATTCCTTCTGTAGTTTTGTCTTGCTGATAATCAACAACTTTTCCTTGTTTACGGTACTCAAGGTAAATATTGGATTTGCAAGTGCAATCCATTTCAATGTGCAGAAGCCCCATCATTCTCTATTAAATGTAAGTCATCCCTAAACTCTAGATTCTCTATCATATTTGCATCGGCATCCTAGATCTCCCCTGGGCACGCTGCCATCTGGTATAGTCTGGGTATGGGTACAAAACTATATTCCTTCTGTAGTTTTGTCTTGATCCAAGGTACAAAACTATATTCCTTCAGTTTTGTCTTGAGTTCCAATCCCTCCCACACATTAGGACTCAAGTGAATAAGTTTTCAAAGATATCTAGGTGGATACCTTGTTTTTAAACTTGTTTCCCATCCAAAATGTGAAGTGTACTCTTAGGGTTTACCATGATTAGAACCCTAGCTTATTTTTGTATGGGTAAAAAAATTTACAGGTGTCAAGTTGATCCGGTCTAAGCATTGCAACAAGAGCCATTAAGGGATCCCCAGCTTCTGTTTTGAACAAGGGTCGGTCTTTTTGTTCAGATTCAATTTTCGGTTGCTTTGAGACATCATTCGTGGTGAAGTTAGGTTGTAGATTTGGTTTCAGGAGTTCAGTTGCCTTGAGACTCACTCCACTAACCATCATGATAGGTTCCTTTCCTTCAAGCAAGATGGTTGTGAGTATACCATTAGATCCTTGCCTGTGGAAAAAACCAAGACTGGATTCTAAGCATATGAACAAACTTCTGAATATGGGCGTTTTGGAATATTGATGAAGTCGTCATGCCTTTCACGTTGCATGTACGAAGACCTCTCAAACTAGTGAGACTTCAAACTGCAGACATTCAAAAATTTGGGCCTAGGTTGGAGGAAGTGAAGGTAAGCAATTATACTCTAGAATGCCAGAAAGGACCTGCTGCGGTTCAGAGACTTAGAAAAAATGTAATTGAGCCTAATCCTACAGTAAGTGCATAATAGTGTCCCACCCTCACAAGTTACAACTATGAGCACTTCCAAAAATCAGAGATCAAAAGACATGTGCAGGTGGTATAAGAGATGATGATCATCACTGATAGTAAGTCTTCTTATTGATAGTAGGTTTCCTTACACCGCACCAATAGTTTTGGCCAAAAAGGACGATGTATCCTACAATCTTTATATAGATCACATTGAGAACTTGAAACCACATTACAGTAAAAAAAAGTTCCCAAGAAAAAGATTTACCAACTTGTAATTAACGAATTACATGTGGCAGATATGCACAACTTTGATATAGCCTTCAGATGCATGTCACTTAGAGAGAAATTCTATGGGAAAGATTTCCAGTTGTTTCCTTTATAGCTTCCACATGTGTGAGTTCAGTTATCGTTTCCTATTTGTATTTTTCCCTATATACACTATAAATGGAGGAAGAGCCTATGGATTAAAGGATCAACATTTGTAAGCATTCTTGAGTTCCATACTTTGTGTTGTAACCTTTGATGTCTTTTCTGTGAAAACTGAGGAATTGAATAGAGGTGGATTTCCGGAGAACTTTGTGTCAATGGTGCATTGCTTCTTACTTCTGTCTAGATTTTTAGATAAACTTTGTGTTATCTAAGATTTAGATTAGAAGCTTTTCCTTCCCTTTTCCTTTACTTCTGTATTGTGAGATCTATTTGTTTTATCTGTGTATGTGACCAACTCTGTAAACTATTGGTTGGATTACACATCTCCCTTTCTTCTTTCCCAAATTCCATTATTTCCCCTGGTTGCAAATACTTCATTAACAGTTGCTTACTTGTTGCAGAATTGCTTAACAATGGTTCATGAGCTTTGCAATTAAAGTAAAACCCACAGATAATTATTACGATCCATAATTGACAGAAATATTATACGGAAGCCTCACCAGTAAATGAGGGAGATTTATCTCATGATTGCCTAGGTTTTTGACTGTATAGAAAATCTAGCCAACAAGCTCTCTGATCATGCTCTTCCATGGTCATCTTTTGTCTTCAGATCTATTTTTCTCCTTCACATGATGCAAGAATCATCATTCTGATACCACTGTAATGTGCCCAATGGGATAATTTATAACCCCAAACAGAACAACTATAAATCCGATCTATAACAAATTTTATAAATATATTTGATGAAAAACAATGCTCCCTTCCCCTAATCTAAAATGGGTAATTAATCTGAAATGGGTAATATGTTGCATGTGTCCAAAGTTATCAGTTCTAATTTTGAAAGCTTTGTGACTGATTTCATAAGGAAAGAATTCAGAATTTTCTTTTGAGATTATAAGTGTTGGTAAGCATGGATTCTTCTTAGGAGACTACGGTGCAAGAAGGGAGAATACCTCGCAAGGTATTAATGCAGCTTATCTAATTGCTAAACTTCCTATGACAACCACAAAGGGTAAGTGAAATGATTGTCTTCATAGGAAAGATTTTTTCTATCACTATCATATTTTTTCCTTGCAATATGGTGGTCACCATAAGTATTATGCTAACATGAATGAAAAAAACCGGGCTGAGTTTTAGAAGGAAACATCATGCTCCAGCTATAAGGGTCTTTGGTCACCTATCTATGATCACTTGGCAAGAGGGCATGAGGTTGATGAAAAGTTAGGGTTACAAACCCATGGTAAGGGAACATTTTTTTATCTTCAGTTTGCTGGACTATTCATAACAACAGTCATAAAGAGAGGTGATAGAGCTTTATTAATGGAGCCTACGACTGATTTTTATATCAGCAACATGGTGGAACTTTTGGAATGGTTAGTGGGGGCACTTGGTCCTCAAAATTTTCAAAGAAACAAGGTGCAGTCTGCTCATAATGAAGAGGAGTTGATTTCAAGGGAATAATAATCAGCTTGATGGTCCTAACATAACAACTATTGGTGAGTCACTTGGTGTTTTTAACAAGTGTTTAATGCTTCATACTATAACACTTCCATATGGGAAACATCCTAAGGGATACTCCATCAACAACAAAAAGTCTAAGGATGATGGATATGCAAGAAAAAGGGAGAAATCCGATGCTGATCCTACTTTCAGAATTCTGAGGTACATTATTCAATGGGGAATCTCTCTTCCATTCATGAATTGGGTACATTCTTTGACCAATGTCTCGCAAGATAGTGGTAGAAAGAAACTTGGCTCTGAAAATATGATGTGGAGGCTTGGTGGATGTCCTTACTAGTCTAGTAGAGCTTTCTTCACCATTGTTGGTTGCTCCTTGATTTGCAGATATATTGTTCCCTTGTAGAATCTTTGTTAAATATCTAATGGAACCGATCAATGCGTCACGCATTTCCCTTTGAGATTCCCTCAATACATGATGAATATCCCTCAATATGGTGGTACAGTGTTCAAAGAGGAATATCTCTTCCATTCATGAATTGGGTACATTCTTTGACCAATGTGTGAAAATAAATTTGGCTCTAAAAATCCAATGTGGAGGCTTGGTGGATGTCCTAACTAGTGTAGCAGAGCTTTCTTCACCATTGTTGGTTGTTCCTTGATTTGTAGATATATTGTTCCCTTGTAGAATCTTTGCCAAATCTCTAATGGGGTCAATGCTTCACACATTTCCCTTTGAGATTCCCTCAATACATGATGCATATCCCTCAATACAATGGTACAGTGTTCAAAGGGGAATCTCTCTTCCATTCATGAATTGGGTAGATTCTTTGACCAATGTGTAGCAAGATAGCGATGAAAAGAAACTTGGCTTTGAAAATCTGATGTGGAGGCTTGGTGGATGTCCTAATTGGTTCGGAAGAGCTTTCTTCACCATTTTTGGTTGCTCCTTGATTTGTAGATATATTGTTCCCTTTGTCAAATCTCTAATAGAGCCGATCAATGCTTCACGCCTTTTCCTTTGAAATGTCCCTTTCTCAAAATTCACAAATCAAAGACCCTTAGCCCATTCATTGTTTCCCGACGGCTAAGGGATGGAAAAAAAGGAAACTAATCCTAATAAGTTAATTAAAAGTGCATAATAATTTTATTACAAGCACTTTAATAATTTATTAGTGATAAATAATAAAAGAAAAAGTTACTTTATTTTATTACCCCTAGTGAAAAATGCAACCCATGTAAGAAACATAAAGTAAGGGGAAAATATTGAATAAAGCAAGGGGAAAATATTAAATAAAGTGAAGAGAGCTAATTGGGCCTTTATGTGGGCAAAGATGCCAAGAGAAATTATAAAAGGAAGTTGCCACACTTGGAGAAGGCATCACTTTTATATATTTTCATATCTGAAATTTGGTTGAACTATTTATTTTCCATTTTTACATCAAAGGACGAAAACCCTTTGAAGTGTTACAGTAGAGGACAAAAATTCTCTATTGCCAAGGATTGAAAAATGAAAAACTCTTCATCCTTTATTAGAGGGACCTCTATTCAAGGGTTTACATTGAGTTTTAAAGATAAACTTTGAATTTCCAGTAGTGTTTGAAGGCCCTAAGGTGCAGATTTATATTTTCTTCGGCTAGGGTTTGAAGATGAAGAGTGTAGCTGATTTTTGGCATGCATTTCCAGCCAGATCTAAGGTTATCTACACCCTTGTGAGTGGATTTTGACACATTCTAGGGCACGGTTGATCCGGATCTCATTTCCATCTTCATTTTCATACTTTTAAAGGTCATTTCCAACTTGTATGCATCTGATTTGGGCTTTTGTAACATTTTTTCAGCCCTGTCTGTAAGCTAATTTTCTACAGACTTAAATAAATTTTCCAGCACTTCTTCTTGAATCTTAAAAATTATATTTTTGGTGTTCTTGCATCTATAATAAATTATGATTTGTTGGGTTAAAGATTTGGATGATTTTCAATCAGTTTTGAGTATCAATCATCTCCAAGGCAAGTCACATTTCCTTGTAGAAATTCAAATCTACACTATTTTTGTCAAGTGTACTCTCTATAAATTGTTATAGATCGGATTTACAACTATTATGTTTAGGGTTAGAAATTATCCCATTGGGGACATGAGGAGATACATGAAAGGCAAGATAGCAAAAAGGAAGGGGGTATTACAATCCTCCCTTCCCCAAATTGCTTGCCTTCAAGCAATTGCACTCTTACGCCCAAGTGCCATATGTAATAGATAAAATATGTTGTAGTGCTTCAAGTGTCTAGATCCTATGCCTATTAAAAGAGAGAGCTCTTGCCAAAATATATAGCTTTCACGAAGCTCATACACATGAATTAGGAACAAGGGATCCATATGCTCCATATTACAATTTGTATTACCATAGTTATCATTAGAAAAGCAAATCTGAAATGGTTTACTATGCGGCAATAAATATGACCCCTAATCTAATAAATCAGAACTGATAACTTTGGACAAATTTGAAAATGTCCCTCTTCCTAAAATAACTAGCCGAAGACATAAGGAGATACATGAGAAGTAAGATGGCGAAAAGGAAGGGGATATTACAATCCTCCCTTCCCCAAATTGCTTTCCCTCAAGCAATTTCACTCTTACGCCCAAGTGCCATATATAATAGATAAAACATGTTGTAGTGCTTCAAGAGTCTAAATCCTATACCTGTTAAAAGAGAGAGCTCTTGCCAAAATATATAGCTTTCATGAAGCTCATACACATGAATTAGGTACAAGGGATCCATATGCTCCATATTACAATTTGTATTACCATACTTATCATTAGAAAAGCAAATCTGAAATGGTTTACTGTGCGGCAATAAATATGACCCCTAATCTGATAAATCAAAACTGATAACTTAGGACAAATCTAAAAAATGCCCCTCTCCCTAAAATAACTAGCCGAAGACCCTTAAGCTCAATTTTGTTTCCTAACGGCTAAGGGATGATTAAAAAGGAAACTATAGTATTAATGAATTATTATAAAGTGCATAAAAAAAACTTTATAAAAAATACTTATATTAATTTATCAATGACTTAATAAAAATAAAAGAGAAATGAAAAGAAAAGGTGATAAAATAAAATTAGAAAAAAGGAAGTCACTTTATATTTGTTATTTTTTTCCTAGGAGAAAATGCGACCCATATAGAAGAGGGGTAAATGCCAAAAAAGAATTAAATGGGGGGAAAGGGAGATGATTTGAGGTTGTAGGGGGCTACTAAGCCAAGATTGCTTATAAAAGCAAGTCAAATTGCTTAAAAGAGTATCTCTTTTATTTTATACAAATTTCTGAATTTTGTTTGAACTTTGTGAGCTTTGCAAATCAAACTTCAAATGACAAAAACCCCTTGAAGTCATCTCTAGAGGACGAAAACCCTTTTGAGGAGTAGAGAGGGAGGAACGAAAAACTCTTCTCTCTCTTGAGACGATTCTCCATTCAGGGGGTTTCCATGAAGATTAAGAAATTATTTGTAGTTTCCAGCAGTGTTTGAGGGTTGTAATGTGCATATCTGAGCAAGGTTTTGTAGAAGAATAAAGGTTGTTGTGATTCCTCTTCATTTCCAGCTCATTAAGGGTGGAGCGACCCCAATACGAAGCTAGTTTGTGGTATTAGAGATATGTTTTGGAACTGATCTATATTGTTATTCCTACTTCTGATTTTTAGACACCAAATCAGCCAATTGGTGTGATTGTTGAGTCAAGGAATTGGTATTTCTAGTTATGTCCGAAGCAGCAATCTACAGATTTTTAATAAATAAGTCAGCATTCATTTGAAGTCCAAACTGATATTTTCCTTGTGTATTTGGATTAATTTAATTAGCTAATCTAGTTCAAGCAATAAAAGAGTGGTTTTATTTTAGTTATGAATGATTTTCTTCCTTCATTCAAGTCACCATATTTGGTATAAATTCAGATCTGCAATTTTAAATTTTTGTATATCTTCTATAATATGTTATTTTGTTTGGGATTTGCAGAAAATCCATCTAGGGCTAGAATTTATCCATTTGAGGACATTATAGTGGTATTAGAGCAGTGATTCTCCTAGCCTGTGAAGGGGAAAAAAGCATCAGGCATGCAACCCCGTAGAGATTTACAACCATGGTGGGGTAAAATTTCTATTTTTGATGGTACAATTAAACTTTCTGTGAGATCATGGTTGCTAGAATTGGAGCCATACTTGCTATCAAACCCTAGGTGTGTGGAGGATTCCCTCAAATTCATCCCTTATCATTTGGGAGGAATAGCAAAGGATTGGTGGTATCATTTGATAAAGACCCAAGGGGAAGAATTTGCCTGCTTCTTTGATGACTTCAGCCAAAGGTTCATGGAGAGGTTCGATGTACAAGAGGGCAAAAGTGAGCAAGTGGTAGAGATCAAGGAGCTTGGGCCCTAGAAGGAAGAGAACTCCAATCAGCAAGTAAATGAAGAGAGTTTGATAATGAAGGCCCTAATTCCAAATGATGAGGAATACTTTCAGCCTATTGTTTTGTTCAGAATAGCAGTACATGAGGAGATACATGAGAAGCAAGATGGCGAAAAGGAAGGGGATATTACAATCCCCCTTCCCCAAATTGTTTTCCCTCAAGCAATTGCACTCTTACGCCCAAGTTTCATATGCAATAGATAAAACATGTTGTAGTGCTCCAAATATTAGATTTGGAGAAAATGAGAGATAGAATTTTTTATAAAATTTGCAAAATGATAATTACGAACTTAGCTAAAAATGGAGTTTCCTCAGCCCTAAAAATATGCAAACCAATTGATTTTGGCCTCTTAAAATATGACAAATATGTTGGTGATGAGATAGTTGTGCCCTATAATGGGTCAAACTCCACTCGTAGGGGTGTAGATAACCCTAGATCGGGATGAATCTGAAGGTAGAAATATGCCCCAACACTTGTCTTCAAACCCTAGCTGGAAACAATATAAATTTGCACTTTTCTCCTCAATTGTTGATGTAATTCTAAAGTAGAATCTTGAAAATAAGTAAAAACCCTTGAGTAGGACTTCTTCTCAAAAGAAAGAAGAGTTTTCATTCTTCTTTCTAAGTGTAAAGAGGGTTTTGTCGTTTGGAGTTTTTATGGAAAGCATACAAGATTACATCACAAATCAGAATTTTCATAAAAATAAAAGAGATGCCCTCCCTCTTGCAAGTCGACTTGCTTTTATAGTAATTCTTGGCCTTTTTGCCACCCAAGACCACCAATCACATTTCTTTTCCTGCATTTAATTTTTTCTTTGGCCCTTTTTCCATCTTCACATGGTTCGTCATTTTCCTTAGGGAAACTAAAAAAATAAAATGACTTTATCATTTTACTTCTTTTTATTTTGTCACTTTATCTTTTTTATTTTTTTTCTTATTTTTTATTTATTTTAATTTTATCACTAATAAATTAATAAAAAGCGCTTATAATAATATTTTATATTGCACTTCATAATTAATTCATTATGACTAAGTTTCCCTTTTATTCCCTGCTTAGCCGTCGAGAAACAATGAATGGGCTAAGGATCTTCGACTGAGAAGGGGATATTACATCAATAGAGAACTTTTTTCTTTTTTGTCCAATCACTCATTTGTTCTTTGATCCCCAAGTTGGCATTCATCCCTTTATCCAAAATTGCATTGTCATTCTCAAAGTGATAAAGAGTTTGTGGCAGGTATTTGGTTTCCTTGACTTATGGATCTACGTTGGCAATGAAATTAGCAAACCAATGACTCCCTAGTTTTCTTTTATGCTTGTCAAGGCTGCCTGTTCAACTATAATGTTGTCCAGGTAACTAATCTTGTTTGGCATACAAGAACCCTAGCATGCCTTCATCACAAGTGAGAGTGGGCAAGGGCCCATTGTATTCAACTTGAACCTCAATTTAGACAAATTGTACAATTGCTTCAGGTATTTTCCAAATGCATTTTGAAATGATTTGCATGGGCTGTATTACGTGTCTACTATCTCGATCTTCATAAAAATGTGAAAAAAAATTTGCAATGACATGGGTTACATTGTGAAAAATAATTGGGCTTACAATCCTTGAAACATTCGAGCTCAACTACTTCATCATTGTTGTACTGCAAAACATTCAAACCCTTCCATGATTTTAATTTTGAATAAATGCTTCATATACTGTTGTATATATCTTTCCCCCTGGGTAGATATAGGAAAGCTGAAAAATATGGAAATCAAAGAAACTCAGAGCCCGATTTTTATTGCGTCACCAATAGCCCTTGGTGTAGGTAAGAGGCACACGACAGAAGGTGTCGACACGAAAATGGATGCGCCCTTGGCGCAGGTAAGAGGCGCACAACAGAAGGTGTCGACACGAAAATGGATGCGCCCTTGGCACAGGTAAGAGGCGCACGACAGAAGGTGTCGACACGAAAATGGATGCGCCCTTGGCGCAGGTAAGAGGTGCACGACAGAAGGTGTCGACACGAAAATGGATGCGCCCTTGGCGCAGGTAGGAGAGTGTCGACATGGCAGAAGTCGTGCCTTGGCGCACGTAAAGGGCGCATGACACAGAATGTCGACATGACAAGAATTTGCGCCTTGGCGCACGTAAGGGTATGTCGACATGAATATGGATGCGCCTATGGCGCACCTTCAGGAGGCGCAACATTCTAAGCGCTGACAGGAAGCAGACCCTGACCTAGATATTCAGATGGCCATAACTTTTCACAGGGAGCTCGGATTCACGCAAGGTTGGACTTTTTGGAAAGCTTACGAGGTCCTCTGTCCAACTACGACTGGATATCTTTAATTGGGTGGGAACAAATTCTTAAAAATTCAAAATACAGTTTGCCACTTTTTGGGTTTGCTAGGGTTCTCACCTACCACCCATAATGAGATGAATTAAATGCAACCTAGAGGTGGTTGGGGTATTTTTGGATTTCCTCTCTCTTTTCTCTCTCATTCTTCCTATAAATTGTAAGGAGGGGCTTCTTTCTAAAGGTTGGACATTCTTGTTTTTCCCCTCCCTTCTTCTCTTTGGCAGGTGAATTTGTGGAGTTCAAACCTCCCATTAAAAACTGTAATGCAACTTTGCATCTTGGCATTTTGTAGTGTGTTGTATCAATCTTTGGAGCAAATAATGCATGTCTGTGGATGATTCTCAACCCTCCCTATGTTCATTTGCATCCTCTTGATCTTTCACTGCAAATCTGGTTATCTGTGAATGATCTTGCATTGCATTTTTATGGTTTGTGTTTATTGGCAAGACAGGTGTTCTTCATTCCTCGGTGCATCACCTTTGTAGTTTAGGTTTTATTTTATGCATCTTCTTACCCTGTCTCCTTGGAAAGTTAGTTTAGGTTTTGAGTAAACCCTCTGCATTTTTACGTGTGCATCTGAACAAAGGAATAGGAACCGGCCTTCATCCGTAGAGCTTTTCCGTTTTTGCAAGGTCCCACACTTGGGAAAAGCTCCATGTTATGCAATCGCACTGAGAGTCTCAACCCATCGAGTTGCAGACATTCAGGGGTGTTGTGAAAAATAATTGGGCTTACAATCCTTGAAACATTCGAGCTCAACTACTTCATCATTATTGTACTGCAAAACATTCAAACCCTTCCATGATTTTAATTTTGAATAAATGCTTCATATACTAATAGAAAACAATATTTATAACACAAATATGTACAAAAAAATAAAGAACAGTACAAGGATATGTATAATGAAGATTACAACTTTGTCCTTAAAGAAACTAGGATACTAATGAAGTCTAAATAATCCTCATATTCAAGATTTTTGGCTTCCTTTACAAAAAGAAACTCGCTTGCAAGCGAACTTTGTTTTTCCAAGTGTGAAAAAAGTCAACCAAATTGCATACTTCAATCCTGAAGATATAATTGCATCTAAGTTTCTATATGACAAAAAAGGAAGTAACCTACACACAATTCCAAATACTCCTAAATGAAATGCGGATAAGAGTATTCAAATCACCCAACAAAGTTGTTCGCCAATGAAGATGGCCTTGGAAAATGGTTGTCGGACTAGACTGAACAAGCTTCCAATAAGATCTCGCAAAAGTATAGTCCCACAAAAGGTGTTTAAAAATTTGTAACTTAGAACAATAGAGGCATAAACCATCAGTAAGACACTCTTGGATAAATGAGCTTTTGTAGGAAGCCCCTGCTGTATAACAAGCCAAGCAGAAACCTAAACCTTGTACCCTCATTGTCCACACACTATGGAGTCTATGGACCAACAAGGCTTCTAAATTAGAGGCAACTCATCTATTATTGAGAGTAGATGCAAGAATGCATTTCTGATGTAACAAATGATAAAGTCGTTGAGTTTCATAATGAGATATGGGATGTCTATAGATCCATCTTCAATTGTAATGTTCCCTTCCTTGGGAATTAATTAAAAATAATTATAGAGGACCTTTAATCCACTCTCCTTGGATTAAATGAATTAATTGGAGAAAATCGACTATCCCATGTGTTTTTAAAATAATATTTAATTTAATTGGGGCAAGTCGACTACTACATGTGTTTTAAAATTTATATTTAATTCCCCTCTTGTGTTTTATTTAAATATTAAATGGAGAGAATTAATAAATTCTATTTGAAGTTTGACCTTTTACAGGTAAAGAAGGCTATTATTAAATGTTATTCTCCCATCTAGAGATTTGTGCCAAAATTGGAGGGAAAGCTTGGAGATTTGA
The DNA here is from genome assembly GCA_019776745.2 of Taxus chinensis. Classification (NCBI taxonomy): domain Eukaryota; kingdom Viridiplantae; phylum Streptophyta; class Pinopsida; order Cupressales; family Taxaceae; genus Taxus; species Taxus chinensis. The sequence goes on from CM034151.1 coordinate 122,733,677, forward strand.
GTTGCAAAATCTATAAAAGGAGAAGTGGCGTCCCCTTTAAAGGTTGTTGATGATTTTATTGAAATTTCTCCATGCTTGAATAGGGATGCATGCCCATATGTGATCACAAAAAGGTGTTTTTAAAAACCACCATTATTGTGGAGAGTGTAAGACCTTCTAAAGTTTGCATTGACTGAATATTACATCATATACTCATCCTATGTGTGGCACATTTATTAGAGAAGGATATTTGTATGTCATTGATGAGTTTTGAAGGATTTAAGTGTGCTTTATGATTTGTTATTACTATTGAATTTATTTATGCCAAGTCGACTTGCATAGGAAGTTATTTTGGTATGATTTTGTGGCTTTCAAGATAGATCTACAATTTGATTTGTTTTAGTATAGTTTTCCAAGTGTGGGGGTCATGATTTGAAGGTTATTGTGCTCATATCTAATGTTGCAATTCATCCAAGGTTAATCGATTGGGTTTGTGGTATTTTGCATTATGTGTTAAAATATTTTTGATAGATCTACAAGCTGCTACAAATTAATAACTATTTCAGTTATATGGGCTGATGTTTTGAGGGTTTTGGAGTGTTCTTAAGGGCTGTAAATAATTTGTGCAAATAATCTTAACCCTAGTGACTTGCATTCAGGTTTTGGAGCCTATTTTGAGGTGGTTACGGTAATACAAAAATTAAGATTTATGGCTCTTTGGAAAAGTCTTGATTTATATAATAATCTGCATTTTATTTGGTGGAAAAATATTGAGTTTGGAAGAAGATATAAATTTTGAAAACTTTCAGTTGTTTTGGTGCATTTTAAATTAATTCATTGTTGCAATTAATTTCAGATCTGGAAAAGATTAATTTCCTAACTAGTTTTTCCATCTAACCCACCACTTTGGCTCACTCCAACCCCATTTGGGTTGTATTGAAACTAACATTGGGTTATTTGAGGTCAAACTATGAAGGTTTAATCCTTCTGGCATTAATTTGGTTAAGTGATTTTCAAATTTGAATAATATCCCAAAAATGGGATATTACAGTGGTATCAGAGCTTCTTTCCTCTATTTTTGTGAGAACATTTGTGGATGCAAGGCATCAAAGAGTTTTCGTATTACAAAAGGAGGAATAAGGTGACAAGGGATGATGGGGCTTTCACTTCGGATCAAGTGAAGTTTTTACAAAAGTTAATGCAAGAGTGTGGTAAAGAACTTCAAAAATCCATAAGTCAACAAATGTCCAAGCACATTAAGGATACATTGGGGAAGGGAAAATCTCTCAATTCCAATGGAGAAGAGAGCTCACTAGTGTCCCCAAGTTTCCCCTTGAAATCTAGGACTACCCATTTTTTTAAAAAACTCGTTCTTTTAAAATAATGGGTTTTTTTGTGTTTTTATTACTAGAAAATGTATGTATTATGTTAAGATATTCCCAGTGAATCATATAAGCCAATTTTGATAAATACCCAAATGCCCAAACTCATTTTATCCCTCCACCAAGTTTTGTCTGCGGGATAATTTTTATTTAATTATTTATTGAAAAAATATTGCCCCGTTTGAAGTAAATTGTGCTCCAGTTGAATCCTGTTGAAGTTTTGCATGTCAGTATTCACTCATCTCAATAGGGTTTTCACCAGGAATGAATTCAGGGCATTGTCTACAACTTCTGGCAACGTTTTTTGCTTTTATTTATTTCTTTTGTGTTTTTCTCCAGTTTTCTCCATAGTTTCTCTGTGAAATTCCCCTAGGTCAATTCCTTTGCCAGTATAGTCCATTTAATTGCCTAAAGCATCTGGAGATCATCTACCAACACATCACCAGAAGGAACCAGCGTTGAAATTCAAGCTTCTGACCAAAAAAGATGAAGTCATGCACAAAAAGCCTCTCCCAGGCAAGTCGCATTTTCTGTAATTAATGAATGTAAGTTGCAATGGGATGTTTAGTAGTGGCAAGCAGGCGGGAATTTCTTACCTACCTTGTAGGGTACTTTTTCCCATGAAGTCAAAGTCACTTAACCTACGATGGAAAAATTAGAGGCGGCAGGCAGGCGGGAATTTTTTATCTGCCTTGCAGGGTGAAAATTCCCATTATAAAATAAAGACAAATCACTTAAAGCACCGATGGGAATTTTTTCCCTGTCTGGCAGGCTAACTTTTCCCACCAAAGAGATTTATTCACCCATGCAAGTTGCATTTTATCAAAGAAGGCCAATTTTAATGCAAGTCGCACTTTTTGGAAGGAAGACTTTAAACTGCCAGTGGAAATTTTGGAAGTGGCAGTAAGGCGGGAATTTCTTACCTGTCTTGCAAGGTAATTTTTCCCATGAAGTCAAAGTTACTTAAGCTGCAATGGGAATATTAGAAGTGGCAAGCAGGCAGAAATTTCTTACTTGACTTGCAGGGTATAAATTCCCATCATAAAAAAAAAAATTACTTAAAGCACCGACAAAAATTTCTTACTTGCCTTGCAGGGTAAAAATTCTCATGATGAAAGTCAAATCACTTTAAGTGGAAGAGGGGATTTTTGGAGCTGCAGTGCAGAGTGAAAATTTCCATCAAGCTAACTTCTTTTTTTTAGCAATTCCTCTTGCCAAAAAGTGCGACCCACCTTGGGTGAATACAATGCATTTAATAATATTTATTAATGGTTTATTCACCCAATTTTGGCGCCATAAATAGAAGGAAAGTCAATGCAAGTGGAAGAGCTAAGGAGAAGTCAATGATGCATGCTATAAATAAATAAAATAAATTTATTTAAAAGCAACCAGCAACATGCATAATTGGGCGCCCAATTTGGGTGAATAAACATGATTGTTTATTTAATTAAATTGCCAGAAATAAGAAGGGCAATTATTAAAAATAGAATGTTGAGGATTATATAAGCATGGGCTGCCATAATAAAGAAGCAATTAATTCTTTTTGCAAATAATTGCAGCCCGGATAGGTTTTGGTGCCAAAGGAAGAAGGTTTTTGTATTAAAGAGTGTTTTTCATTGCCAGGGAGCTTCAAGGTTTGGCGCCTAGGGTTGGAATGGTTTGATTCTTGCCATGATAATTATTTGCATGTTGGTATAAGTGCTTTGGTGAATTAAATAATATTTTTGCTTGCTTCATATGCAAATTGTGCTCTGGTGAATTAAATAATATTTTCGCTTGCTTCATATGCAGATTTTTGGTGACAGAAATTAAGTATTCATGCTCTGGACTTCATCTTTGTCTAAATTAATTGCAGGTATTCATCACAGGTGCTCAAATCAATGTCAGGTACATGAATATATCTTCTGAATCTGAAATTGCTAGATCTACACAAATTGATCCAATTGCAAGCGATTCTGGCATAATTAAAATAAAAAGAGCTCAGACAAAGATTGTTTCGGCCATGTTGAAGCATGATGAAAGAGTAAGATCAGCAGAATCATGCATAGCTTCCAAATTTGTTGAAATCAATGATACAAACATAGGCCCTGAACATATCACCGATTTAATTGACAGATCCAGATCTCATAATTGCAAAGGCTTTTGACAAAAATTCATCCTCTTGTTTCTAACAAAGCCCGTGTAGAAGTCAACGCATGGAAAATTCCTTCCAGGATCTTGTGCATGTGCTCCCAATCTTCCAGTTGAAGCCTTCATTGAATTTACTTGTGTTTTCCTTCACCCGGAGTGCTTTCCAAAATTTAAAATTGCTCATATGCAATTTTAAAAATAAAAATAATGAATTTTGTTTGAATTATTTACATCAAACATTGCACTGGTGCATGTACTAAAAAATAATTGCAAAAGCTTCAAGGATAGAAGAGAAGACATGTCAAAGGCAATACCCGCAAGCAAATCACAGTCACCTGCTTTCAGATCTAGTTTGGTGAGAATCAAAGGCAAAAGAGTTAACCGCATGCAAAATATGGAAGAAGAACAAGACTGAGAGGGTTGCAGTTTTCTTCTTATTTCTTTTCCTCTTTCTTTTATTTTCTCCGACAAAGTAATTGAGCAATCAATTAAATTATAAAACTTAAGTGATTGGTTTAAAAGCCGTTACTTGAAGAAGTCAATTGCTTGAAAATAGGTGGCAGACATGCAAAATAGAAGGTTCTATTTTCAGTTATAAATCATGCATGTCATGCAAAGAGGAATTCTATGAGGGAGATTGCGAGTTGTTTCATTTACAACTTCCACATGTGTCAGTCCAGTTATAGTTTCCTATTTGTAAATTGTCCTCTATACACTATAAATAAAGGAAGAACCTACGGGTTAAAAAATCGAAATTTGTAATTAACATTCTTATGTTTTAAACTTTGAGCTGAAACCCCTTATTTCTACAAGCAGGTAAATATAGAAGAGATTTCCGAGAAATTTGTGTCAACGGTGCATTTTGTTTCTTACTTTCTTTCTAGATCTATTCATAAACTTTGTGTTATTTTAAATCTAAATCTAGATCTGAAAGTTTCCTTTGCTTTGAATTATGTATTTCATGATCTATTTGTTTTAATCTATGTGCATGCGATCAACTCTGTAAACTATTGATTGGGTTACACATCTTCTCTCCTTTCTTCCCGTTTCCTATTATTTTCCTCTTCTGCAGATATTTCCTTTCTCTTATAGTTGCTTACTTGCTGCAAAATTGTTTAACTATGGTTTATGAGCTACATAGTTAAAGTAATACCAACAAATAGATATTAGGATATATAACTGACAAAATCTTACACAAGAGCCTCAGCAGTAAATGAGGGAGATTTATCTCATGACTGCCTAGGTTTTCAGCTGTGCAGAAAATCTAGTCAACACTCACACAATGGAGAGGGGGGTTCTACACAAGCAACTCCCAAGTTTTTCAGAGGTGTCTTCTTGCCCAAGGAGACCAATGGAAGAGAAGAGGAGGAACCCACATTGGTTGAATTGATTGATGCTCTGTAATGTCCCCTTTTTTGGGACATTATTAATATTTATTTTTCATTTGCACTGTAACCCCTTGGCATGCCTAGCACTACAAGTAGGAGTCTCTCTAGTTAGTTTAATGTGCACATAGGTTAGTTACTTTTATTTATTTGATTAAAAAATTAAAAAAGTGCACATGGTCTTAATATTAAATATTTTAATAAGAGTTGATGTTTTCCCTCCAAAAGTGAATTGTCGGTCTTTATTGGATGTTGCACCCCTTAGGCAATGGTCACATGCAACCCACAAGGCAACAAATCTTAAGTAGGTGTTGCACAATTTTTTTAGGAAAAATAAGCAGCGATGCGGTCTCATGATTTTAAGAAAAAATTGCAGAGCCGGAAGAGAGAAATTTGATGAACCATTGTTCTGTTGACAGGTGGCCGAACAAAAGGGAATGCAGGCAAAAAAATTACAGCCCCCCACCCATTGCACCCGCTCAAATTGACCCTCCTATGCAGCGGCTACTCCGGTTTTTTAGGTGAAGATTATGAATTATGCATTAGGCAAAAAAATTAATTTGTACGAGACCACCCGCACCTGCAACTTTTTTTGTGGTTGCCCCCCGCATGGGACCGTTGCTTTAGTTCTATAAAAAGGAAGTCGCATTTACTTAGAGGGTTATGTTGATTGATCATTTGATTTCACTCCATGCTTGGAGTATTGGGATGTATGCCCTAGTTTTTGCATTGTGCTCTTTCATTGTAAGCTTCATTTGGATCCATTGTTAAAGATATCGAAGATTTTATTGTTCTCTCCATTGTGATCTCTTGTGTTGGTGTTGGCGCATTTATTTGGATGATCAATTTGTATTTTTGTGAAGGGTTTGAAGTACTTTTATGACTATTATTGTTGTTGTAATTTATTTAGCCATAGCGACTAGTATTGGGGTTTGATCTATCATATTTTGAAGTTATTTATGCTAGATCTATTTGTTTTTGTTTCTAATCAATTATTTCAGATCTAATTGTTTGTTTCTGTGGAACTGCTTCCTGCCAAAATTGCAGTTGTGGATTCGAAACAAGGCACAGAAAATTTCTTTCCTCCGTCTTAAATAAGCTTCCTCTTCTCTGCGCCGATTTCGAGTCTCACCTCCACCATTACACACCGGCAGTCAAGGGAAAGAAAATAACTCTTCGTTTCCACACCCATAATGGCAGACAAAGCATGTAGAACTGGCGAGGATTGGAGAGTTGAATAAATTTCAATACTTATTTCTAAGTGTATGATATGATATCTACGACTTAAGACATGTCTTAATTTACAATTCTTAAGAGGAAACAAACATAACAAATTTGTGAAATCTGCAGGTATGGCATCCGAGGCCTACAAAAGTGTTTTAATTTATAATTCTTAAGCCAAAACAATAACATATGCAAGTTGTAGCAGAAATTAAAAGATTTGAATCTATGCTATGTTCGCTGATTTCAATTTCTAGTATTGTTTCAACTGAAAAGAGGATGCACCCAAGGTGTTTGACAAAATGTACAAACAAAATTTTGTGGTGGAGACTGCAAAAATCGCAGGGTGTATATACAATGGAGAGGTAATTGAATCCCTGAGGCTTTTCAAATGGATGCAATTGTCAGGCTTGAAATTTGGCATAGCTGCAGTTGCGAGTATGGTCCTTTCGTGCACGTGTTTGAAGTTTGAACACTCTGGAGAAGAGTGAAACGCTTCATAATTATGTAATTAAAAGTGGACTCGAATCAAATATTCTCTACTGCTTTTTAAGCAAATGGATTTAAGTTGTCTGAAGCCTGGCTCAGTTACAATGCTGTGTGTTGTGTGTGCTTAGGAAATGTTCACACATTTAACCACGTCTAATACAGATCTCGTCTCATGGAATGCAATGATTACTGGATATGCAATTAAAGAAACTGCCTTTTCTCTTCTACCAGGACAACTTCAAGCACTCGCCTGTAACTGAGCTCAAATCTGTTTTCCATATTTGTTCTTCAAATTCTTCCCTGCCATGGTTACGCACTGATTATAAATTGAATACTATGTCTGCCACAGACTATTACATACTTTCTGTATTAACTGTGTTCTATTTGTTTCCTTGTGATACTCGAAACATTACAGCGGTTCTTACAAAGCCTTTACAGTGACGATACTATATTTCTTTTCACACTACAAACCTTTTAACTATCACCTAATACCTGAACCTTATAATTCTGTAAAAACAACAGGATAGCATCTACATGTATTCTGCTAAAACGAGTAAAGAACAAATCATATTGAATGCTCATAAATGCATTTGGTATAGTCCTTTCAGTTATCTACAAGACATTTCTCATATACCATTTCGTACAACAATTTACAAGCTTCAATGATGAAAAAAATCCAAATTCTAAATGGGTAACCATATTTACGCATGTTACACTTCCAAGTTTCCAAAACCTATCTACAGAAATCAAACTTGGAAATTTAACACTTTTGGTGTTTAAACCAATCCAGAGTTTATCTTCATTTAATTATTTGGAATCCATCTTGACAATGCCATCTCTCTAACTGTTTTACAAATTTTCTTAATCAATTGAAGGATCATTTACACATCGCCTAATTATTTGCAGGCCACTCAGAAACCCAGCTTCAATAGCAACCATTCCCAGACTCCGCACCCAGGAAAAACAAATGCAGATAAGGCCATGCCAATACGCAATGCACTGATCAGATGCCTCCCAGGTTGGACGACCATTTCACCATTCAGACTTCCCTGCCATCCAACACGGCGTATACTTGCTCCCCTAAAAAAGGGAGCAACTGCTAGTTTCCAACACTATGCCAATCAATTCAAAATTGTTCTCAACAACTTCATACCTTCAGACCGTGCACCATTCACTATTTAAAAACAAAGAATTAATCCATTAACAGGCATGTTAATTCCTTTGTAAACCAAATTCTGAGCTCGTAAATCTCATGGAAGAGTATATCATCAGGCTTCAAGGCAGTTATCTTTGTCTTCTAGTGGTTACATTCAACCAATTCGAATTTAGAATGATATAAGAAATCACATTTGACAAAAAAATGACAAAAGATCATGTTTCACTACCTGTTTTACCCAAACGAACCCTAGAATTTCTGCTAAAGATATCTCCTTCCACACCACGAATTTAGTGTTGAAATTTTGCAAACTTGGTCGGTTAGATAAGGTAGAGATATGTTCCAAATCTTGGCTCAAATAGTTGCTCCATCGATTTCCGGCATCTTCCCTAGTTCGAATACGTGTTATGCGTATTTCCCCAAAAATTGCCTTATAAAAACGGGAATGAATATTGAATAATTCAACCAAGACTATAGTTGTATTCTTATTTCAGAAAAACCCATTAACAATAGAAAATGATATTCATATATTGCATTGCTAATATTTGCTTACGGTCTCTACAGAATTGTCTCCACAATCCATAATCCACACATTTTTTACAACCAGTTTTGTTGCTCGTACAAATGAATAAAATTGACTAACTCGACCTTGCATGTGCAAGATTTTCTCCATAAATAAAGGAGACTGGCTCGACTTAATCTCAACTGCACTCTAAAACTAGTAAGTTATATAACTACAATACTAACCCGCCTAATTTAACCTGAGTGGCTTAACCAACCAATTTATGACTTTACACACTTAGTTAATTCATCTTTTATCAATTTTGGCCTTACGGATATACAAATAGGCCTTTATTTAGCCTCCAATTACATGTTACCAAATTTAAATATTTGAATTTGACCAAAGTGGAGGGAAATTAATTAAACACACCTAAAGCATAAAAAAATCAAACGACGCCCATGATGCTCCTACATTAGACTCCTTGGCTTGAAATCTTTCATTTTCTCCTGCTCATGTGCTCCTTGATGTTATCACACTGCTGCAAATCTTCTTTGTGAATTTCCTCCAATTGTTCACTCATACATGTGAACATGTTCTTGACTACCACACCTGTACTTTATCTTGTTGATTGCTTTCATGCACTCCTTGTTTTTTTTTTCTTTTACTCTACCCTCTTGAATGAGGATAATCAGCTTTATTGTCTCAATTTGAACTCTTACAAGAGCCCTCTTCTCTATGCACTTCACTTCTTCTATCCAACATGTACATACACAATCCACGAAAAGATTAGAAATAAAAAATTTGAGACCTTGGGGTCTCTCTCCATTCTTCTTCTTCCCAAGTGTGCTATCAGTCAACCTCCTCAATTTCTTCTATTTGAGACACCATGATCTCAGACCAAATGTCCACCTTTTCTATCTCTTCTTTAGGACAAAGGATGTCATCTTTTTCATTTTCTGTTTTAGGACAGGTCTTTTCTCCTTTCCGTTGTTGATGGCATACTCCAAGGCTACCATCTCTATTAACAACTGCTCCATGTTCTTATATACAAATTTTTGACTTTGTTGTTTTCCTAACAACTCTCCTCCACCTGTACTTTCTTGTTGAAGTTGTTCTATCTCCCTCAAGAGATCAAAAGTTAGCCTACTTGGATCACAATCAATTGCATCAAAAGATAAATGTGATTTATACCTGTGCTTTTGTTCTAACAGCTCCTTATCTTTACCTTCCATGATTGTTGTGACTAATTGCATTTCACTACTTTTATCTTTTTTATTCTCTTGAAAGAGGATTACCTCTCCTTGCTTGATCATCTCCTTGTGACGGTGATTCAACGGATCCTCTTTAACATCTTCAACCATTGAGGTCTTATAGTAAGTCGCCTCCTCTTTTTGTCTTTGTTGGTTTTGTTTACTCCTTTGCTTGGTCATTACACATCCATCACCTTATGTCCTCGAGGTCTTTTCAAATCTGATACTTTCCATAGATTTATTATTTTTCAAGGTATTGTTTAGCAAAGATTTCTTCCTCATACGAACATGGTGTTGGTTCATAGCAACTATGTTATTCCATTTAACATTACATTCCTCGCTTGGCCTTAGATCATCATCATCTTGCTTGAGCTTCTCTAGCTCGTCTAAGACACCACAAAAACGAATTACTTTTTCAAATGTTACTTTACATGTCTTTGAGCTTCCATTTAGGTCAGATATGTCCTTGTTAAGGACTGATTTTATCTCCCCATACTGAATTTACTCTTCCTCTGTTATAAACTGTCTCAAACCTGCAATTATGCTTTTCCTAGGCACGTTACCATCCAAAAGAAATGTTGAGTCAATACTCACCTTCTTGTAGTCTAGGATTTCTTCTGAATTTCTTATTTTATTCTCTTTTAAGCCAATACTAACACCTTCTTGGCTGGTTACCTTTGTATACTTTGTAGTCACCTCTTCCACTTGACATGCCAAACCTGATATATATGTCTTCTCAGCCTTCTCCAAGATTCATTCATCAGCTTCATAAGCTTCTTCATGATTATTCACTCCTTCACCATACAATGTTTGCCCTGAAACTTGGATTCTAACCTCCAATCTGCCTGCATTATAATACACAACTGAGAATTCTGATTTGTTTGTCTGTTCTTTTCCCATGATCAGTTATGTTTTCATCAAATCTTCCTTTCTCAAACCTTCTATGAAGTCTATAGGCTTGTCTTCCTCCATATCTTTTCCTTCTTAATTACATTCTTGCTTAGACTCTTGTTTTTCCTCCTTGAACTCATCCATTAGTCTTTCAAGCTTTTTAGGTTGTTCTTCGCCTATATATTGTCCTTTCATGGATCCAAGCAATTCTTCTAACCTCTGCAATTCTTCTATCCATGTGAAAGTGTCTACCTCTTCTACTTTGTCACACTTGAGACCATATTGGTCTTCCTTCCTTGTATTATCTTCACTTTCTTTCTTTGTTCTTCCTTCATTCTCAACAATGCTTAGCATTTTGTTAGTTATACCTGCATACACACGTGTAGACATAAGATTAGATGGAAAATTTGCTTGTTCCTTGGCCTCCATGCTTGCTCCCATTATGGTTTCTTTTCTCTTCCGGCAACATTTCCTGTCATTTAGGATTGTCTGCAAGCCTTCATCATGCATTCCTACTTCTTCTCCAACTAGAATATCCTTACCCAAGCAACCTAGTGCTTGTCTATGGCGGTATTTCCTGTTCACCACGTCATTGTCTTCTCCACAGATTTTCTTTGTTGTTATCTTCTTCTTTTGACCAGCTCCTTGGTCACCTAACACCCTTCTTGGTGTTTCCTCACTCAATTTGTCTCTTCTTACAAATGCATTAGTGCACATATCTATCTCTACCTTCACTTCTCTTGAAGGTCTTTTTCTTCCCCTCCACAACTTATCATAACCACTTAACAAATCTTCACAAGGTGACATTTCATTCACTATTTTTGTCTCCCTAACATGTTCTATTGTCTTGTGCAGGTACTTCTTCATGGTCATCAACATGAAACTTCCATTTTTCTCACCTCTTTCACCCTTCAAGGGTACGAGTCTATGCCAATCTCCATCCTTAAAAAACTGTATAAAGTATAAATATTTATTTTCCCATCATGTTTGGCTTTCCTGTCAAATTTTCAAGGTGTACCTAATAGCAAATGACATACATCTATAGGTAGAACATCACACGACACTGTATCTCTAGAATTCCCAATTTGAAAATTAATAACACTTTGCTCACTTACGAAAATTTCATGATTTTGTTGCACCCATGCAATATGATAAGGTCTCAGATGTGGAATTCTTCTTAATCACAGTTTCTGCACCATGTACTTGGACACAACATTATCTGTGCTTCCACCATCTATGATAACATCACACACTTTGCCTCTAGACTTGCATCTAGTTCTGAACAAATTCCTTCTCTAACTCACATCTGTGTTTTGACCACTCAAATTTGCCTTTTGATTTCTTTGTTTACCCAAGACTCTCCTCATCAAGAGAGATTCACTCTTCATTACTTCGTTCTTTTTACACAACTGATTTTGTTCTACTACCTGCCCCTTTTCAATTCTCTTAGGGCAATCTATGTCTCTAGCATTTGTATAGCTATTACAATTTGTATTTACTTCATCAAATACAGACATACCTTTTTGACTTGATCCTGAATACTTGATGTAGATTCCACTCTGCTGCTGATCTCTGAAGATGATATTCTCTCCCTATTCAGATGCTCTAATGTATCCATTCTTGCCTCCATTTGTGCTTTCCTCATCTGAAACTGCTCCATCAACTTGCTAATCAAGTTATCCTATTTGTTCTGCATTCTTGGATACATTTGTGCCATCATCATCTTGTTCTGATGTTTAATACACCTTTGAGCCAGGATCTGATACCAAAATTTGATGTAGACACCGAACTGCACATAGGGCTGACCAACGATTTTGAAAAATTTGTTTCTCTTAAACTACCTTCTGGGTTTTTCTGAAAAATGGACAGCTTGTTTATGAAGTATAAGGCTAAAACCCCATTAAATTTCAAGGAAACCAAGTTTGTAGATTTAAAGATAAAACCTGATATTTAGACCTATTTAGCTAGATTCTGCAATACTAACTATGTCTGTAGCGAGCTTCCATGTTTCCTATAAACCATTCTCTTTTTTTCTTATAATGCAAATCCTCTCATTCTACCTCCAAATTATAGACTCGAATTCTCTCCCTTCATCTCCAATCATAAACTCCAATAAGCAGGAAAACTCTAAAATTTGACATTCTTCATTTCGTCAAACAATTAGTATGCATCCTTTCTATTCAAAACTAAAATGTGGAAATCTTTTCCAACACTATGCCAATCAATTCAAAACTGATCTCAACAGTTTCCTACCTTAAAACCGTGCACCGTTCACTATTTACAAAAACAAAGAATTAATCCATTAACAGGCATGTTAATTCCTTTGTAAACCAAATTATAAGCTCGTAAATCTCATGGAAGAGTATATCCTTAGGCTTCAAGGCGGTTATCTTTGGCTTCTAGTGGTTCCATCCAACCAATTCGAATTTAGAATGATATAAGAAATCACATTTGACAATAAAATGACAAAAGAACATGCTTCACTGCATGTTTTACCCAAACAAACACCAGAATTTCTTCTCAAAATATCTCCTTCCACACCACGAATGATTGTTGAAATTTTGCAGGCTTGGTCGGTTAGATAAGGTAGAGATATGTTCCAAATCTTAGCTCAAATGGTTGGCTCCATCGATTTCTGACGAACCTGTACTATGCGTATTTCCCCAAGACTGCCTTATAAAACATTGAATGAATATTGAATAATTCAACCAAGCCTATAGTTGTATACTTATTTCACGAAAAACCATTAACAATAGAAAATGATATTCATATATTCCACTGTTAATATTTGCTTATGGTCTCTACATAATTGTCTCCACAATCCACACATTTTTCACAACTAGTTCTGTTGCTCGTACAAATGAATCAAATTGACTAACTCGATCTTGGATGTGCAAGATTTTCTTAATAAATCACGGACACTGGCTCAACTTAATCTCAACTTCCCTCTAAAACTAGTAACCTACATTACTACATTACTAACCCGCCTAGTTTAACTTGATTGGCTTATCCGACCAATTTATGACTTTACAAACTTATTTAATTCATCTTTTATCAAGTTTGGCCTTACAGATATAGAAATAGGCCTTTATTTAGCCTCCAATTACATGTTACCAAATTTAAATATTTGGATTTGAGGAAAGTGGAGGGAAATTAATTAAACACACCTAAAGCATAAAAAATTTAAATGACACATAGATAATGCTTATGATGCTTGGCCCCCTTATTCGAAAGAAGTAACTAAGTATATATATATATATATATATATATATATATATATATATATATATATATATATATATTTCTCTTATTTGAATTTCGTAATTGATAACTGAAAGGTTGACCCAAAGTTTTAAGAGGTGACCAAAAGGCGAAAAGGACCTAAATGAGTAAGAAAAAGATAAAGAAGGGCAGGAGCGCCTAAACGCTTTTGTACTAGTTGGGCGCTAGTGTTCAAGGTCATCAAAAGATAAATCAGTCAAGTGTCGACATAACTGTAATACGTGTAAAACCAATAAAGTGTAAAAGATAATAACCAAAAGGCCCAAAGGAGTTGTCAACCACTAGTTTTCTTACTTAGGAATCATGTATACGTTAGTATGCTTTAAGACCTAGAAATGTACCCAAGTGCATAGATTTTGTGTCTACAGAGGGAACTCGGTCTGGAGGTGATGGAGATCTTTCGACTAATCTACCCCTTATCTTTTTTCTTGGTGATAGCTACAAGTAGTCGAAGGGCTCTCCTCTTGATGTACTTGATCTTGTTTGTATCCTTATCATAACAACAAGCAATGTGTTACTTGATTTGAACTTTGAATAAACATAGTTGTCAGATGTGCTGAAGAATCACCTCAAAAGGATAAAATCACTAAGTTACACACCAAAACTTAGCAATAATGAATATTAAGGTCCTACAGGGTGTGCCAAAACTACCAACGCCAAAAGTTGTGCCTTTTGAATATTCAGTGATGGATATGTAAAAGTTTGGGTAACATGGGATGATCTCGCAAGTGTGGGACTTGCAAAGCGAGATCAACCTCCAGAGAAGGTTGGATCCTCTTTTCTTTGCTCGCCGCAACTAACCTACAACCTAAGAATACAACTAAATTAAAGGCTAAACTACATTTTCATAGGATCCAAAGATGAGAAGGAAAGAAAGGGGAGGTTGCAAACTAAAAGAAGGTGATGCACCAAACTAAAACATGGTTCAAACCTGGCTTATGCTGCCATGATCAAAATTATCACAAAGGAAGTCAAAATAAACTCAGAGCTTTGTAAAGGATGAATAGGCATGTTTAAAGAAAGACAAGAGGGTCAAGATTCATATTCAATACACAATGCATGAAGGAAAACCACAGTCACATTTTATTAAATGGTATCACTTGCATTTAGATGAACAAAGGCTTAACAACTTCCTTTAGATGTAGTTACAAAGGTCCAGAAGCATGGAATCTAAAGCAAAGCTTACAACTCTACAAGAGAGACCCTTTTAATGTGCGAAAGAACTTACATTTATAAAATTTCATGGAGTGGAGAAAGAGAAGAAGGAAACAGGAGAAAGGACTGCCAAACTGGAACTGACCCTTGAAAAATGTAATAAATGACCATGGACGCCATGATTTATCTTTAGAGTTTACTTGTAGTATAGGTATGGACACCCCCAATTCAGGCCAACAACTTCAACACGATCCTTGAGTCTATTGCACGCCATCAGATTGCACAGAACGATGTCATCCTTCGTTAAATTATGGTGGTTGAGGTAGTTGTCACTCTGTTTCAGAGTTCGGCGTGAATTTGAGATCTTCTGCTCCTTTTGCTATGTCTTGTGGCTTTCATTGCAACCTCTCATAATTTCTTTCTATCCACGTGTTTTCTTCACATTTTCCCCACGTTATTTGAAGAGCGAGAGTAATTTACTCCACTACGAGGGTCTAACTCTTTAATATGCAACTTTTGTCCCTTCAGCTATTTCCCTTCATTCCGCGGGTTTGAAAAAACCCGTGGGACATTACCATTTAGTAAACCCACAAAGCATTGACTAGTGTTCTGTGGCTATTGAACTTAGCTGATTTCTTTGATTCCCCATGGATAGAGTTTTGCGGTACTCTATCTAACGTCTCCTATTAGGGCCCTATTTCCTTGGTGTTGCAAAAGTTAGGAAATGTCGTGCAACACTAAAATTCATCAATCTTCGCCTAAGTCCCCGTTTTGCTTATTCCTTCGTTCTACGAGTTTGAGAAAACCCGCAGAACACCAAACTCCCGCATTTCACGGTAAACTAAACTAGTCTTCCGTGACTTTTCTTGAGCAAGAAAATGGTTAAGTCTTTTTGATAAGATGTTTAAAATTACGTGGGGGTGTAATTTTTAGACAACAGTAACACCTATCCCAATTTTGCATCTAAAAGTGTATATAATGTTTCTAAAAGAAGGCTAGGCTTAAATATGTGTATGTAGGAGTATAAGCTTTCCATTACACATTTCTAATAGTATATACATAGTTTTAAGATATGTGCATCTTTTCTAAGTCATTCCACCACAATTTTTTTATCTATATTTTGTATTTTGAAGTGAAATCATTTGAATCTTCTAAAAAAATCAGGGAAAGTAAACAACATAACATTCAAAAGATTCGCACACTTATGTCAGTTTATTTTCATGTATACAAGCATGATATTTTTTTTAATGGAAAAAATAGACATTTAAGAGACACCCAAGTTTACTATGCATGTGCAACACAACAATCTATATGTTCTTAATAGAAAAAATTATTGCTAAAAAGTAATGTCTTGTTTTATTACATGTTTATAATCGTAATGTCTGATGAAAATGGATTACTTGAAACCTATGTCACAAGGATCTCAAAATTTTATTGAATTTTGTGAAATTTTATCCTCATCGAACATGAACTCGAACTTTATCCATTATTTTGCATGGAAATTTATTGACATAATTGATAACACCCCCAAACTTTGGCAACAACTAACTAATAAAGACTAACACCATAATAGTCTTAGAGCCAAACTTAAGTTTAGAAATGAAACATCATGATCAAAGCTTAATGGAATGCAAAAGGAAATCTAAATGAATTTAACCATTTAAACTACAAAAATTCCTACTATGTTTAATTGATTGTTAAAAAAAGACTTAAAAGCAATCAAAATGTGTTGTTGCTACTTCATTGAAGGTGAAAGGATCTCTCTAACAATGGCTACAAGGCCATATTAGATATTCCTTTACTAACCAGCTTGAAGAAATGGATGCAAATGGGGAATGCAAGCTTTTCCAACAATGGAGTAAGGCTCCATATGTTTTATATGATTAATGTTATTCAAAACATGGTGTAAATTTGAGAGGAAGGAGCTTGGTCCTTTTTATAGGCTTTCCATTTGGGAAAGACTTGCAACTTGGTGCATGTGGGACAAATGAATAAAGCATAAAGTAACCTTAGGTTAATTAACCATAGCTAGGTGAGTTAACAAGTGAGTTAATACTTTATGGGAGTTGAGAATGTTTTAATTAATCAATTAGGATTAATTAATAGGCTAAAATAAGTTTTTTAGGCTAATTGGAGGTGTTTGAAGAGGAATTTGATAAGATTGGAAGCATTTGAACGCGTGATTTAGCCCTATAAGAGGGTTTATTGATTAAATTATTGTTAAAAAAGGCTTAATTAGCTAATTAATAGATAATTATTAATTCGAAGAGGATTATAACTAACGAAATGCCGTTAATTGGCATCTGAAATGTGATAGAAGCTAGTTAATTAACGAAGTGTCGTTAATTGACCAAAAATAGAGAGGAATGTTAGTTAATTAGCGGAAAACACTAATTATAATGGAAATGGTGAAATAGATGATAATGAGTGCCACTTTAGCATTATAACTGCAGAAGCAGATTTTAGGTGTCTACAATAATTTTACAAATGTGTGTGTATATACATACGACTGAAAGTAACATACAAACAACTCTCTCTACCTTGTTCCTCTCACATATTTATGCAA
Organism: Taxus chinensis; assembly: GCA_019776745.2. Lineage (NCBI taxonomy): Eukaryota > Viridiplantae > Streptophyta > Pinopsida > Cupressales > Taxaceae > Taxus > Taxus chinensis. Next base: position 122,751,065 of record CM034151.1, read on the forward strand.
TTATTTTCCAAAAAAAAAATCAAACTTGTGTTGTCCTGTGTTTTTGCATGGGCAAAATTTACTTGAAAACAGGACAACCATACCCTAGTATTGAAAAATTTCTATGATATACCTTTCCAGACACACCCTCCTAGGTCAACCTATTCCCTATGTCAGGTCTACCCTATCCATCCAAGTGTTCATATGTGTGTGTCACCCTTCCCAATAGGTGATTTAGGGATAAAAATATCATTCAAGTACTTCAGGAGCAATATCTATCAAGGTATATTCTTAGGAAAAGCTTAGGAAGGGCTATCATCAGCCTTTGTAAAACAAGTGCATAATCACCTGGAGAAATGTTAAAGGACCAAATTCATTAAATAGGTTATTCCAGAGACAGAATCATTGTAAAAATTATTTAGGAATATTTTGGGAAGATTGAGAGGTTTAGGAGCCAGTTCATCAAAAGCGGGTTTTTGAGGCCAAAGGAGCTCGCATCGCGAAAGAGAACCTAAACTTCAAGAGGTGATTCCGAGGGCTTCAGAATAATTTGTGAGACAAAAAAATATAAATGGAAATAATTTTCACTCCTCTACATTGTGGTAAAATCATATCCATCCTAAACCCCATGCATTTATCTAGACAACTCATTCTTTCCATGCACAACTGGTGATCCCAAGAAAAATAGATATTTTTAGGGTGTTTCAGGAATAATAATAAGTTGAGACTCATTCCATTCATCTCAAAATGTCTTTTCCAGTCAAAATAATATATATAAGTTCCTAAAAAGACCTCTGTGATCCTGAGATATGTTTGTTTCAAGTCTTTTCCCAAAGTATCGTGTTTCAACAGTAAGTCAAATTTTTGAAGGACACATGTCACCATGGTGCAATCAAGTTCCTTATTATGTCCTAATTTTCCCTCTCCAATGGACAAGAGGGATAAAAAATGGTTCCCCTCCTCTCATAAATCCCATGGATATGCAATATGACCCCAATGGAACCCTCCATATAGCTCCATTTGACCGGTTCTGACTAGCCCCCTCCTACATCGCACACATGAACGCCAAGTATCACCTTGAGGATGAGGGCTCCATTTTTGTGCTCCCATTATCCATTTCCAAGGGGGAAAAGGGGGACAAAAAAATTCACACTCCCCCTTGGCTTCCCTCTAGTTTCACATACTACCCAAAACTAGCCTCCAAGAGCTTATTTCTAGCCGCATCCTCCACTTCTCTTGGCCAATGAATGAGTGCCACTTGGAAAGCTAAGGATAAGGTTCCTTTTTGTGCATCCATTGTCTCCTTTCCAAATGGGAAAATGGGGGACAAAAATGTGCACCCTACCCCCCTCAAGATCATTGAAAACCTTAGCTTGCAAGTTTTTCTATCTCTTGTTGCTCATGTACACCCGAGCCCAAAGATGCTACCAGGAAGTTGCCGAAAATTTCTTCCACTAAATTTTCCTTATTTCCATGACCATTGAATGATGCTATGAAAAACCTCAATTAAAACCAAAAAAAAATATTTCTATGATCAGCACCATCATAATGATAAAATTGTTTGCCTGAAGACATCTTTGGCTAACACAAAGACAAAATTTTCTCACTACCAGTGAACAACCGGAAAATGATTGTACGCAAAGGTTTGAGCATAATTTTTCTCATTTTAATAATGTATATGATGTATCAAGCTTAGTTAATCCATTAATGGATTCCATGACACAAAATTAAAAGGGAATAAATGTATCTTTCCATTTTCCATAGAAACTCCAGTTTCCAAAATTGCACGAAAAATTGGAGGAAATGATCCTTGAAAAATCTAGTTTCACAGAAACTAGTTTCCACACCTTAAGTCCATAATTTCTTGATATTTGAATGGTTGTTTTTTTTATAAAAATTCTTCCATAAACACTTCAAATAAATTCTAAAATTCCCAAATTCCCAACGGGTGAAATTATCCAAAATTCGGAGGGAAGGGTCATCCCAAAAACAAGTAGTGATTATTTAAACTACTTTTTGCGCAAAAATGAAGTTCCTAATTTCTCAAGATATGGATGAATGATTTTGGTTGTAAATATTATTTTCCCACTGATTAAAATATAATTTTCCCTCTTTTTCATAAAAAGGAATTTTCCCAAAGATGACCATTACTTCTTTCATCAACGACACCTGCATTGCACTTACTCAAAATAGCATACGATTGCATAGCTAAATAGTAAGTGGTTGAATAACATGAATTTAGTGAAATTCAAGGTCCTCCAGACATGAAATAAGCATAAAGGGATGAAAAATGGTTATAGGATGATCCTATATCTCAATCAAAGAAATTAAACTTCCATCAAAATCTTGGGAGAATCATCAAATTGTTTTTCTCATTTGGGGTGAGCTAGTGAGTTGGGTGAGAGTTTGGATCAGCTAGGTGGGTTAAAGCTTGAGTCAAAACTTCCAAGTAAGCTCAATCGTTGATAAGGAAGTTGATCAATCAAAGGTTGGTTTCCAAATTATGATCATCGTGAGCAATGCATGTGGTCATCGTGAGCTCACATCAAGGAATTTTTCAATAGTGTTTCTAAACACTTATTTGGCATTTTGAGGTATTTGTGCATCATGATTCTAAAGAAAGAGTGATTCATCTTCAAAAATTTTCGCAATTAATTCCCCTCCTCTCTTCTTATCTTTTCCCCCTTTCTTCTAATTCTTCATTATGTGCAATCATTATATTTTGTCCTATTCACTTAAGTGACATAAATTGTTAAAATTGTAAAAGTATTTTCTCAAAATTATAAGAGAAATACTTATTTTTTCTTTTCTAAGGGGAAATTGAAAATTCACAACTGGAATAGGAATACGAAGAGTCATGTGAGAGAAGATGAAATTTCAATTCAAATTGTTATAAATTGGGATGGTCTCTCCATTCCAAATGATCCTAGATTTTGAGAATTTCCACTCTGTAGCAATTTTGGATTGTAGTAGTTGAACTTTGTATTAATGAAAAAGAAATAAGAGCTACCTTTCTTCTATTTTCCCTTTCTCATATGTTCCTTTATCCCTCTCATTATACAACTTTGTGAATGCCAATAAATGAGAAAAGGGTTTGTTTCTTTTCTTGATAAGGAGATCTCTGAAACTTTGGTATTCATAATCTTATCTTGTCTTGATGTATGTAACAAGGTTTTTGTTATTCTATATTGAGTGATTGAACTAATCTGGTTATTGGGTGTGAACTCTATAATTGGCATACTCACAACAATAACCTTCCTTTCCTAATTCCCCTCCTTCTCCCTACATTACTGTAATTTCTTCCCTTGTACCCTTGTACAAGAATCTTTCCACAGGTTCAATGGAGTGTCCATTTGTGATCCACAACCTTTTAGGACAACTCACAACAATAAATAGGATTAGATTAGTTTTCATTAAAAAATGGGAGCTGCACCATTCAATGCAGAGGGATGTAGCCCCATGAATGTTGGTGGAGACACCTAATTTGCCCAATTGACAAATCTTTTCACCAACAACTTGAAAACAATTTTTTACTCAAATTTTACCCCTTAAGTAATGAACTTAAATTGAATTTTATCCTCATCGAATATAAACATGAACTCGAACTTTGTGACATACCTTGAACGAGTGCAAATAATAGTTCAAAGGAAGGTTAAGTGTATATAACAATAATAGGTAATACTCATTTGGGTTCAAAATTGAGAAAAGTGAAAGACACTACAACGAGAAAACACAACCACACAGTGTTTCACATATTTAAGCTTCGAATGGTGTTCATAGAAGTCTCAAAAAAAAAATTGCAGGGAGCAAATGACAAGAAAACAAGGAAAAGCCACTACTGGTATGTGCAACTTTTATTTGAGCTACATATCGAGATTTAAATTACTTGTATTGAAATAAATACTCAAGGTACATATGAATTCCTTCAAAATCAAGGCAAGCATGCTAAGAAGTAGTGAAAATACACAAATCTACTCTAGAAAATGGAGGGAGGAGGGCTCCGAAAGGACTATATTCAATCGAAGTTGCAAAAACAAAATGTTTTTTTCAACAATCTTATACACAATACCTAGAAACATAGGAAGTAGTAGTTTTAACAAACCCTAACGAAGGAGAATAAAAAAGGTTGAAACATCGGTAGGTTCCATATTTCATCTCAGCGAAAACCTGCGCGCGAATCTTCTCTTATTTTATAAAACCAATTGACAAATCAAGCAAGGAACCAGATCAAACCTTTGAAACAAGGTAATCCTTCTAATCCGTTCTTTTTCCCTACCCCTTATGCATGAAAGATGGTTTTTTTTAGAGGACATGTCTGCAACGATAGTTTCAGGAAATAACATACCCATGGAATTGCAGACGGTAGCCGCCCTGTGGTACTCTTGATGTGAGAAAAAAGAAAACGATTCGGAGTGGCATACCTGATAATTTAGACACAAAATAGTTGCGGTCTTGGGGGTTCACTTAAACCATGGTAAATAGAACATATCAATCTGATCCCTATTCCCGTATTTCGAATGTAAACATAACCAAGAAATCCATCCACATGAAGAAAAATTAAAAAAAATAGGGGGCGCGAAATTATACCCTCGATTTGGCACACTAAGCACACAACTCCTGCGCCAATCTGTGTTGTTTTTTACATATAGCTACTACCAGGTTTCAAGCAGGACAATCTTGTAACAATATTTCTGTGCCGAAGGTATGACCTCCCACGACTTCTCTGTCAAGGCATGACTCTGTACATGTAAGCCATCAAACCCATCTCCTTACCATAGACATTAATGTAGCGTGACCTGCCCGCAAGTTGGAACATCCGACGGGAAATAATACCCCAACTACTCTATGCAGAGTGAAAAATTGATCGACGGCTGCAAGCTTGCCAATGCTCTTTCCTCTATAAGGAAAAGTTACCTACCGTCAATGCAAACAGTGTAGCTTAATTCCGGTTGTAAAGAATGCCTATCGGCGTAAAAATTGGAAAAAATTAGAAGTATTCACTGATGTCTTAGCAAATGGAGAAAATACAGTATAAAACCTTTAGGACAGTACAAATATTTGGATATCATTAAGTTATTTATGTTCTTATTATGTTTATTTGTTGGCTTTGGAGTTTGATGAATGATTAAAATTTTATGTTATTTGGCTTGACAGTGAATATATTAGATTTTGCAGAGTTATGCCAAATACTGACTCATAACACTTCACGATCAAAGAACAAGAATTGCGTGCATGAAGAAGAAATTTTCAATCAGGAATCACCTGCTCTTTTTCTATAAAAGTTAAAATTGAAGACTGCCTTCACAAATTATGTAATAAATCTAAGTACCTTTGTATCAACAGCTTGGAATTGAAACCTATATGTGAGAAGGGCCATTGTAGCTTGCTTGAAGCTAAACAGAGTATTGTCAGAATGTAGAAGATTGATAGACGGGAGCATTGATTTAACCCACAGAAGCAAAAGATCATATTGTCAATGGAGACCACCTTCTGCAATTCTTGTGGAAGTGTCGGAGTTTCTAGTGGAGGAGATGGGTTCTATTACTGTCAAGCATGTGGCACACAATCTCAGGATCTCCTAGAGCAGGTATTAGGGGACGATGAGATGGTCTTTTAAGGCATTTACAGTACTTCTTATCGAAGAAAGTTACAGGCCCCAGTTGAGTCCCAGGCTGATATTGATATGCAAACACAAATTGATGTGCTCACAAAAATGCAGAAAGTTAATAGGACTGGCGATCAGAGTTATGCGCAGCTGGCCGGAGTGAGTGATTCAGATGATGATGCTCGACTGTGAGACTTTGGGTTCCAACACAGTTCTGCTGCCATGGATCCTGAGACTCTGGCTTCTCAATTAAAAGAAAAGTATCTAGATGGTATGCAAATGATGATTCAAATGCAATGTGAGGCTTTAGTGGAGAAATTTGGAGTAAGCCCTCTGATTTGTGGGGTGGCAGGCCCGATTTGGTTGCATTTTGTGGCATCAACTCATGTTTTAGAGCAAGGATGGGCCAATGAATCGCTTCAGGTTGCAGATGCCCTACATGGAGACCTTAAAGAGAGGGATCAAGGTAAAGATGAAATATTGCTCTTCGTTTGTCTGTAATCTAGTAAATCTACAAGATTATTTTGAATGAACATTTAGATAAGAGCCAACATGTTTGGATTTGAATATAAGACAGTTTTGTTGTTGGTTTCACACCTGTGACTTGAGAGTAGGCACCATGTAGAAAATAAGATAAAATAGATAAGATGCTTGAACTATCAACTTGCAAAACACGTGGCTACTCTATGGAAAGTGTCATTTTGCCACATAGCTGCTCATGATTTTCCTATTTACAAACTCCTTTGGCAGGGCGTATACAAAAATCTTCATTGTCTTTACTAGAGCACTCATCTGTCTATCGGGAAAAGGTAGGAATCTGCCAACAGAATCAATTCATCCAGTTCTCATAAATCCTTGCGTATCACCAAATGTGCAAGTTCTTCGTATTAATTTGAACACACTTATTTGTGTCTTTGCAGAAGGTAGTGCCATGTGATGCACTTGTTTCTCATAGCCGAGAGGGTGGAAACAGTTTTCTACCAATTTATTGGTAAGTGGTTCCAGTGAAAGCCATATACCCGAGAATCCATGTAGATATTAACTTTTATATAATCTTAATTGATCCGAAGGCAGGAGATTTCTGGCAACCAGTTGCAGCCAATGTAATAATGAAAAGAGAGTTACCACTATAACAAAATTTATAATTGTAAGGAAGTGCAGAAACTGTTATTCATAAGAAAACAATTATGCATGCAATATAACATCTACCCCAGAACATATTAATAGAGAATCCACAACAATGCATAAACAACAGTTTTGTGTAGAGAAGTTTATATACAGGAAACTCTTCTTTATGATGAATGAGCCCTTCCAATTTGTGCTAAGAAAGTAGGCAAGGTAATAAGCAGATAGAGTGATCTTTGAAAACAAATAAATTGCATCAGAACATGGAATTTGGGGAGACAAAGATCAAACAATTTTCTCCAAAATCTGCTTGTGAGATTATTTCAATTTGTTTCATTTCTTTGCAAATCAAAGTCAGCATTATTGAGCTCAAGAAATTGCAACTTTTCTTCTTTTAAATCACGACTAGTTATTTTATGATATCTAGAAGAAGCATTTAATAGATCAGGCAATATACACTAGAGAGATCGTCTGAAACTGTGTTTTGAGCTTGAAAGGTCAAACGAGAAGAAGACAAGGAAAATCCTCAACTGTTTCCTTTTAGAACCAGCCAAGATGGGTCCTTAAGTATTGACTAGAGGAGATTGTGAGAGCTCTAGCATCTAGCTGAAGAGGATATACCTGAACAAATTTCCACTAAGACAAGCATACTGTCAGCCTATCATGAGGAACAAGCTATATGTTGTATCAGTAAAATGAATTTCTGCCTTCTAAATTAACTTTTGCAATAGGAATTCTGTATTTGGAATCTTGGATTCTTGAAGGCTTTCAGGCTTCAATTTTCTTTGCTTTTTTCTGGAACTCCCCCCAAGGCCACATGCCTACGAATTACCTCCTCTACTATCTATTCCTCCCCAAAAGAATTGTGCATTCATTTCAAAAATGTTTCTCTCATTCACTTTGATTTCTTTCATGTTTTTTTTAAGGTAGCCACAAAAAGATGTTTTCTTTTAACTATAACGAAATTTTACACTTGGTTTTTGCAGATTATAAATCTAAATACCAGAAAAGTAAAAAGTTCAAGGCAGAGCCTCGTTCTAGCTTGTATGGGAAAAAAACACAAATTATTTGGGCAAGGTCCATAAAGGATCGGATTCGGCTGACCATATCTTTAGCTATTTCATTCTTGGCTTGTCATATTGCTAGGGAGGCAGTTCTGCCAACAGATGTGATAAAATGGGCATTGGAGGGAAAACTTCCTTATTTGGCTGCTTTTGTGAACATTGAAAAAATGTTGAGCTCAGTTTCACAACAGTGGCCATTGAGTCCAAAATATTTACTGAGGCCTACCTGAGTGCTTGCAGCACGACAGTTAGAGTTGATGTCAGGATGCCTTGCAAAACGTATCGGTCTACAGCTTCCTCCTGTAAATTTTCATTTAATTTCCTGTCGTTTCCTCAAACAATTAGGTTTACCAGAGGATAAGATATTTCCTGCTTTATCACGCATGTATGAATGGTCATTGCCTCCTGGTTTATGGCTGTCAGCAGACATCAATGCGTTCCCAACTCGTGTGTATGTGATGGGTATGTTTGTTGCAGTCATAAGAATAATATATAATATTCATGGTCAAGGTTACTTCGAAAAGGTTTCAACGGCTAATGATGCATTTGCTTCTGATTCATCTAACACAACCTGTGATCAAGATATTTCCAGGGATCAGTTGGACAGAGTGTCATACAGATTAGCTAGGTCTTGCCTGGATAATGTCAATATCAAAGCTGATTGTCTTCCTATCCATCAGGTTGCGAAGCAACCAGGAGAGGTTCTTATCAACTCAATTGAGAGCATGGCATGTTTTCAAGATCACGAGTTAGATGCCACAACTATGTTGCAGAATCTTGAAACTTGGCACCAAGAGAATGCTGATCGGTTTGGTAAGTGACTAGAGTTTTGTTTCTTGATCTCTTTTGCCATACTTGATTTTGCATAACTAAAGTGTCGTCCAAGCATTGCTTCATTCATTCTAGTTTTTACTTATATGTGTGTGCTTCTCATCTACCATCAAAACTTAAAAGGAGCATGGGCATTAATCTTAATATTTAAAAGTGGATTGTACTTTTTGCGGAGCACCTACAGGAGTATGTGATTCCTCTAAAACACAAGCACACAATTGCCTTGCACCCTGTCATATCATTTTTGATGTTGTCATGTAAGTTGTAGACCTAAAAAATCAAAACCATCATTGCAGGAAAGGAAGTCTGTCTATCCCTAGATAAGCCTTCTCATCAGTTGAGTAGTCACTGCAGTACAATTGTTTCAGTGCCAGTCAACTTAGAAGGGGTTGGAATTTAGTATTGTGCCTGCACATTTTTCTTTCCAATGGAAAAGTGAGCCTCTCCATGGCCAAGGTTGCAACTGAACAGTTTGACATTTTCTACATTGTATATTTCAATTAAGACTTGGTTTTCTGATCTGATTGTAATATGGTAGTTAACATCTCCATGTATGTCCCGGGTATGAACATCTGCCATCTTCTTTGTGCATGTGTTAATCGCTTCTAAGCTCTTTGGTCTATGCACTTCCAAATGATGTCACATAACATTGGCCCATCCTATTGGCAACTAACAATTTTTATTTTTCATTTTTTAATTTCTTCTAATTTAAAAAAACTTCTCAGAATGGGTCAGTGATGCCATTTTTCACTGGTAAATTTTGGGGAGTTTCATACTGCCCAGTGACGACAGGAGTTCCACACTGGTTGTGGTTGTCCCCACTTGAATGACTTGTGGATAAAAGAGATGATGGCTGGTGCAAATACTGGCTGACTCTGGTAGAATAGATATACATCAGACTTGCAATCAAAGCCGAAAGGGGGCTCATGTTGTGTTGTGGAATCCCTTATGGGGTGTGTTTCAAGAAGCTTCCTTACAAAAACCTGCTCAGAATGTGTCAATGATGCCATTGTTCAGTGGTGATATTTTGGCAGTTTCATGCTGCCCAGTGCTGACAGGAGTTCCATTCTAGCTGTGGTTACCCCCATCTGAATGACTTGTGGATAAAAGAGATGATGCCTGTTGCAAATCCTGTCTGACTCTGGTGGAATAAATATACATCGGACTCGGCATCAAAGCTAAAAGGGGGCCCATGTTGTGCGGTGGAGACCCTTACGGGGTGTGTTTTGAGAAGCTTTCTAACAAAAAACTGCCTAGATAGATTTATTAGGCACTACTGTTAGTTTAAATTCTCATATTCTTTGTTTGCCTCTTTTGCAATTGTATTTATTAGCGTAAAAATGAGTTTCGTTTTCAGTTCCTGATTTGATTTTGTGTGACTAAGAAATTGACTAGAGCCAGCTAGTATGGGATAGGCCATTTCTAACCCTAGTCAAATGCTTCGAAGTCCAAAACGACAAGGAGAGGCAAGAAAAAAGGGTGTTTCCACAAGAAATGGATTGCGGAAATGACTTTCAAAAAGTAAAGAATGCACAAAAGTTGCAATAAATACAATTAAAGACAACTATATAAAGCATCTGCCCATGTAAGACAACTATATAAAGAAGTCACACATGCAATATAAATACGGGAATTAAACATTCAAGACTAACCCTAAATAGCAATTCCCAAAAATGCAAGAATGACTTTAAACAATGTCTATTAAGAAAGAAAGTACACAGTCTAATACATATTTACAAGGAAATAAGATGGTAATAATAGTATCAAATCACAGGCTTGGCATTGCCTTTGATCGATGCCTTGGACTTATGGACTAGACATGTACCAACAAATAAGAAGGCAATGATAGCACCTAATCACAGCCTTGGCATTCCCTTGATCTCCACCTTGGAATTATGGATCTTCACGTGGCAACATGACACCCTAGGAAAGCACAAACTGAAGTTTGCAGGTGCAAAACTGCCCTCAGTCATCTCAGATGTTCATGTTGAAGACTTCTTTTTACCTGTCTACTTCTATTCACATGGTATGGTGTGACCTTTCTTTCCTTGCTGTTTGGAAGGCCACCTGCACCATTGTTTTTGATGTCCATACGTCCAAAAGTTAGTTCTTTCAGGTGCCTTTGATCCCCAAATTTATGAGATGGGGGTGGGTATGGACTTATGATGTTGGTGCATTTCCTTAGTCGACTGCAAGCTCCTAAGTTTTTCCTACCCTGCTCCCATGATGCAGCCTTTGCCTTTATCTAGTCATTTCCCACTATTGGGTGGTGTTCTTCATTTCTTGACCAGTACTTGTTTTTCTTTAGTCTGACCCACATTATTCCCCAATTTTCTGTGTCTTACCTCTTAGGCCTCAATTAAGCCTTACATCCTTTCCGTGCCAAGAACCAGAAGTTCAAGGCAGGGGTTAAAGGTGCCGCTAAGCCAGCGACTTCAGTGGCGGAGACTTAACCAAACCAGTGTTATCATTGCCTTCATACTTGCTTGTTCATGTGTACTACTTTCATATTAGACTTCGTTTGTAATCTTTCATGGATTGTTGAACATGGGTCATTGGAGTTAGTCGTGGATGTTTGATTGCATTATGTATATCGCATGTATGGCTGCTATATACTGTTGTTTTTCATTTATCTATTCCATCTTTCCATTCTTTAATTCCCTCGTTGCTCCTGAAACCAATTAATCTATTCCATCTCTCCATTCTTTAATTTCCTCGTTGTCCCTAAAAGGAATTTATCTATTTCTTCAATCCAATCTTTAATTTCCTCATTTCACCTCAAAGCAGCGTCATTCCTACTTGCCGTTTCCTTACAAACACACTTAATTTATCTCATACTGGTTAGCTATTAGGTCAATTTCTCAGTAACAGATTTTGATATTTGTCTACTCCCTAAACTATCCTTCTGAACTCTAGCACTTAACATAGCTTGTTTCTAATGCTCCAATAATATCAATAGTGGTCATTGAATTAATCTCTTTTATGCCTAACATTAAGCCATACTTTTTGTGTACTTGCTGTCTTTTCTGCAAGCCATTAATGGTTTAATGTCTATAGTCTCAAGCATAAGATTTTTCAAGACAAACATATTATTAAGAACTTATTTTTGATGTCCGCAGTCTAGAGCATAATCTTTTTTGAATTAGACACATTATGAAGAAGTTATTTGTGATGTCAGATTATGGAAAGGATTTACAGACATATCTGAAATACTGCAAAGACGTGATATTTTCTGGTGCAAAGATGTCATACAAAGAGGAGATTCTTGTTAAACATTTCTGGGAACTATATGAGAAACTGGAAAAGGAGGTGAGCAAAATCTCTTTTGCAGTTACCTTGAGCGTCTTTTTTTTTTCAAAGAAGTTAGTAGCTGGTCCTTTCTTTCTGTAAAAACACAAACTGGTTGAAAGCACTCTCAAACTTTATTAAGTTCCATGTTCTTTCATTTAGGTGTATCGGAAGGTTTAAAACATTTAAAACTGCATTTGTCTTGATTTCTGTTTTTGTTGTTTTTTATGCAAACTAAGCCTCATCCCAATCATCAGTGTCTTATCCATCAGGATTGCATTTTGTTTTAATTATTGGCTGTTTATAATGAGATATGTACTCCGTCAACTATAGATTTGCATGTGGTAATTATTTCAGGTCTGTGTTATCTATAAAATGTTTGGTGTCCATTTCTACCTGTTTTACCTGCCGAGCATATAATCCTTGTTAAAGATACATTTTACCTGGTTTTGTATAGTTACTTTGGCTTTTATATTTTCTATCAGCCTGATAACATGGCCTGACAATTGATGTTCCAATATTGTCTTGCAATATTGCAATATCTGAGTGGGCTAAAATGTTGAGGTAGGGAGCTTGTTGGAAAGGAATTGAAAGTTGCTTTTACTATATATCTACGACTAAGAGAAAAACCGCAAATGTGGTTGTAAAAATATTAATGAACTCCTTTTCTCAAAACTCCAGGAAAATACAAGTTTTTATCATTCTGTATTTATTTTGTCATTCTTATAGCATCAAGAACAAAGTGGACCCCATTTGACATGCAATTCCTGTGACATGCAATGCTTCATTTCAGGTTGCACTTATTGTTTAGTTAATGCTCCTTCCAATATTGTCATGCGTTGGCTTATAAAATTCCCTTGCTTCCAAGGCTTCCTTTAAGCTGGAGAGTTACAGACATATCCTTCCTAGTATTAATTTGAGAGTTCGTGGACTTCTTAAGATGACTCTTTTCCTTGTTTAATGTGGTCTCCCACACTTGTTTCCAGATGGGAGTTGTGCATGTGTTGTGGATTGGCTATATAACTCTTTTCAAAAATGAATGTTGGCTCTGTTGTAGTTTGTCTGATTAATTTGATTGTTTAAATTCAGGAATTTGTAGTATTCTCCATCATTAGAACCATCCGTTGCAAGCAAATATGACAAAGCTGGGGCCTAGTTTTCATAGACCAGGATGTGGATACGAGACGATCCACGTTGAACTAGTAGGATCTAAGGAGGTGATGTACATGTTCTTCGATGGATCGAGATTCTGATGTAACACGAATCTTGTCATTACATTTAACGCAGCAATGATGTGCAAAAATTGACTTGTCAGATATGAAATGTGTGATTGTTCCAAATAGAGAAGGGGATTGTAAGGAGGATGGTGAGCTGTCGTGAATGGCAGCATTAACACTGTGTGATGTCCCCTATTTCCGAATGAGCTTGGACGAAGACCTTTGGCCCTTTTTTGTCTACCCGACGGCCAAAGGAGGTTTCTAGGGTGACTAAGTTTTTATTATTTTATTATATTGTGTTAATGTTTTTAAAATAACATTATAAGTTGCACATATAATAAATAACAAAGCTTATTAATAAATTAAAAATGTCAATATCAAAATACAATTAAAATTAATTGTATTAGAGGAAGAAAAGTGCGACTTGCCTATGGGAGTCATAAATAGGAAAATGTGTCATTAAGCCCATAGGGAAAAATGCGACCAGCATAGGGAAAAAAAAGAATGTGATTGGCTGGTTTAGAGGTGGTGGTTGGGCTGTTTTCCCTTTATATGGGCAAGTCGACTTGCTTAGACATATCTAGATTTTTATTATCAGATTTTGCATTGTTAAGAGCTTTTGCTTTTATCAGAAATTCCAAGGACGAAAACCCTTGTGGATTTCATCTCTTGTGGACAAAAACCCCAAGGGATTGAGAGGGGATTTCACTTAGAAATTTCCAGCGTTCTTAATTAGATTTCCAGGTTAATTTCAGCAGTGTTTGTGAAGTGTTTTGTGAAGATATTGGCAGTTGTTTGTGGCAGCAATTGGGTCGATTTATTGTGGATGGTTTTGACAGCATTTCAAGAGGTATTTCCTTCAAAATTAATTATCAAATATTCTCCATGATATTATAAACCAAATTGTTGCAATTTCATAATTTGTTTGAAGTGATATTTCAAGGGTTTCAGGCCGATTATTAATCAGATTTCAGATCTGATTTCTGAGTTATTTTGGCCACAATAAATTATGATTTTTGCATGATTTGGCTTCTAAAAATACTAGTAATCATTTGGGATTGACAATATAAATTTTGAGTGTTATTTGCATTGAGATCCAGCTCAAACCCTAGTTGCATTTTCTTAATTAAATTCAGATCTACATTAGGGTAATTGCCATAACCTCCATAAATATGTATTTGCTGTTTTTATTTGATTTTAAATTCATTGGAGTGTAAGGGAGACCCATTGGGGATCTTTCACACTGTGCATCGCAAGATGCTGATGGTATTCAACAGTACATTACACTTTGCTAACATTTTTGCCTCTCATTTCTTCTAGCTGCTGGTTTATGCTGTTGGTATATTGTTAACACTACTTCCACATAACTATCTAGTTTAACATCTTAAAATAATTGTCTATGCAATTTCCCCATGTTCTGGATTCTAAATCTCAGTCGAGACTCTACTCGTACTCAGTTTGGGTCCTTGTTTCTTCTTTTGAATGTTGATACATAATTTGGTCCTGTTTGATGACTTGGCATAGGGTCTGATTCATTCCCTATTTGGTATCCTTGGATTCCTTGTGAGCACCATTCCATAAAAGAATGTTTCCAGTGAATTAATGAAACGGATTGGCAAATCAATTGTGATTGGTGATTGGTGATTGTAGTGTATAAAACAGTTCCTTGTAAAGCTCTAGCTTGAACGTTGGAAAAATTTATATGGATTTACCTTGAGTGTTTGAATGATGCCTTTAAGGTCTGAAGTGGCAGACTTTGCCTTGTGTATTTCAGTTGTAATTCTTGTAAAAATTCCGGCCGTTGATCCACAAAGAAACGTGATCTAACAACTGGTGAGCCCAATTCTATACAATAAAAGCAGTGGCTATGATCTAAAGTTGAGTGCCACACGACGGTGGATCACTGCTTTATAAAGGTTTGAAGGCTTGTCAACCTTGAAATTACCCCATGTCATCGATCTTTGAAGGAACTTTATCCAATGGCTGGCAAGCTCTGTTATAAAAGACGAGTTGCAATTGCTATGACAAAAGTTGATCCCCATAGGGCGCTCAATCAAAACTTATAAAAGGTTAAATGAATTGTCTGTTTCAAGATTTCCACTGACTATCAATCTCTAAAGGATTCAATTTAATGGCCAGATGGTCGCTAACAATAAAGCGAAGTAAAGTGCAAGGTGTTGGATCATCTAATGGTCGAGTGACCCCCATATCATGAAGAGGATGATTGCTGATTTGGAGAGAAGACACCTCTAGGAAGTTTCCGCCGCCATTGATCTATTTGATCAAGGTGTGATATATATAACAAAGTGACAATTTGTGACGTAATAAGTCAATAGCCTCAATTAAGTACAACTGTGGGGTCGAGCCCCTTAAAGCATAAACAGCTGTGGAGCATTAACATGGTGGAAGATTGCTGACTTCAAAGGAATTTGAGACAGTCAGTCTCTAGGATCTCCCCCTGCCACTGTTCTTGCACAAGGGTTTAGAATTTTAATCTAATGGTGGGTGGGCTTAAATGAATGAAGAAAGGAAGCGACAATCACAATGATAAGAGAAGAAGGAAGGAGATTGGAGGTTCCCCTAGGGATTGTGATCACTGTCTGTTTCATCTAGAGCATCCTTGGGCTGCTGGATCTCATAAAAAGTGGATATTTGTTGGCTAGATTTTCTGCATAGCATAAAACCTAGGCAGTCATGAGATAAATCTCGCTCATTTACCGGTGAGGCTCCTGTGTCAAATTTGTCAATTAAAATATGCTAGTATCTATATGGGGTTTTACTTTAACTATTCAGCTCATGAACCATAGTTGAACAATTCTGCAGAAAGTAAGCAACTATTTAAGAAAGGAAATATTTATAGAAGAAGGGAATTATATTAACACAGAGAAGAAATGGGGAAGATGTGCATCCCAATCAATAGATAACAGAGTTGATTGCATGCACATAGAAGAAGCCAATAGATATCAACACAGAATTATAAGCAAAGTCAGCGCTAGATCTAGATCTAAAATAACACAAAGTTTATTCAAAGATCTAAAGATAGAAAGCTAGAAACAAAATACACTGTGACACAGTTTTTTGGAAATCTGATCCTATATATTCCTTTGCTTCAAGTGGCTCTCAAGGGTTTCAGCACAAAGTCTGGAACACAAGAATACTGCTTACCAATTCTTATCATTAACTCGGAGGTTCTTCTTCTACTTATAGAATGTAGAAGGGAAAGTACAAATGGGAAACTCAACTGAACTGTAACATAAACAAGTAAAGATGATATTTGACAATCTTCCACTAACTTCTCCTTAAGTGACACATGTATCACTTAACTAATAGAATTATTCCACATAACTTTAAGTAATGGTTTCAAAACCAATAACTTTAAAGTTTTACAATTTCATCCGGGAACGTGGAAAATAGAAGAAGAAAAAATAGAAGAAGTCACGCCAGCTATAACATTTATGTCTTCTTTTTGTTCTGATACTGGATATACTTGTCGAACATGTAATTCAACATCTTCCCATCTGTTTTAGCCACTGCTTCCTTTTCTGTCCTGAACTGTAGCAATCCTTCGTTCAACACCTTGATACATGCTTCCACATCCTCTAAGCTTGGCCTGAACCTTGCAATATCCGCCTACAGTGCCACCATTTTGCTAATGGAATTCATCGTGAAAGGTTTAGTAGCTCCATCAATTCTCTTTTGTACCATCAGAAGAGACCCTTCTAGGGAATTAGGCACTCTGCTAGGAATGATCCGCACGTATGAAGTAACATTTCCGACCACTTCCTCCTCAATGAAAGAAATGATATTGTCTGGTAAGGACGATGTCCTACTCTCAAATGCCTGCATCCTCTTCAGCAAAACTTTGCAGATCTCCAAACGGAAAGATACTGCAAACTCCAGCTGCTTCCCCTTCTCAATTGATCTATCTGGTACAATCTGCTTTGCAACCAATACTTCTCTTGGCAGCTTGTTGATTTCGGCCAAAGTACTCAGGTTACTCTCAGCAACTGTGTTCATGTCTACTATGCTCGTCACCAGTTGCTTCAACTGATTTGCTGCATCATTCATAACCTTCAGGTGGGCTGGCACCTCTCCAAGTTGTACAGAAGCTTGACGAACAATCAGATTCTTCCATTCGTCAATAGCTTTCACCTGATTGCTTGCATCCTCCATCTCCTGCATAAGATGATCATTCACCTGCTTTGAAATGGGCTGAGTGGAAGGTTTAGCAACCTTGGCTATGATCTCGCACAACTGAGATACCTGTTTATGAAGTTCGTCTTTCTCCGCCTTTTCTCTGTCAATCCTAAGGAATAGAGCATCTATCAATGTCTGCGTGTCCTGCTTCAATCCTTCTGTGGTGGCTTGACCGAGGGGTACTCTAGTTATTATTACATCTTCTGCCGTGAGCTCATCCTCCTTTTTTCCTTCCGCCGGAACTGACATCTCAGCAAACTTTTGCCTCGACTCCTCGATGATCAACCTTGAAGTTAACTTAGCAACTTTAGGTCTTCTGTCTTTTCCGCCTAGACTTTGGAGCAGCTGCAAGTCGTGTTCCTCCAAGTTCATTTTCACTCTAGCTTCTGGAACCAACTGCGAAACCAACCATTCTGAGAAGTTACTTCTCGGAGAATGAGAAGTCACTGAGTGCACTACTATCTCTCGCTCTGTTTCCTCTCCATCAGAAAGTGCTACAGTGTTATGGCTGCTATCTTCTGAATCATCCAAGGACGAAGCTCTTTCGAACTCTGCCATCTGCAGCTTCAACGTCTCTTCTGGAACAGGTGCTGAACGGAGTGGCTGAGGAGAGAAGATGAATGTTGCCGGATTCAGTGGAGGCATGGAAGTGTCCTGCGGAGGTGCAACAGTCGGTGAAGTACTGGAGAAGCCGAAACTACAGTCATAGCTGTGGAAGTGATCTTCTCCTTTGATTGAGATCTTCTATGTACTTTCAACTTCTCGGACCTTCTGCTGCTTTCTCCTCCGTGCTTTCTCTTGAGGGAATCTTTTGTGCCGAAGTTGCCCATGACTTGATTCATCAATGCTTCATCAAGGC
This sequence comes from Taxus chinensis, assembly GCA_019776745.2. Taxonomy (NCBI): domain Eukaryota; kingdom Viridiplantae; phylum Streptophyta; class Pinopsida; order Cupressales; family Taxaceae; genus Taxus; species Taxus chinensis. Next base: position 122,769,230 of record CM034151.1, read on the forward strand.
AGTATCCCTTTGTCAGCAACTAGTTTGAAGTATTCACCAGAACAACGCCAAACCTTTCCTCAATCGTATGGCAGCCCCCTACATTATCCTGAAGTACGACTCTATCTCCTCCCATTTGATGGTAAGTGTCAAGTAACACATTCCCATCATCTTTAAGATCCGCAGGTATCCGCGCTAGTCCAAAGTCGAACACTTGCCGTGCTGATAGCCTGCTGAAATCCTTCTTTCTAACCTCGTACTCACTTTTGCACTTCATCCAGAAATCCTCTAATGAAGCCACATGTGCGTACTCCTGGGAGATCGTCTTCTTGGCTACTCCAAATGGATCGAAGTTTAGCCGTGCCGGGAAGAACTCTTGCTCATACTCGGATAACATCTCCGCCCCCATCTCGTGAGCTCTATGAATGCTCTGGCAACTATAATGATCCACAGTGATTGGGAAGAAGCCCGTAGACTTGTGCCGTTTCGACTGAAGGTCGTGTATCTCCACAAGTTGTCTGCTCAGCTCCATGGTGATCAATCTATCATTCAGATATTTGGGTAGCTTAACCGGTTCTCTAGAAAAGCCAGTAACCTTGAGGTATGTGAAATCTGCAAACTGAATGAATAGACTGCCGATTTTGGATACAGCTTCCCACGCTTCCTTGCTCACCTTGTTGGCCTTTAGGTCCCTGTCTAGCCTACAAATGAATTCGTAGAAGAATCCATCATTGACCACTTTGAAATCTTTCTCGCACGCAGGTATAGTAAGCTGTGGGTAGCACTCGAAAATGGGGTCCTTAGAAAGAACGCCACATCTATTCAGCTTGGAGAAGATGCCTTGTGACGCTGCAGCATACACCAAGTAGGAAGTCATTTTGAAGCTGAAAGTACGCTTCACATTCCGGAGTTGCTCACCAATGTTGTTGCTAATGATTTCCAACCAATTGATTATGGAATCAACCTTGTTGACTTCAATGGTCATGATGAAAGCATACATCCATGTACGGAAAGTGTGAGCGTTCGCCTCACCATTTATCCTGCATAACAACTTGGCAATATCATCTACCTCCTGCACCAGATTGGACCGCGGAAGGCTTCTTCATGTATCTGTTGTTCATTATGTTACCACATTCAACTCTATGTTTCTCCCACCTGCTGCCGGCATCCTGAATGCTAATGGAAGTCACCACTTTTCGAGCCGGAATCTTCAAGCAATAATTGATGAACTCTGCATCCAACCGAATTATTGCTTTCCCAGTAGCATCTCCCACTGATCTGGATGAAGGATGGTAAGACCTAGCACACTCCATAACGAACTCTGGCAACTGGGCTGTGTATGGAAAGGTTGCAACTCAAATAATTCCATTGCTTTTAACTGCACGCATGATTGAAGTCTTTCCTGCTCTAGATCTATCAATCAATTCGAAAAGAGGTTCCGGACCTAGATCTGTGTCTCCTATGTCTGCAAATTTGGAAGTGATGTAGGACTCCGTTGTGCTTTCTTTTTCATCCCTCTTTGCCATGGCTTTGTTTATCTTTGTTTGAACAATTCTTTTTCTTCTTATTTGTCCGGAATTCTTCAAAACTCGTGCAGATCTGGATAATTCTTCAGATTCGGAGGATATATTCAATGTATTGGACATTGATTAAAGCTCCTTTTCTTTTGTAAAGTACCTGTAATAAATTCTTGCAATTAATTCAGACAAAGATGGCAACCGGAACATGAACAATGGATTTAATCATAAAAATCTGCATTATTCAAGTCTGCTGCTCTAAAAATTGATGTTTTATTTGCATGCAAAGCGAACATGAATTTTTTCAACTTCACCTGAGCACCTGTATCACTTATGCAAACAATTATCTAGACACAAATCAACTTCCTTCAACCTGTGCGCCAAAATTGGAAGCTTTTAGCCTTGATTTCACCTTCTTTTGAGCAAAAATCCTCTTCAAATGGGGCGCACTTTTCCTCTGGGCTGCACTTCTTTCCCTGTGAATTAATTAATTCATCCTTATGGCAGCCCCTGCTTATATAACCCTTGTGATTTTATAATTAATTAATGCCTTTGCTATTACTGACAATTAATTAATTAATTAATGAGCTTCACTCTTCAAATGGGGTGCCTATTTTGTGCATGCTTATGGTTGCTATTAAATAAAATAAATTTATTTAATTTTAGACTTCTGCTTCCACTTAACTCAAGCCTCACAATATGCTTTGACCTTAGCCACTGAAAATAGGAATTAATTTAATCATTTAATACTTTAAAAAGTATTCTCTCTCCCAAAAGAGGTGCACTTTTTGACATAAAGGGGCTGCCATTAAATAAATTAATTTATTTAATTTTAGACCAATCCATTTTCAACCACCTTTTGTCCTTTGCCTTTGTTGACTTTTCCACAAGCCTGGGCGCCTATTTTGGGTGAATAATTAATTAAATTAATCAATTTAAAGGCTGCCTTTACTTTTCCAAAGGGGGCGCACTTTTTGACATAAGGAATTCTATTTTTAAGAATCACATGACAATGGGATTTTTCACTCTGCAAGGCAGCCTTGCAAATCCCATGATTCACTTAAGTCATGACTTTCATAATGGGATTATTTACCCTGCAAGGCAGGCAATAAAATCCCATGATTCACTTAAGTGATCTTTCTTTCATTCCACAATGAGAATTTTTACTCTGTAAGGCAGGTAATAAATTCCCGCCTACCTGCTGCCTCTAATTTTTCCATTGTCACTTAATTGGCGTTGCTTTCATGGAAAAAAGTACCCTGCTAGGCAGGTACAAAATTCTCACCTGCCTGATGCTTCTAATTTTCCCATGATTCACTTCAATTATTCTTTTTCCAAAAATGCGGCCAGCTCAGAAGAGGCTTTTTGGTGCACTACTTCGTCTTTTCTTAGTGAACCAGACCTCCGACGGCGACTTCCTTCTGGCATAATGTGTGTATATGATCTCCAGTTACTCCAGGCCAAGAATTAGGCCAAACCGACGAAGGGATTGATCCAGAGAAATTTTACAGAAAATAAAATGGGAAAACACAAAAACACAAAAAGTTGCCAAAAGTCACAAATAAAGTGCAGAACTCATTCCTAGTTAAAACCCTACTGGTATATAGGAATAATGATATGTTCGATCACATCAGGGTTAAATTGGAGCGCAAATTGCCTCAAAAGGGGCTCAAAATAATTAAATACAATTTTTTCGCATACAAATCCCGACGACAGAATATAACAATTTTGGGCATTTGGGTATTTGGCGAAAATGGCTCTTTGGGAATATCTTGACGCAATACAAGAACGTTTTGGCAATAAAAATACAAAACGACCCATTATTTTAAAAGTATGATTTTTTTTTAGATAGGGTAGTCACAGATTTCAGGATGAAATCTGGGGACACCATTATTGAAAATATAAGGACTAATGGGCTTGAAGCCCAAATGATATTATTCAACATGATATGCTTAAGATAAGTATTTTAGCGTTGGGTGCTATAAAATATCTGATTGACGGGATATCTTGGAGTGCAAGGTGCGGGAGTAGTTATAAAGAAGGTGATTTGGAGCATCAGTTGAAGTAGGAGATGATTGACACGCTGCAAGTTTATTCAATCTATGGCCAACGTTTGTTCTATGCACGTGACACCCAACATTTTGTCAGAATTCCACTACTTGTATGCTATATATTGAGCTGAGAGGTTGAGAACTTTGTATAGAGGGTCTTTCGCACATGGAAGTATCCATGTCTAAGGAGTTTTCATTGTAAAGTCTTAGCCTCAAGCTTTTATTTTATAAAGTTTAGTGTTAACTAATCTTTGAAGCTATATGCAACTGTGTATATTTTGAAACATTTAACAAAGATTCTGTGGCTAATCCTCTTCCCTTTGTCTGAAATTATGTGGATGGTTTAACCTGCTTGCAGTGTTGATTTTCTTATCCCTTGCATCTAGTTATTTGTGATGGCTAATGTTAGATTTAGTAAATGTTTCATGTTTTCTTTCCTTCTAGAGAATAGAAGACTATTTGGCACATCACCCTTGTACATTTACATCACTTTCTCTCACTCTTTCCATCACAATCATTTTAAATAGCATTAAGATAGGGCAGCCATCCTGATATGGAGTTTGTACTAGTTGAAACACCTAGGGTTTCCATTTATACAATTCAATTGTGGGCGCATTCATGCAATTACAGTCAGACAATTGACAGTACAAATCATTACTATCAACATAATAGATGAGTGAATCATAGTCGTAACATGTTAGAAGAATGTTGACCTCTTCTTTTCATTCTTTCTAGAGGATGCTACTTTGTTTTCTAAACCATAGGTTGCCTTGATACAATTTTATGCAATGGTTGTTGAAGAGGCCAAGGATTCTCGCATAATTGCCCATCCTGATAACCTTAGCTTGGGACTTTCCCCTATGGGCATTCTCATATCCTCCATTTCCCCTTTCATGGTGATAGACGATGATGCCGCTGGTTCTTTTAGCTGACCGTTGCCATAGGCATGCGAGGGCGTTGATATCTTTCATGCCCTCCCACTTTGATCTTCATCAGCTACATGCGGCATTCAGGGATCCTCCCTCACAATTCTATTTATACCTGTCCTATTTTTTATGTCTTGGGGTTTAACCACTTTAGATTTACTACCTCTGGTTTTTTGAACACTTCTTTAGAACTTAGTGTTTACTTCTCATATCTAGGGTCTTTTTACCGTAGTAATTCTTGGTCGTAACTGGGAGTCTGGACGTAAGTTATGAGTCATTTTGATCATTTGTATGAAAAGGTGGAAAGCTATTTCAACCATAGTAGGAAAACTCAGCGAGTACTTGCCAAAACTTTGCAAAACCAAATACTTGCAAGGAAAACTCGCCAGCTCGGACTCGCCGAGTATTGGCGAATATTCGCCGTGCATATTTGGTGAATATTCGCCAATACTTTGCGAGTCCGAGTCCTCAACTCGTCAGACGCATTCGCGGAAAAAACGTATAAAAAACACAATACTCGGAATAAACGCTGAAAAAACATTGAAATTTCTCTTTGAAGGCAACACCCCTGTTCATTTCTAATCATACAACCCTTGAGCATCCTTTGCATGAGTTGAAGAGATTTTGTAGCGAATTCAAAGAGCAAATTTGAAGAAATTCATTTGGAGATAAGTTTTTTATTTTTTATATTATTTATATATTGTATCCGAATATGATTTGCAATTTTAAATGCATTCAATTCTATTGTGAATGATTTTAATAGTTATTAATTTATTCATGTTTGTTTATCATCGATAATGAATGAAATCACCAAAATGTATTGTTGTAAATGTTATTTTTTTTTTTTTTAGAATGTATTCTTGTTTGTAGGATTTGAAATTTGAAGTTACGGTTTAATAGGGTTATAAAGCCAAATGTTTATATGTTAATTTTTTAATTAAGTTTACGTTTTTAAATTTTTTAAATGTAAATTGTGTTGCGGATTAGAGCTTTAGCAATGGCATTCGGTTCGGCATTTGGGTTAACATCACTAGTAGGAACCGTTCTTGTAATGCCCGTACCATTACTTAGAAGTATGGTGTATGTGAAGCAGTTCAGGGAACTGTGGTTTGCAATTTGTGTGGAAAAACATTTTCTGGAGGCATCAATTGCTTGAAGTATTATCTTGCATGTATTGTTTGGTTGTGGTATGTCCCAATTTTACAGAAGAGGCAAAACGAGAGATGAAGGCAAAGCTGGAGGAGAAGAAATTAGAGAGGGAAAGGGTGCATGCAACTATAATAGAAGCCATTAGACCTGGAATGGCAAAGGATTCAGAGGATGATGCGGCAACGTTTGTGGACTCTACTTGCGGTCCACGCGTACAAAACAGAAGAGTCACATCTACTTCATTGAGTTCGAGCAAAGAGATGCATAGCTTTTTTGTACCAAGAAACATACCTGGGACACAACCTTCATTGCAAGGTACAAGATGGAACAAAGATGCACACGAGAAAGCAGATAAAACATGTTCGAATTTTTGGTACTACAACAACCTTTCCTTCAATGTGGCGAAGACCCTGTACTGGAAGTACTTGGTGATAACATTGACAGTTGCAGGGAAAGAGTACAAGGCACCCTCTCCAAAAGACTTGAGTGGGAAATTGCTCAAGGGTGCAGTAGCAGATGTAACGACAATCCTAGAAGATCAAAAGAAACAATGATGAAAATATGGATGCACCATTCTTTCAGATGGGTGGACAGATGGAAGAAATTGCACCCTCATCTATTTTTTAGCGCTTCAAATGGTGAGATAATATTCTTGAAGTCAATTGCTGCCTCTAATATAGTTAAAAATGCAAACAATTTGAGTCTTATGTTGGAGAAGGTCGTATTAGAGGTGGGTATCTAGAATGTTGTGCAAGTTATCACAGACAATGCAACAACATATGTGGCAACTGGGAGACTACTATAGGCGAAACATCCATCATTCTTTTGGACTCCTTGTGCGACTCATTGCCTTGACCTTCTTTTGGAGGACAGGGAAAAGTGATTGGGTGAGGCCGGTTATAGAAGATACAAGAAATATAACCAAGTACATATATAATCACCCTTGGGTTCTCAACTTGATGAGAGAACATATGAAGGAGAAAGAGATTGTGCGAGCAAGTGTCTCAAGGTTTGCAACTAGCTTCTTGACGCTGCAAAGTATTTCTAGTTTGTTGTCATTATTGAAGCAAATATTTGTGAGTTAAGCATGGCTAGACTCATAATATTTAAAGAAAAATGATGGAGAGAGGACTGCAAAGCTAATTTTTGATGATGTCTTTGCAAAGAGAGCTATAGAAATCATCAAGGTAATTTCAAACTTCAATTTATATTTCAAGTTGATTATTCTATTTTAATTTGTTAAATTATAAATATATTGTTATTTACTTATTTGTAAGTTTGTAAGTTTAAAATTTGATTTGTGTGTAGGTGTCAGAGCTGTTGGTGAGGGTTTTGCACTTGGCTGATGGGGAACAAAATCCGATAGGGTAGATTTAGGAGGCCATGGATAGGGCCAAAGAGGCCATTCAAAACTATTTTAAAGGGGATATTGCTAGATTTGGTCCCTTTTGGGAGATAATTGATCGGAGGTGGAACAATCAACTCCACCAAGCTATTCAGCAGTGGGGTACTACTTCAACTATAAGTTTTTCTTCTTCGATGGCTTCACAGATGTGAACGAGGAGGTTATGGAGGGATTTTCAACATGCATTGAGAAGATGATACCAAAGGTTGAGACGAGAGACCCCATTATTTTAGATCTACATAATTACAAGCATGTTAGGGGAGACTCTTTTCTTCGACGTTAGCCACCAGGTAATAAAAATTAGAATGTTTATCAAGTTACATGTTACAAGCTACAAATTTAATTTTATTAATTACTCATAAAATTTTGATTATCTTGTTTGTAGGTTCTTGGTGGGAGGATTGGCGAGAAAATATCTCGCATCTTCAAAAGCTAGCCCTCATAATTTTATCTCAACCTTGTAGCGCTTCTGGACGTGAGCACAACTTGAGTATATTTGAGGCCATTCACATGAAAAAGTGCAACAAGTTGACTCAAAAACACCTTAATGGCTTGGTTTTTGTGCAATACAATCTTCGGCTTCGCACAATAAAGGTGGAGGCCACATCATAGGATCTTATTGATTTGGATGAGATTGATCCATATAGCGACTGGACTGGGCAAGAAGAGGAAATCCTTGCGTTCATAAAGGACGAGATTGCATCTTTTGAGAGGGAAGCTATGGAGGGAGAAGCACTAGTAGGAGATATTGGAATGGATGACATCTTTAGAGGTGATGTTGAACATGCGACAGAGGAGCCACTTCCATCTACCACCATGATGGAGCCGCAGTTAGAGCCTTCGAGGAGGCCGAACAACCGCAACCGAGTGTGGGGACTAGTAGAGGCAATAGACCCTCTCCCCAGTATTTCTCTAGAACACCGAAAAGGAAAATGTAAATCATTGTAAATTGTAATTTGTATAGATATGAAATTTATGATGATAATTTTCAATGACAATCATCATAAATTCATAGCACTTATCAACTGGCTGTTGTATTCGCACGATGATGTGATTTTGTATTTCTTTTGTATTCAAATCTAATAGAAAACACTTCTCCAATATTTTACAGACTCATTTGATATATTTTGCATAGAATTTATGTTTTTTAAAGAAATTTGTGTATTTTTAAGTTGCCGAATATTCCTAAATATTTGCCTAGTCTTACCTAGTTTTTGCCGAGTTCAGTTTTTTTGGATTTGCCGAATACGAGTATGCGAACTATGATTTCAACTACTTTCTACATTACGGTTTACCAAAAGACAAGTCACCTACTTGCTCGCTTCCCATGTTTTCTATTTTTATGATCTTGATTACAGGCTTTGCTGAAAATGAAAATGAAACTATATCAATGATGATTGTGCCAATAGGTGTTCTACAATGGCAGCCGGGTGGAGTGTAATGGAGTGAGTTTTTCACTTTTGTGCATAAGCTTGAATTTGACATCCACTTGACTGTTGTCATGAAATTTCAACCTTAAATTTGACGCCCATTTAATTATCACTTATAATTAAGGTTTCATCGAAACTAGACTTTGGAGCATGTCTTTTAGACAAAATTAATTTATCAAGCCCGATACCGTGGTGCAGATAGATCAATTCCATTTTTCACCAATCAAAAATAAGTTGGCAAATAAGGTAATGGAATTATTAGTCAATGTGGTATGTGAAAAATCTAAGTTGAAAATCTCAAGATTGATATCTCTTGTCGAATTTCAGATAGATGTATTTAAGATATATGTACTTGTAGGATTTGCTGAAAATGAGATGATACAATATCAATGTCCATGAATGACCATAATAGATCAAAGGGACTGAATGTACAGCCAGTAAAGATAGTGGCAAAAGTGGGTGCCTAAAGCACTGATCCATTTCAAAAGGAAAGTTATACATCGTCTACTAAGCTTTTTGATGCTATAATACTATTTATATATTCACTTCTGGTCTGAAGTTACTGTTAATGCACTATGGCTTTATGCTGGTGACTGTAATCAAAATTGCCAACATGAACTACTCTTGGTTTTCCAGAAAATTTATCAAGAATTTTCACTTGACCATAAAATAACTGTTATTATGCTGTGTGGGAGCTCTATGATAAGTATAGAACTCGACATTCTGACAATCAGTGGAGAGTTCTGCTTTTCTCCTTTCATTTTGTGTTTGTTGGTTTGATTCTGAGTACATCTTAGAACCTGTAATTTCTTTGCATGCCTTGATCCAAACATGGCGGGTCCGCTTTGTATTGAACTCACACATTCATTTAGCAGATTTAGTTCTTCTTTCATGTTATTACAATTTGAGATCCTCTCTGTCCTACGCAGTTGGTCCATGCACCCTGTGCTTCTGATGCCCTTTAGTGCATCAGTTTGCCCTTCTTTTCAGGATCCTATCCTATACATTGGGAAGTATGCTAGTTGATCTTGATGTTTTCGACAGTGCGCCATATGTTGCTGGTCTATGCCTTATTTTCCTTGGATCATCCTCTGATAGATTTTGAACTTGGTGTACATAGAACAAAATTTGAAAATCTTAGATTACAATTTTGTTCTCTGCTATAGCCTTATAGTAAACTTGTAAGCTAGAAAGATCCTTCTGTCATTGGAAGGTATGTCAGTCGACCTTGATATTTCGCTGGTGCATTACATATTGTGGGATTAAGCTTCAAAACTAGCCAGCGTGGGATGGATCACAACACTATATTCTTGTTTTAAACACTAGTAATTTATGATAATATTGAATTCAGGAGTTATATAAGGCTGTATTGTGTTGAATCCATTGGTTTGTTTCTTTCATGCAGATACTCAAAATCTTTTGTTATTTTCCTTTACCAATAGTGGTTGTGACTGGTAAGAAATCAGGTTCTAAAACTCTCAGGAAATTGAAACCCATTAGATGGATGTGACAAACTGTGCGCAACCTAAGTCTGTATGTTGACAAACTATGCGCAACCTAAGTCTGTATGTTCATTCTTTTGCAGGATCTTGATCCTATTCAGGGATTTGAGGGAGATGCTTCCCTTGACTTGTATATCAGCAACACAAGACAGAAGAACATATCACAGAGTGTGGATGAAAACAATGCGAGTTTATACCAAAGAGATTGTAACCTTATCTCCAATGTGGCAGAACTACATTACCCCGAAAGTGGGGCTGTAAAGCAAGATGTTGAAACAACATTAGAAGAGATTCCTTCATGGGGATCACCTCTAGTGAAAGCCATTGGAGGTGATAGATTGGGGAGTATTATTTCTGACATGGAACAAAATAGATTTCAATACATTCCTCCTACAAGGAGTCGACCTCCAGAATCTTATCTCAGTTATAGGAAGAAAAATATAGATGGAAAATTTCAGATTTTCGCACATGCAGATTACTACATTTTGCTTCGTGCTTGTGCAAGTGCTATCAAAGTAAATGCATATGCTCTACATAAATGTATTTTGAAAATTGAGAAAAGACTTGGCTGCATTGAAGATCGTATTGCAGGGATATTAAAGGAAAATTTGTGATGGCAAAAGCTAAAAGGGAGTGGCAAGAAGACTGATTTCCAGATAGTCTGACAATGCCTTTGCCATTGCACTTCAGGACTCCATGCACACCCCAACATATTCTTTGTGCAGCTGGCGTGGGAGAGAGGAAATGGTCAGTTATATCTGCTAAGATATTTTTAACATGATTATGCGCTAAAGTTAACTGTTCCGTTGCACCCCTTTCTTTGCGTGGACCTCTCCTTTGGGGACACACGGATGATCAGGGATAGTTGCAAATAGTTATGGCATTAATTTCAGTTGTCTGCCATAATTGTCGCGGAAGTTGAGATATAAGATTTTTTTTGCACGAGGACCATTCCCTGATAAGATTTTTTTTGCACAAGGACCATTCCCTGATCAAGACAGCACTCTTCAATTGAATACAGATTTATGGAGTGGCGCCTTAACTAACTTCAATCATAAGTATCACATTCAGTTTTTTAATAGAAATTTGAATTGAGCAATATACCTGGAGTTACATTCCAAGGAATATCTTCCATTTTTTATAAACATATTAAATGAGGTGTTCTAAGTTTAGCTTGGGATACTGGATGAATCACGCAAGAAAACTGGGTTTGTTTCATATCTAGGTTTGTTATCCCAATATAATGCTAAAATGTATGTTAACAGTTTTAGTCAAAAGTGTATCATCTATGGACTACACCTGTTATTTAAATTCTGCAAAGGAAGTTCTGTATTTTTTCCCCCAAGAGAAAAATCGTAATTTTATTCCATGAAGAGCAAAATTACATAAAGTAGATGCTGAAACAGCATTCAACCAAGAAACAGGCAATGGCCAAAGAAGAGTAACCAAAAAGTAGGTTCAGCAAGAAAGTCCAACCATAGGATAACCACCCAAACGTCCCTAATCCAGCAGGGATCTAAAGAAAAGTTCATGAAATGCATCATAGAACGATAAGAGAAAAGGAACGATCTTCCAAATAGAAAGATGTATATTAGAATATATCCATCAAGTGGCCCATACAAAGGCACATAAAGCCAAGAATATTAATAAAAATGGAGCATGATGGAATTCTCTTAATAGACCATTCACATTTTCCATTTTGATCCATTCCCCTTGAGCCATTTGCAATCCTTTTGATAAAGAGTTTGCTATGTGATTCCTCTCCCTATAAATATAATAATATGATATAGATATTAAACCAACTTGTAAATTCCAAAACTACTCAAATAGAGGAAGTAGTGTGTAGTTTTTTAGATTATATTCTTTTTTGAACCATTTTATCACAAGGAGAGAGTCTCCATAGATTTGTAGGACAATTTGATTATATTTTGTTGCCAATGATACTATATAACTTAAAAAAATTATTAGTACCTAGGCCCAATCTAGATTTAAAATTGGCGTATATATTAAATAAAAATATTATTCCTTTCGCCCCACCCATTGCAAGGTTGCCTTAAGATGCATTGCCTTAAAATGATCAATGTTTCTACCTTTACCTATTGAGGGGCTTTGTCAAACTTTGTTTGTTTGAAGGGGTTAAGTAAATTCAACCATTGAATTACACATTGTAAATGTGAGATATCTTAGTTCTTAAAAATGTTGGCATTCCTAGCCAACCATATTCCCCATGCCATTGCTAAAGGCAATGTTCTAAATTTCTTGGTAACCAAGTTCTCACTCCATTTCCTAAGAGTATTGTCAATTGAGACCCTTGTCCAAACATCTCTCAAACTTGTAAATTTTTCTATCTCTTTCAAAACTTGTTTAGAAAAGGCATGTGAAAAGACTAGATGACAATTTGCTTATTCATGAGATTTGCATAAGCTATACCATCTTGGCCCATTTCTCTTTTGCAACACGTCCCAAGTAAGAACTTTACTTGTTAAGGAGTAACCACATGAGTATTTGAGAATTAGAAAGACATTTGAATTTCCACATCTTCTTCCACTACCATTTTTTGAGGCTCTAATATCCCAAATGCTACTAAGACCTTGTATCCTTCTTTAGGTGTATGATGACCAACGGGATTCAAAGACCACGCCAAAGAATCAACCTTGTCTTTTAATTGAACAAAACTAAATCTTAATTTCCCAATGTAATTGTCCCATGTAGTGTGATCCTCTTCTTTAAGCCCTAAGTCCTTGCTTGAAAGCCATTCTTGTTTCCAAATAGTAGTGAGGTGTAGATTAGTAACCTGGGTCAAATTTGTAATGCCACTACCTCTAAGATGATGAAGGATATATTTTGGGAAGCTTATACTTCTCTCCACACCCAATCAACGGGTCTAACCGCACTTGCAATCTAGAACCACATCCAATCTTCCATATCAACCAATTACCAAGGGAAAGGCTACAACAATTGCTTTCCAAATTATACAAACATTTTGTAAATGCTTAATGTGAGATCTCAACTACATATTATTAAGGGAATTAGGGTGAATATATTTTTGATTTACCACCATGCTTCAAAAACCTTTGTTTTGAATAAGCCTCCAAACACTTTTTTGTAGCCAAAGCTTTAGAAAAAGAAAAATGTTTTTTGAGTCCCCAACCCAAGACTCTTTGGAACAAGAAGTATTTTCCAATTGATAAGAGAAAATCCTTTTGTCTCTACTCCTAGACCAAATGAACCTTAAGCACAACCGATTAATTAATTTGAGCCCTCCTTTGGGGATCTAGGTCAAAGACATTCGATATACAAGAGTGGCCTCTAAGACAACTTTAACCAGTACCAATCTGCACCAAAGGTTTAACCTTTTTTTAACTTGAGAGATCAGCCATTGCCAATCTTTTCTTGGACGGTTGTTTCGATTAAGAAGGAAGTGTAAGTTTTTAAGATTGCTCTCTAGCTTCAATTGTTTGTAAGGAAGTCAAACAAATATGCTCACCTTGTCTTTGCCATCTAATTTGTAGGAAGATATGGTAGATTTAGCAAATGTAACTTGCATTCTCATAGCTAAACAAATTAGATCTAAAATTTCTTTTAGCTTGGCAATATCCCTTCCGGAACCATCACAAAAGATCATAATATTGTCAATAAAAATAGATAAGATAATGTGCACAAGTTTGCAACTTTTTAGACGTTTGAAATTTCCAAGCCTATGAGCCTCCTTTAATGCTTGGCTAAGATCTTCAGCAACAATGATAAACAACAAAGGAGAAAGAAGACAATCTTGTCTTGATCCTTTTTTAGGCTTGAAAATTTTGGTTATGGAACCATTAATTAAATTGAGAGGTGTTCCTACAGTGGTAGACACATAATGTAATGGTGTGTGTTCAAAAAACCTCTTCATTTGTTGACTAATGTTTGATGTCTAAAATTATATATATATATATATATATATATATATATATATATATATATATATATATATATATAATTTTAGACATCAAACATTAGTCAGCAAATGAAGAGGTTTTTTGAACACACAATATATACACACGTTGACTTGTGCTTAATACAAAAAAATATATTTATACATACAAGTGTAATTTATTTTAAAAATATGGAAGATCATTGATGGAGAATAAATAATAAGCGAAGAAGTGTGAAGATCATTATTGCAAAAAAAATTCACATTTGGTAACTATTTTTATTCTTATTAATGTATATTATTTATTGCAAATATTATAATTGTTGTATATTAGTATCTCAAATCCTAAATCAATTGTGCACAACACATATATCTATACACTATAAATTTTTAGGTTAGTTTTTACTTATATAGAATCTATGTTAAGATATTTTAGATGCATCAAGGTAAAATATTTAGGTTAGTTTTTACTTATAGAGTCTATGTAAGATATGTTAGATGTATCAGGGTAATTTTTTTTAAATATTTAGAATAAAAATAGTATTGATGTATATTATAAAGGATCTATGCTAATATATTTTAGATGTATTGGGGTAAAATGTATTAAGATATTTTAAATGTATTAGAGGTGTATATATATATATATATTTTAATTTTTATAAATACAATTCCATATTTAAAAATAAATACAAAATATATCAATTCATAACCAACATTAAAAATAAGAAGCAAATATTCAAAAAAACTAATTAAATTAATATAAATTAATAACTAGCATAGATATCTTAAATACATCTATGTAAAAGACATTGAGAGATATCAATCTCATAGGCACCTATTTAACTTTGTGAGAATTTCAATATAGGCACCTCTAGATTGATATCTCTTGGTGTCTTTTAGATAGATGTATTTAAGATATCTATGCTAGTAAGCATAAAGAAGAAAATTGTGAATAGAATTCCAAGTGAACGAGTAACAACCTAAGGTAGAGCCAACTAACCCTATCACATGCCTTTGACAAATCAACATTAACAATTGAAGCCTTGAGTTTTTTAGTTTTAGTGGTATGTTAATCTTCTTATGCCACCTCCATTGCCTTGTCAATTTGCCTCTTGGCCAAAAAACCAAATTGTTTTTTAGAAATACATTTGGGCAAGATATCTTTTAGTTTTCTAGCTAAATCTTTGTAATGATTTTATATTTGTCATTACACAAAGAGCAAGGTCTGAAATTGTCAAATGTGGAGGGATTATCAAATTTTGGATGGATAATCATATTTTGAAATAAGAGCAATAAAGGTCCTCTATCACCTTTCTCAGGTCTTGTTTTACAAAGTCAAGACACCCCAGAAAAACTCCATATGCATATTTTAAGTTTTGGGCTTTAATCCTTTTGGATAATTTCAGAATAAGAGCAATAAAGGCCTCATTGGCATAAGGCAAAATATTTTTTGAAGATCTTGATTTCTTTATCACTTTTCTTAGGTCTTCTTCTAGAAAATCAAGACACCCTAGAAAAAAACTCAACATGCATCCCATCAAGCTCCAATTTCTTAGACATTTGAATACTTTGTAAGACAAATATTAGTTCTTTTCTATTTATTTCCTCCATCAATTTTTGATTATCAATAAGATAAATAAAAAATGGAAAAAGGTAAGCCATTTGAATGATCCCAACAATTGTAGCCCTTCTCTTAGCCTAATAAAAGTTACCAAAATAATCAACTCCTTCATGAGCAATGTCCTTAAAACTTGAGGCCACACTTCCATCATTTTTTGCAATCTTCCAAATAGTATTAATGTTCTTCTAGAAGTTTGCATATTGACAAAAAACTTGGAATTTTCAGCACCTACCTCCAACCATAAAACTCTACTCTTTTCCTTATCTTACAATAATGCTTTTTGCCTTTCATCCAAGGTTTTTAGCTCCACTTTGAAGGTCAAATTTAAGAACCCAAAACCATCACTAGAGTATAAGGCAGCTAACTTTTCCTCCACCTCATTGATCTTTTTTGCCCAAGCACACTCCTTATTTTTAGCAAATTGCAATACCAACAAATTCCCTAGAGGAAGCAACAAAAGGAATCCATACATTGCTGATTTTATTGATATATTCCCTCTCCTTCACCCATTATGGATTCAATTTGAAGGGTGTGAGCACGGAAAACTATGGATAAATGGAAAGACGAGCAAACAAAGCAATAAACCTCTCCTCCATATTTTTCTTGCAAACCTTGGATAAGGTTGTGGAAGCGTTTAAACTTGTAGAACCTTGTAAAGAATGGATTGTGGGTGCTCTTGAATTAACCTCCAAAATGAGAAATTGCAATGCTACGAAGCACAAAAATGGACATCAAGAAAACTTACAATATGCAGATATTGAATGGACAAAATAACATAAGTTGGTTGAGAGAAAGCAATCCAAGAGGATTATTACAAAGGATAAGGCCATGCTTTTTATAGCTGAGGTGAGAGGCCATGAAAAATGGATCTAAGTTTGAATGAGTTCCAGGACCACGATTGCATTTCTTGAAATAACAAGTGGATTTAGTATGTGTAGCTGCAACTGTTGAAAGGAGTAATGAATATTTGGTTGGTAGTAAGATTTCATCCAAGAAAGTGGTTGTATGTGCAATCTTATTTCCCCCACCGTTATAGGGTTCTAGAAGTGGAGTAGAAGTGAAGTAGTTTAGGATAGTGAAGTGGAGTCCAAATAGGAAAATAAATTTATTTTCCAATTTAATAACTAATTTAATTAGTTATGAAATGTAAGATAATTAATCATTTATTTAATAAATGTTAATTAAA
Source organism: Taxus chinensis (assembly GCA_019776745.2). Lineage (NCBI taxonomy): Eukaryota > Viridiplantae > Streptophyta > Pinopsida > Cupressales > Taxaceae > Taxus > Taxus chinensis. The sequence goes on from CM034151.1 coordinate 122,785,909, forward strand.
CTAGCTAAAGGTTTAGGAATTAATTTAATCAAAATTCCAAAGGGTAATAAAATTAACTTAATTAATTCTAAGGGTGATAGAATTGAAACATGAATTAATTAATTTAATTAATCGATTCTAAAGGCTATGAAGGATAACTGAGGATAAGCTAAAAATAGGTTTTGTAATTTTGGGGTGTCTACATTTACGACTCTTTAAAGTGTTATTATGAAGTAATAACATTTTAAATATAGTAGATGTATGAAGATCGGTAAGTGGATGACAAGGGAAACATGGTAGATGGTCTCGATTCGCCCCAGTGAAGCATTTAGATGCCCCAGCAAGTAGGATGCGAGGGAACATTGAGATACCCCAACGAGTGTGGATGCGATGGAATATTGAGATGTCCCAACAAGTAAAAAGGTAAGGGAATTCCCCCTCAAGTGAGTGGGTGATGCAACAAAGCGGTGGACAACTGCTTGATAGGAAGAAGACAAGGAAGATGGAACGAGGATGAGTGGAGAGATTGTGCTCGTAGCATGAGCGTCATATGGAGAGTGAAATTTAGAGCAACCTTATTTTGTTGCTGCACAATAGAATTATCACCATGATTATGAAATAATAAAGATGGTGTAACCCATTATGTGCGTAAAACAAACACACATACACCAAAGAAAATGATAAAAATGAAAACAAACCCAACATTCATTTTAAAAGTATGCACTAGAGCTATAAGTAAGCCAAGATGATAACGAAATACATGTAATTGGTCCAGAAAGTAAGATCAACAATGCAACACAACTTCGAGAAGAAGACAATTAACTATGCCCCTAATACACGCCACATTGATGATTAAACAGATGTAAATGCCCCCAAGCAATAAACTTATGAAATGCATGGAGATAGGATCAGACTGAAGAGCGGAGTAATATTAGATACTCCAAAAGACACTCTTGTTGGATCCACATTAAAAATTGATTTGAGAGTTAAAAAGGATCGTTGCCCTCAAGCATTAAACTTATGGAATGCAAAGGAGGGAATGAGAGCCAAAATTGCTCCAAGCGAAGTTATATCGTGAAGGAAAAACAATTGATTTGACTTTCCCTAAGCAGAGTTATTAACATGCAAAGGGAAGATGATGTAGTGTGATAGTCATAAGACTGGAACGATTACTAGGGTAATAGTTAAAAGTTCGATTTTAACAAAAGATTGTGTTAGACTGCTAAAATATTTTCACGTGTTTGTGATTTTTTATGATTTTGTGAATATTTGATTTTTTTTTTCAATTTTTTTTTTAATTTATATGATTTTTTGCGATTTTTTAGGAAAAAAATTGATGTACAGAAGAGGAACGACATACCTGCAATTGACACAAATACAAAGAAATGTAAACAAACCTGAATACATAACAAAAAAGAAGACACACCATGGCTAATTTAATAAACCAGGAGGATAACACATAACATATAAGAGGTCCAAAGACACAAAACAAATATTGCAAACAAACCCAATATGAACAAGAATTAACTACACTAAAGTTATACATGAAATTAAGTGCTAATAATTCATGTGTAATTCATCTACAATAACAAAGTACAACATAATCCTAAATACACACTAAGACCAGAACACCAAAGCTGAATATAAGCCGAACTATATTCTTACATGTGATTGAGTTAAAGGTGTATAAGCCAAAATCTTACATACAAGGTTAGGCACAAACTAACATCCTAACAAAAATTATTTACTCGAAGCTAATAAACAACAACAATACACCACAATGTGAAAAAAATGACATTCAATGACACCCCTAATGTGTTCCATAGTGAAGAATAGACAAATATGAATACCCCCAAGTACGTCTTAGAAATACAAGAGGATTGAATTGATTTGTATTGGATTTAATCCAAGTGTGCCCCAAGAAAAGTTAAATTGCGAATGGTTAACTAGTTGTCTATTGTTGCAACCCCTTGCATAGATATAACTTGGATTGCATGCGGACTTCGAAAAAAGTGATTATCATAAGATGATCTAGAATGATCAGCAAGATTGTCATCAAATGGCGATATGTGTTATTTATTTATTGATATTTTTCCAAACATTTTTTTGAATGCTTTTTATTTTTAAGTGATTTTTTTGGGTTTTTGCCAATTTTATAGTGTTTTTTGGGATTTCTAAACATATTTGAATATTTTTGGTTTAACATATTTCAATATTTTTGTACTTTTATTTGACATATTTGAATGTTTTTGGATGTTTTTGAAGCGATATCTAAAAGATGTCCATGGGAGTTGTTGAACATGATTTCAATATTGCACTGGGGATTTTTTGGCCGTGAAATGAAGCAGAGAGGTAGGAAAAGTTGCACAAGACTGAGAGGAGAAAGCCGTGAATCAAAGGAAAATGACAATTTTTTGCGAGAGACTAAAATCGCCGTATCTTACGATCTGATGATCCAATTTTTGCAAACCTTATATCGATGGAAAGGTCTCAACATCCTCTATGCAATGGAAACTGGGTTTGTTAATTTTATTACAGATAGATATGTGTAAAGGTGGAAGACTTCTCCAACATGTAAAAGGTGCAGTTCCAGGTGACACAACTACCAACATTTAATGCAGTATGGGTGCCCAACAAGGCAGAAGGCGTGTTGCAGTGGATAATCAAATGCACTCGAATTCTTCAAAGAATTTAATGACCGCTGTTGGTGGTTGGAAATTTGAGTTCATGTTTCCCTCTCTTTCTCCCCTTCTTCTCTCCTTTTTCTATAAATTGTAGAGCATTGCTCATTAAAAGAGATCCCTCTTTGTTGTAACTGCACCATGAAAAAATTGTGTCCGACTTCCCACGGGTTTCAGACCTTTGACTTGGTCTCTGCAATATATTTTCATCTTATGCCATGAATCTAAACAACTGTGCATCCCATAAGCAATAAAATCAGATTTTGTGGCTATCTCTCTGCCCTGGTCGCATTTTATTTCTCCTTGCCTCTCTGTTTGCATTTCTTGGCATGCCGCGTGTTTTCCTTACTTGCAAGCTCCATTTCATGTGTTGTTTGCATGCGGGAATGCATGGTTTGCGTGGTTCTTGAATGTGGCGTGCTCTTCCGCCCTCTCTCCCGTGTTTTCCCTCTTTCTTTCACCTTCATGGAGAGTGACGACCCTTTTCCTGGTGGTATCACCACCCATCTTAGCTTAGGATTTCCCCTTTTCTGCATCTCCTTCTATCCCTGGTCCCTCGAAATTTTTAGGTTAGGATTTTATTTCAGTATTAGGAGTAGTGTTAGCATTAGGAATAGGTAGAGGAAGTCGGCCTTCTCCAGAGGACTGTCTTAGTTCGCAGGTCTCACAATTGAGAGACAGTCCCATGTTGCCCCAAAATCCTGAGTTGTCTATGACTCGGGGCAAGGTGCAATTTTGAGCTCCAACATGTTATTGATTACCTCGAGCATAAATATACACCATAGACAAGAAAAAAGTGATTATCGAAAGATGATCTGAAATGATCAGTGGGATTTCCGTCAAATGACAATATTGTTGAACTGTGTTATTTAGTTGCTGAGATTTTGTCAAACATTTTCTGAATGTTTTGCTTTTTGCCAGTTTTATACTGTTTTTGGTTTTTGAACACATTTCAATGTTTTTGAGTTTTTGAACATATTTCAATGTTTTTGAGTTAATGAACATCTTTCAATGTTTTTGGATTTTTAAACATAGTTGAATGTTGGGTTTTTTGATTTTAAACATGGGCCAATGATGGAGGAAAGGATGTCTCCAGAACCATAGAACGCATGGCACAAGGGAACTAGTCCAATGGAAACAAGGGACGAGACACAAAGCAAAAGGGTGAACAAGAGCGATGAAGCATGGAAATGACAACCTAGCTAGGAAAACATGCGACACAAGGTGAAATGGAATGGCACAAGCATGAGACAAAGTGAACAGGCGAAGCTTGTGAATGCGCTGATATGCGTCCGACACTAGGGATACTCTGATAAGTATTAAGAATATAAATTTTTGAGATGAACCACGTTCATGGGATCCTTAAGCTCTTTTCCATCTTCTTCAAATAGTTTATATGCCCGGATTTGAACTTTGCAATCACAATACATGGTCATAACCGATTAGGTTCAAATTTGCCTTGCTTCTCATGGTCTTTAGTAGTATTTTTCTGATTTTCCTTAAGTAGAAGATCACCAATCTCAAACTGTGTAGGTTTGATCCGCTTGTTATAACTATGAAGAAGGTGATTCTGATATACCTTTAGATGATCCAAGGCACACATTCTTTTCTCATCCAAGAGCTCTAATTCTGCAAGGCATGCTTAGAGGTAATCCTCTTTATACGCAAGGTGTTGTAATGATACGTGGAGAGAGGGGAGCTCAACTTCGATGGGTAATGTGACTTCTAAGCCATATACTAGGGATAAGGGAGTGGCTCCAGTTGGAGAGGAGAATGAGGTGCGATAGGCCCAGAGGGCATGATACAATTGTGTATGCCAATTGCGACCATGTTTGTCGACAATCTTCTCCAATATGGATTTAATTGTTTTGTTGGATGCTTCAGAATGGCCATTGCACTATGAGTAATATGGGGCTGCACATTATAGGTTGATATGGATTTTTTTAGCGAGTGCTTTGACATTCTTGTTTTTGAATGATGTACCGTTATCAGTAACAAGGGATGTAGGGATGCCAAAGCGATAGATGATGTGGTTGAATATGAACTTAGAAATATTTGACTCGATGATGTAAGTGAGAGACATGACCTCTATCCACTTGGTAAAATATTTGGCAGCGACGATTATGAAGGTACGACCATCAAAGAATGCGGGTTTAATTTTCTGACTAAGTCGATCCCCCATTTGAAAAAAGGCTAGGGTGAAGTGATAACATGAAGGGCTTTTGATGGTTCATGAATTAGATTACAGTGCTATTGATATGCCTGACACTTCTTAACAAAATTATATGCGTAATACTCCATGATAGGCCAATAGTAACCTACGCGCAAGATTTTCTTAGCTAGGGCCATTCCACTTATATGTGCGCCACAAATATCCAAATGTATTTCAACTAGTTTCTGATTCACTTCTTCCTAATTGAGACACCTTAAGAGAGTCTCATTATAGCCTCTTCGGTAAAGGGTATCAATACAGATGGTGTAACGTGAAGCACATTGCGCTAAGGCTCTTTTATTGGTTGAATTCATGTTGGCATGATAGGTTTTGTCTTAGTCGAGCATGTAAATGTAGTAATACCAAGGGTTTTCAGGACCAAAAATTTCACACCATGGTGGACTTTGACAAATCATATGCGGGCACCAAAATATGTTCCAAGAGAAACTCATTGTGTGTTTTGTTTTTATCAAACTAAAGAAGAGATGCGATATTAGCCATGACATATGCTGCTTTATTTTGTGTGTGAGAAACTTGTCAAATATTATGAGATGAAAATATCCTTTAAGGCTATAAACCATGCATTTGTATGGAACAAGATTATCATATTTAATTTGATATTCTCTGTTGACTTGTTTAATGATGAGGAGGGAGTCTTTGAAAACTGTCAGCTCTTGGAGCCACCAAGATATAGCGAAACCTAAACCTACTTTTAAATCTTCATATTATGCAATGTTATTGGTGCATGGAAAACCAAGGCAATAAGATTTGGGTATGACATCACCATCTGGTGTGCACAATACTATGCCAACTCTTACATGCTTGTTATAAAAGCAAACAAAGAATAAGGTCCATGAGGGAACTTCATCAATATACAACAAATCTTCGTCAGGGAATTCAAAATGAAGAGGTTGAGAACCTGACAGTGGTGTTGTGGCCAGTTGATCTACCAAATATTTCCCTTTTATGGCCTTTTGAGCGATGAATTCAATGTTGAACTCACTTAGGATCACAATCCAACTAGACATCCACCTTATTATGACAGGTCTTGATAGAAGATATTTTAGTGGATTTACTTTGGCAATAAGTTGTGTGGTATGATTGAGTAGATATTGTTGCAACTTTTGAAAAGTGAATGCCACTGCCAAACACACTTTTTTGACATGGGAGTATTTGAGCTTCTGGGCTATAAGATTTTTTCTCAAGTACTAGATTGTTTTCTCTTGTCCTTTATCGTTATGTTGTGCAAGCAATGACCCAATGGAATGTTTTGTCATAGATATATACAACATTGGCTTATCTTGGATAGGAAAGATCAATACTGATGAAGTTGATATATAATCTTTCAACTTAGTAAAAGAGTCTTGACATTCTTGAAGCCATTTGAATTGGACATCCTTTCTGAGTAGTTAGTTGAAACAGTAGCACTTATTTTCCAGCTGAGCTATGAATCGCCTGATGGACTGAATTGTCCCTTGTAATCCTCACATCTGACAAAGGTTTTGTGGTGTAGGCATTTCTATTATGCCCTTGAATTTGGCAAGGTCAACTTCAATTCCCCTCCGTGAGACGATAAATCCTAGGATTTTCCCTGAAGTGACGCCAAAGACACATTTTTTCCGATTAAGACGAACCTTATATTCTCTTAACCTTTCAAATGTATGCCACAAGATGGATGGATGTTCTATTCTGCTTTTAGATTTAGCGAGGATATCATCAAAACAGTCCTTCATGATGTCATGAAGGAGGTCATGGAAAATAACTGTGATTGCTCTCTAGTAAGTTGCACCTACATTCTTGAGGCCGAAAGGCACAACCTTATAACAAAAAGTTCCCCATGGGGTTGTGAATGTTGTCTTATGTTGATCTTCTTTAGCAATGTGGATCTAGTTGTAGCCTGAAAAGCCGTCCATTAAGGATAACGTCTCATGACCTGTTGTAGAATCGATAATCACATTGATGTTGGGAAGGGGAAAGTCATCCTTAGGACAAAATTTGTTAATATCGCAAAAATCTGTGCAAATCCGAATTCTAATTGTCTTCTTAGCGACGTGTATGATGTTCGAGATCCATTCAGAATAGTTTATTGACCTTATGAAACCAACGTCTAACAACTTTTGAAGTTCTGATTTGACTAACAGTGCCATCTTAGGATGCATTTTCCGTAGTTTCTACTTCGCAAGCTTTGCATCTGAGCAAACCACCATATTGTGTACAACTAGAGAGGGATCCAAACCCAACATATCCTTATAGGACCATGCGAAGACATCCTGAAATTTGATGAGGAGTGCTGTGAAGGCCTGGATTTATGATTCTGATAAGCTTACTCTGAGATGTAATATTTTGGGATTATTGTCCATTTCGATATTGATGGTGATAATTTCTTCTACCAACATTTTAGATGTATCAGTGTCTTGGAATGACTCTGTAGACTTGTGCAGGTCATCTGCTTTATTTGGAACTGAGTCTCCTCAGAAAGGTTTTCACCAGGAGATGTGTCCCTTTCTTTTTGCTTTTTACTTTTCACTTTTTGCTTCTCACACAACGCCTCAGAGAGGTTTTTAGTATATGAGATTGTATTCTTATTTTTTCACTTTTATTTTCTTTTTTGACTTTTGATGGACTGGAGGACTCAGATTCTTCGCCAAAGTACATAGTAGCATCGAGGTTTATATCAAAGATCTTCTTGTGGTCCGATAAGGGAACAAGGTCCTGAGTCTCGAGGAATTATTGGATGGCCTCATTGTTCTGAAAGAGGTCCATGGAGATGTGACATTGTTGGTCTTGATTTATGAGGGATGGGTAAACAATATCAAGGGTGTAGATGGAAATATTTTCAAGCCAAAGGGTGGTTTCAGCCAGGTCTTCAAAGAGGCTATGTGTGGAACCGGTATTAACTTTAGAATCCGTGTCCTCTTCACTATTTGTTACATTGAATATTATAGGCCTTTTTTCAAAATTTTTGTAACCTAAACCATGACGGTATAGGTTTGGTTCATACATTAATGGTTCAAGGTGAACTTGTGTTTGTGAACTGAGTCCTTTACCTTTCCAATTCATGTTCTTCATCATCTTGTGAGCTTTGACATAATTTGTTGATTCATAACACTCAACCATCCGATCTTCGTATAACCAAGAGCCATCAAACTCCAGAACGTGTTCATCCTCCAAGAGTCCATATCGCCTCCAAGTAGTGTTACCAAGGTGATAAACCAAAGCTTCTTTTAAGTGGGGGGCATTGGGTCTTCCATAGTTGTGCGAAGAAAATGAAAGTTTGCCAATGTGGAAAGCATTTGCAAGAGTGTATTCACCAAGACCTTGATGTGAAAAATCAGTCTTAGCAGGTGAATAAGATGTAGATGGTAGTGAGATAGATGTATATACTTGGGATCAAAACAACGTCTCAGGATCAATGCGTTTATCAACGACATGGACGAGGTGAAGCTCGACAGATCTATCCGCAGAAGGACAATAATTAGCATGGTTATATCTGGCCTCTAAAAGTTTGTAGTATTCAAAAGGTTTAGAATCAGAAAGCAAAGTAAAATCTTTACTGTCATGTGGAAATTTAATCCATTGGTGGTAAGTAGAGGGTAAAACTTGCATCACATGTATCCATGGTCAACCTAAGAGGACATTGTATGAGGTTTCGACATCAACAATGTGGCAGATGGTTTCAAGCATTCTCGAGCCCACTTATATAGGAAAGGTGATCGTTCCAGAAGATTGTCGTTCACTATGATCATAACCATGAATGGTTATAACATTAGCTTCCAGACTAGCCTCTGCGTGACCATGACATCTCAACATTTTCATGGAACAGATGTTTAAATCTACTCCATTATCAATTAGAACTCTTTTGACCTTGTGATAAGTAATGTATGCTTCGATTTACAAAGAGTTATTGTTTTGTAGGTTTGGATTTAGCAGGTCCTGAGGACCGAATGACAATATAGGACTAGTTGGTGAAATATTGACAATTAAGGCTTGGAATTGCTGTACGTTAAGATTCTTAGGAACATGTGCATTGTGGAGAGCATGAGTGAGAATATCCTGAAAGCTAGGTGATGCTTTCAATAACTCCATGAGGGAGATATGGGAAGGCATTTCCGCTAATTATTGTAATAGGTCATATGGATCGGAAGTGGAAGATTCAACGTTAGATGTTGGCTTTGTGTTACTTGGATCCGTAGGATTTACCACATGAGGCGTAGTGGATGAAGTAGATGGTTGGTTTGTTGTGGGCACCAAAATGTTCTTTTGTTGTGTGGCCACCAAATTATTATGAGGTTGGAATTTTATGGTATCAATGGTAGGAGGCATTTCTTTAACAAACAAAATTATCAAGTTGAAATCGATGTTGTTTTAAGATTGGCATTGTTCAGTAGCTTTGTTATTTGGACCGTGCTTAGGGAATGAATTGGAAAACACCTTTAGATTGTCATTGGGTGTTTTATTTGGTGTTGGGTCTTTGAATGATATATATCTGTTATCAATGAGGTCCTGGATGTAATGACAAAGTCACACACATCTATTTGTTTGATGGTCATCAATGTGATGAAAATCACAATTAGTAATAGGTTCATACCAAGAAGGCTTAGGTTCCCCTTCAACAAAAAGTTTTGTGATGGGGTACGTGACCATATTGGAAATTTCCAGTTGACGTAAGACACTAGAAAGGGGATCTGCTAAAGGTGTGAATTGTCGTTGTTTTTTATCACGTGGAGGGGGAACCTCTTTACTTGGAATAACGAGAGGTTGTTTTATTTTTTTTTGGTTTGGTTGATTGTTTTGTACATTATGCACATTATGGTTATCTGTGACACCGTCATTAACAACATTGTGGTTCCTGTTGCATTGTTTAGGTTTATCTAGATAACTGTTATTGTTATTGGTATTGGCTTGATTTTCTTTGGAATGAGGCTTGATCAAGCCTTTGATAATGAGGGCCTTTTCAATTTGGGTCCCTTTTTCAATAACTTCCTCAAAGATGTTAAGGCAACGCATCTGCATGTGGAAAGCTAACTCAATATTGAGGTTTGACACAAAGATACTAACTAATTGATGGGAACCAACTTGCGATACCTCTCCATCGTTGTAAGAATTGTGTAAATTTTTTGTTTGATTGTTGTTTCGCGTTGCACAAATCCATCATGGTGATCTCAGAGTGAAGGTTGAAGGAAGAGTGTTTGACGAACTTCTATGAGAGGTATGTGAAAGTGGTTATTAATCCCTTTGGAAGGTGTAAGAACTAGTCCAAATCTTGTCCTCCTAGACTTTGTGGAAAGAGACACAAAAGAAAAATATCATTGTATGCCACTTCTTGGCATGGCATGAAGAATTCCTTAACATGCTCTCGTGGGTCGGTTTTGCCCTCATATTTGTCAAATTTGGGCGACTGAAAAGATTTTGGGAATGATATGAGTAAGATGTCCTTATCAAAAGGATAAAGACACGATTCATCAAAGTTGAATTGTTTGTGTTGGTGTTGCATGCCCGAATTTTTCATTTTCTACTCTTGAGAAAATGGTGAGTTATTTTATGGGATAAAGGAAGTATTATCATTATTTATATTGTTGTTCTCTTTATTTGTCGCAGTATGAGTTTTAAAGGGATCATCACCGTTCTTCTTCGATTCTTTGTCATTTGTGTCATTAGTGACTTTGGAGGGTATGAGAGTTAATTGTTTTGCCATTGCATTGATTTGATCGATCAAGGATTGATTTGGCTTAGGGGCTGAAGCGCTAGATTTGCCTTTGTCATCGACGTTTGTGTTATTTGGCTCAACTTCATTATAAGTATTCTTTTTGGGTTGTGTATTATCAATGGATTTAGCTTGACCTCGTAAGGTTTTCAAAATGTCCTCATCAAAGTCCATAGGTAGTTTCGCTCGCATCTCGAGGAGACGAAGAAAAAATTGGTCCTTATTTGTTCGTAAAAGATTTTCGATTTGGGATTGTTCCTTGAAAGAAACGTTACTTTGGTGATCCTCGAGATGATTATCGTCTTCATCTTCGGAGGTAATATGGAAAGGATTTCCATAGTCTCTTCCGAAGATACTATAGGCTTGGTGTCTTGTTCCCACCATTTTTAAAAGAGGGAAGAAATGAAGAAAGATGTGATAGATCACTCAACCCCTAGCAAAGTGAATGCTATAATGGAAGAGAGGTTTGAAATATTGAACAACACAACCCTTAACAAAGTGAATGCTAAGATGGAAGCGAGTGATAATGAAGATCAAGATAGACTGAACCCTTAACAACGTGAATGCTAAGATGGAAGATGGGTTTGATAGATTTGAACAACGCAACCCTTAACAACGTGAATGCTAAGGTGAAAGTGAGTGAAAATGAAGATCAAGATAGAGTCAACCCTTAACAATGTGAATGCTGAGATGGAAGAGAGGTTTGATTTGATTGATTGTACTTGACCTCTAGCAAAGTGAATGCTAGAATGGAGGAGATGAAAAGATTGATCGTATCAAAAACACGTTTGATGTGCTCGACCCTTAACAAAATGAAAGTTAAGATGGATGAGGCTTAGCGATGAAAAGGTAAGACTCAAGTATCAACAACATGAATGTTGAAAAAGAGGTGTAGAAATGATGATGCCTAAAATTTAACGAAGTGAATGTTAAATTTATAGACGTAAGATGGGCGAGTCCTTAAAGTTTAACTTTGGCAATGTCAAACTAAAAGATGTAAGAGAAAGATAAAAAGATAAAATCTTGATGGATGATAAGATCTTGACGATGCTTGATCGTGATAAAGTAGATATTATGATGTCAAGACTTAGGTTGCGAATGAAAGTGATCGAGTAAGGACTTATGTATTCACCACTCAAGGCTTAAATTTGATGGGAAAGAAATTTATTCAACTTTGGAAAATTGATCAAAATATTTAAGACTAAGGTAAGATAAGAAGAAATAGAGATGAGAAGAATCCAAAGGCAAAAATTTGAAAATTTCAAAAAGAAATAGGTGGTGTATGGAAGATTCGAAAGGAAAGAACGAAAATTCCAAATAAAGGATGTAAGATCCAAATAAAGAAAACGAAATAAAGGCCCAAATAAAAGATATTTGGAGGATTTGAAAAGAGATAGTGAAAGATCCAAATAAAGGAGATTTGGAAGGTTTGAAAAGAGATAGATGAAAAATCCAAATAAGAGGTATTTGGATGATTTTGAAAGGAGACAAAATAAAGGTCCAAATAAAGGATTATTTGTAGGGTTTGAAAGGAGATGATGAAAAATCCAAATAAGAGCTATTTGAAAGGTTCAAAAAGAAAAAGTGAAAGATACAAATAAAGAAGATTTGGAAGGATTCAAAAAAAGAGATAAAATATGGAGAATGAACGAAAGAGTGTGGAACAAAAACTTACTAACACGTACAAAGAAAAAAAAGGAGAATTTTTTTTTATGGGAAGGTGGGCCTCTAACATAGATTGGCATGGAAAAGGCGTGGCTTCCTAGAATAAATTTCTCTCCCTAAATGTCAATAGTCTATCCAAGCGAGTGCGATACTATTTCTAGTTGTTGACTTGACTTTACACCCTTATGCGATAAGCCATATTTTACTCCACTCAAAGGACCAAGTTGGGGTTGCCACTATGGATATCCGTGACTCTAATATCTCATAAAAGGCATACAAGTTAGTTGGGTAGGGGTACTTGTTTCGTTAGCTAGTTCACTCAAGGCATCGACTACTTTGGAGTTCTTGTCGTACTCCTCACAGTGGGTTTATGGCCCTTGGCCATGCACTTCCCATAGTTACAATGGTAGCATGGAATAATCCTGTCACCAAAAAGTTAATTAAAAGAGTTTTATAATATTTGTAATAAAAAGTGGTGATAAACGGGTTTGCTTGAATCAATGACCAATGACAAGCTGCAGTTAGTAGTTTTGAGAATGATCTTTGTAAGATGGTCCTGCAAACAAAGAGTTAGAATTTTTTCCCCAAGGTATACAAAAGAGAAAACAATAAGAAACAAAATCACGTTTCTGATTCTCAATATCACTTATAAAAGTGTGAGAGAAGAGTATACACGTGAATTTTTAATGATTAGTTCACAAAAATGATTTCCTGAAACATATTAAAAAACCTTCAAAAAGTGTTAATTACATTTACAAAACCTTCAAAAAATGTGCTAAATACATTTACAATACTCTCCAAAAAATAAATTAATGGAAAAGAAACGTCTAATAACCCTAATGCAAAGTTACACAATTAGCTTACTAGTCTAATGTGATAAAAATGTAAATATGACTTGATTTCTAAAGAAACCCTAATTAATTAAAATCTGATTAAATAATTAATTAAATAAAAATAAAGAGTTAGAATAAGAACAAACTTAAGTTTAAGCTAGGTTTAAAGTTTGACCTAATTGTAAAACATTTATATTAGAAAAACCCTAAAAACGCTAAAGGTTTCATGTAATGGGAGGGGGTAGAGTTTGGCTCGGCTCGACCGAGTTGGGGTCGAGTCGGGCTAAAGGTTTACATGTAGACTCACACTCTTACTCTTGATTTCACATTTTTATTGTGTGAATTATTTCTTAGTGTTTAGTTTTATTTGGCTCACATTTGTGCTTGTAGGTGTGTTTTCTATTTTGCTATGTTCGTGTTGGTGTTTTGCTACATGTTGGGAGCATATGAAAACATAAATAAGAGTTTCAACAAATCATAAAAAATTATGTTTCTTTTCTGTTTTACTGTTTCTGTATTTGTGTAGGTGTATTCCCGTATTATGCGAAAATCTAGAAACAAAAAATCAGATTTAAAAAACAATCAATTTTTTTCCCAAGTTATAGGTATTCCACCACTAAATTTAGTGGTCATTTTAGTTGTAACTACATTTACTAGGACCCCTAAATTTAGAAGCTTGTGCCCTAAGTCTAATTCCTCACATCTCTCTACACTCTCTACCGAGCTGCACTGACCCCTTTCCTGAGCTACATAACCCAACCCGACTGGGTGAGTTGCTTACCAAGCTGAGCTCCTCACCTGCCTCACTCTTCATCCCTTTCTCCCCGCTGCTTGCCTACGTCTCTCCCCACTCACACCCCTGACTCCCTTGTTGGCTCACCGCGTTGTGTCCTCCACACCTCCCCTATTTCTTGGATCCTCTTGCTCATTGAGACTTCTTGCCTCACTAACCCACCCCGTCGATCCGTTTGAGCCCGAGCTACACCTGGTATCCAACCGATCCACCTTGTCTCCCAGATCCTCCTACTCGCCGAGCTCCCAATCATCCGCTTCAACTCTCCCACCAAGCATGCTAGAATGCGAGCACGAAAAACTATGCATAAACGGAAAGATGAGAAAACAAAATAGCAAACATCTCCTCCATGTTTTTCTTGCAAACCTTGGATAAGGTTGCGGAAGCGTTTAAACTTGTAGAACTTTGTAAAGAATGGATTGTGGATGCTCTTGACTGTTAGGAATATATTTGTTTAGTGCTCCATTTATGTTATATTGTTGTATTGTTATACCCGCAAATAGTATTCCGGGTTAATTGTTGTAACACCTCCCTATTTTTAGGAGATTGTTTAGCTATGTACATGACTATATATCAGCCGTGTATTGAGAGTGTGAACAATAGAGAGATTATTGTGTTCTGTATTTTGTTAATCTGTACCAAAGTCATTATTTGGTATCAGAGTGGATGAAAAACTGATAATTGTTTGGGGAAAATCCATTGTTATCCATGGTAGCCCCTGTGCATGAAGTTTTTGTTTTGGTGCGAGAACCTTGTTTGTGAAAAAAACGCGAGAAACAAGGATCTTCGAGAAAGGAAATCACAGGAGATAGTGAAAGAGGTGTTTTCATTCCTAAACTGTCTGACATACAGTTGCACAAGTAAATGAAGTTTGACATGTCGAAGAGCTGCATTTTTAACCCGTGGATCCATGCATTCCTTTCTGACGCTATCTCATTTGCATCGGTTAAGAGTTTATACTTTTTGAATCAAATTTCTACGCACATTTACATTTCAAGATTCGCAGTTTGGTAAGAAAAATCTGCTTCGGGCATATGAAATCGAGTCCGATCTTGGCTCGATCTCTTTTTTTCGGTGACTGTAGATATTGACATCTTTTGATTTAAAATCCCTACTGAACTGTGACGAGATCCTTCAAACATTATTGTAGCTTCAATCGTTGTGCAGGTGATAGGCATGTCACAAATTCTATTGATTTCGCAGACTTATAAACTATGCTGAGTTGGTTTTGGATTGTTTGCATTAAGATTGATCAGACCAGTATTCAAATCACCAATAGATTCTTGCCCTCCGTTTGGTCGCCAACTATTAATAGCTCCATCAATGCCTTTCCATTTCCGCTTCCTTCACTGCCATTACCAATACAGAAACATATCCGTAGTTTCATCCTTTTAGTTCCAAAAAAATGCCAGATTAATTTGTTCACTTTGGCTTTGGACGCCAAAGAAACTACAGAAGCAATATATATTGGATTGTGTGTATCCATGACAGTTTGATAGATTTTCCGAACCGTGCACTAGTATTGGAGATTTTTCTTGTCATGATCAGTATTGGAACGTGCAATAACTGAGACGGTGTGCCTTAGATCTCAACAGACAAGCATCGACTATCGTGCATACATCCTCGACACAGTCTCACTACTGAGTGACAATTAATGGTACATCATGTTATAAGTGATGAATGTTATATGTGTACTTAGGGTCGAATTGTAAGTTTTGTAATTTCTATTAAATATAAGTCATTGTCGCTTATGTTTTTGTTTTTACGTTTAGTCATGTTTTAGTTTTTAGTCTTTATTAATTGTGTAACATTCTCTATGTCATTAAAATGAAAATGTTACCAAAGTAGAATTATAAAGAGTGTCTTTACGTTGAATCTTTGAGTCTCTCTTACATTCGGTGTCAAAAGATATATTTGTAGTATTTTTTATCCTGTTGGAGTCAGTAAGTGATATAAATTCCTTTATTGTCATTGTTATTATTCCTTGTCCTAGAGTCAAAATTTGAAGCCATCATTTTATGAACTAGTATGTCATCAAGTCTAAAGTTTGAGTCATTGTTGTAAGTATCATTGTAGGAGTTGTAAAAATATTTTTTTTCCCTCACGGACATATTTTCGGTGTTACCTGAAGTCCATTTTTTTGGGAGAATAAGATGAATAATATTACAGTTTTGATGATATTTTTGATGATGTCGAAGAAGAAAAATGTGCAAGGGGCGCTGGCCCTTGACTACACTGGGGGCTGCCGCCTCCAGACCCCCGCTTTGGAATTTCAGAACCAAAGCGAAGATTTTTGGGGAAGATGCATCGATAAAAGATTGTACGAATTTGAGCACCATGTTCCAATTTGCTGAGTAAGGAGTGACACACTGGAGGATGGAGGCACAAGAGGCTAGAGGTCAATCAACGACCTCTCGTCAGTCACCAACAACGACGCCGCACATAGCTGTGGTGGCATTTTGTGTGAGTGTGAGTTTGCTTTCAGTTTTATAGTACCTGTTTTGCAGTGTATTTTGGTTTCCAGTTTCTAGTTGTTTTTGTGATATGTTTGAAGATCATTCCTATCTAGATTTGTATTCAGTGAGAAATGTTTCCTACATAATTCCCTGAAGGAAAAACATAGTGGACAAACGAAAGCACAAAGGAAAAGAAGCATCATGATATTGAGGTTGTTGGTTGTCCTGTAAAACCATCCTTGTTAAGGTTTTTGGTTGTCCTGTAAAACCATCCTTGTTGAGGTTGTTGGTTGTCCTATAAAACCATCCAGATCATGAGCACGCACGAGTGACAAGCTGTGAAGGAAGTGCAATTGTTTTTTCTCCCATGTTCGCACCAAGGGGGGAATGTTAGGAATATATTTGTTTAGTGCTCCATCTATGTTATATTGTTGTATTGTTATACCCGTGAATAGTATTCTGGGCTAATTATTGTAACACCTCCCTATTTTCTAAGAGGTTGTTTACCTATGTAAATGACTATATATCAACCGTGTATTGAGAGTGTGAACAATAGAGAGATTATTGTGTTATGTATTTTGTTAATCTATACCAAAGTCATTATTGAATTAACCTCCAAAATGAGAGATTGCAATGCTACGAACACAAAAATGACATCGAGGAAGCTTCTAATATGTGGATATTGGATGACAAAGTAACAAAATATGGTTGAGAAAAACCAATCCAAGATAAATCCAAAGGGATTATTGCAAAGGATCGGCTTACTTTTATGGTTGAGAAGGAGGCCATGAAAATTGGATCTAAGTTTGAATGGGTTCCACGACCATGAATGCATTTCCTAAAATATCAAGTGGATTTGGTCTGTGCAGTTGCATCTTGGAAGGGGAAATGATTATTTGGTTGGTAGTAATATTTCATCTGAGAAATTTATTGTACGCGCAATCTTATTGCCCCCACCATTATAGGGCTCTAGAAGTGGAGTGGAGTGAACTAGTCTAGGATAGTGAAGTGGAATCCAAAATAGGAAAATATGTTTATTTTCCAATTTAATAACTAATTTAATTAGTTATGAAGTGTAAAATAATTAATCATTTATTTAATAAATATTAATTAAACTAGCTAAAGATTTAGGAATTAATTTAATCAATTCCAAAGGGTGATAAAATTAACTTAATTAATTCTAAGGGAGATAGAATTTAAGCATGAATTAATTAATTTTATTAACTAATTTTAAAGGCTATGAAGGATAACTGAGGATAAGCTAGAAACATGTATGTAGTTTTGGGTTATCTACAAAGGGACTTGAAGGCTTGTTCTCTGCTAGAGCCAATTCCAGAAAAATGAGAAAGTGATCTGAATCTCCTCCATAAGTCACCCACTATCTGAACCTAACATTGTCCTCCATAGAAAGTTTAGAACTAAGGACCATGTCAAGTCTTGTCGCTATTCTAGCCTCCGATACCCTCTTATTTTTCCATGTTGGTGAAAGTTTAACATGCATCACATCAACAAGCTCCACATCTTCCAAATTTCTCAGGAAATAACCAGAAAGACAATACACTTGAGAAAAAGGTCCCCACACCTCCATAACTCCTAAAGAAATGTTGAGATCTCCCCCAAAAATAGTTAAACCCCGAAATACTAATCCCACCTAATTTTTTTGTCCATGTGATGAGCAGACAAGGAGGATCCCTGAAAATATTATTGATATGGAAAATGATCAAGTATCAAGGCAATGGTAGGGCTGCATTATATAAGTATTGCATAGCCACATAGAAATAAATAAGCAATTGTACAGGTTGAACAGACCCACGTGCTTCCAAAACAAACATACGAGAATACTATTCCCAATAAAAATAAAACAAACAATAATAGTTATAATAACATAACCATATAACAAATATGAAACAACTAATTACCCAAGTAAATGACTAATTTACCTAAGGTAAAAATAACTAAGGTAAACATACTAACTACAATGCATAATTACATATATAATATGTTTTCCCTAACTTTCCCCAACTTAATTTTTCATTGCCTCAAGATAAGAGGAGATGAACTCTTTGAGCAACTCAAATTTGTCACGTGCAAGTGACTTTGTAAAAACATCTTCTCGTTGTTCAATTCTTGGGGAAAACTGAAGCTATATATTATGTTTCAAAACATGCTCGTGAATGAAATGAATATATACCTCAATGTGTTTCATTCTCTCATGAAACACTAGATTGTGAACAAGCTTAAGAACACCCTCATTGTCAACATGCAAGGTGGTGGATTTATCCTATGGTACTCCAAGACTCTAAGTATGCGGCGTAGCCATATCACTTCACAAACAACTCCACATGCAACACGGTATTCGGCTTCTATGGAAGATGGAGAAACAAAGCTTTGTTTCTTGTTTCCCCATGATATTGGACCAGATCCCAAAAATAAAACAAATCTAGAAGTGGATTTCTTATCATCAATGTTACCTGCATGATTTGAATTTGAATATATAGTCATGAAGAACTGATCATTTTTTCTTGTACCTTAGACCAAGATCCATAGTGCTTTTGAGATATCTCAAGATCCGCCTTACTGCTTTCCAATGAAAAACTCTGGGTTCCTGCATGAACTGTGAAAGATAGCTAACTGCAAAGCTGATATCTGTTCTAGTATATGTCAGGTAAATGAGACTCCCAATCAACTGTCGATAGAGAGTTGCTTTTACCAGAAGAAATGGATCTATAAAATATAACTGAAGTCTCGTCTCCATAGGTGTAACAATCGATGTGCAATCCATCATCTTGAATTTCTCGAGCATTGTCTTGGTATATTTTAGTTGAGAAACAAAGATACGATTCTCCTTCTACCATAGTTCTAATCCAAGACAATAGTGCACGAGCCCAAGATTTATCATTTCAAATGATTGATTAATATCTTTCTTTGTTGTATCGATCATATCTTTGTTAGATCGTTGACATATACAATAACTATCACAATCTCTCCTCCTTTCCTCTTAAGGTAGAGATCGAGATCATATGGATTCCTCTCAAATCCATGCCAAATGAGATGCTCATCAATTTTGATGTACCAAGCCCGGGGTTCCTATTTAAGGCCATACAAATATTTGTCGAGTCTACATACCTTTGTTTCTTCTCTAGGTACGACAAAAACCTTAGGTTGAGTCATGTAGACTTCTTCTTATAGATATTTGTTCATAAAGACACTTTTCATGTCCATCTGATGGAATTTCCATCCAAACAACGCAACTAGAGCAAAGTGTTGGACAAATTTTCTTGTAAATGTTTCAGATTAGTGAAATGATAACAAGAAAACAAGCCACTCCAAGTATGAGAGGGTTTAAGGTACCTATGAATGGGATGTTGGTGGATACGGGTGCAAAAGAGAACTCCTCATTGCAAGTTAGATAACCTACACAACAAAGAGTATTCAACACGAAAAATGGATTAGTAGATAAATGGGTGGGTTGCCTGATAGTTTTAGTCTCAAGAAGTGAAAACTTCCTATGATGGATGTCAACCCACATTCTGATAAAGATAAGTAAAAACAATTGATAAATTGGATGTAATAGAATATGAGATAAAAACATAAACCTAAAATGTACTAGATAAAGAAAAGTTGCAAATATGATCTAAATAAATGCAAACTAAATAAAACATGGGCAGGTCAACGATGACCCAAGACTACAAGGTACAGTCAACAACGATTGGGGCAATATAGGAAGAAAATGCAAAAAAATACCTGCAGGGGCTTCCTGAAGTCTGATCTAGAGCTGATATGGATTGAGGCTGATGTTGAATTTGAACATGAACACTGTAAGAAGATCTACACCTATATTTGACAGTAAGGATGCAAGAAAATTAATGAAATATGAAAAAATGCTAACATGGTCGATAGAGACTGGTCCTAATCAGCGGCGACTGGGTCTGATGAAGTTTGGATCTGAAGCTACAAGTGTGCAAAATGGAAAGATTGAAGGATATCAGGTCTAGAGGGATCATAAAGTAGAGTCCAAAAAGGGGAGAAATCCAAAAATAAGAGAAATATAGAGTGGATCAACGACGATCAAGGCAGGACGATGACGAATGAGACAAATCTAAGATTTGATAAGGTAAAAATGGAAAAAAATGAAAGATGAAGGAGGCTAAATCAAGAACGAGGAAATCATAGGGGTCCAAGGTGAGTGTTGAACTCGTGAGGATGAAGCAGAAGAGAAAAGGAAAGACAAACGGGGCTCCAAAAAATCTCAAAGTATCTTCAAATCTCCACAATGATGAAAAGGGTCTTCAAAAGGTAAATCCAAGATGACAACACCTATTGGTGAGAAGTGAAGAAACCCACAGAAACAAATCCAAAGCTAAAGAATACCCAAAATTTCATCCATTTGCAAGGAGGGGGTAAGGTGATGTTGGGCCTTAGAAAATTGACCAAGTCCCCAAGGGTGCATGCGTGCACATTACCAATATGAAGAAGGGCGTGCAGGGAAAAGCACACGTGGGATGAAGGTTTTAGAAGGGTTTTGTAGAAACCATGACACACACGCATAAGATAAAACAAAGGGTCTCAAGACTTATCCATATTTGGCATTCCAAGAAGCACATGAGGAAAGCGTGACCTGACCAAGCATGCAGAGTGGATAAGGTGCCAGCCTGGTGACTTGGTGACCAAGAAAGGAATATTCCACATGATGGAAGGATCCAGAAGGACATCATTGCAAAGAGTGGATAGAGCCAAGATGAGAATAAGCATGCTCCATTAGAGGACCACCTTCACACTTGGTGACTGATCTACTACTTCAGGAAGGCATGGCGGTGGGTGATAAACCTATATATATATATATATATATATATATATATATATATATAGAGATGCTCGGGTAGAGGAAAGGAGAGATTGGGCATTGAAACTGGAGAGACTACTCTTGAAAAAGGCCATAGAAAGGATGAAAAACAAAGCTCTACAGAAATAATAGGAGGTTCCAGAGGGTTGGGGTTACAATTAGAGTATCATAGTAATATTGGCATATCTCAAGGGATAGGTTTGTGACAATTCTTGTAATATGGGAAGCATAGTGAGGACTTCTGATGCATAAGTCTTATCTACATTGATGCATTAGTCTGTTATGACCCTGATGAATGTAATGTGGTTACTGAACTATGATCAATATGAATATATGGTTTTGTTCTAAATACATATTGTTTATGGGTGTAAACCCTAGTGCATTTTCTTTATATTATGAATCAGATATGCTATCTGTATGATGTTTCTCTTGTTATCTGAATGGGTGTATTGATATAAGAACTCATCCTAGGCTCTTAGAATGAATGCATGGCCCTTTACCTTTTTACATCCAAGTTTATGTCCATAAGCAATGTATTCTCACATAACTCACATAAAGGAGGGGCTCGACGCCCATGCATGCCTCGGGTGAGCACCCAGTGCCTGCTGGGTGATAGGACAACGTGCATGGGATTAGAAGGTTATTCTAAGGACATAAAAATGACTACATCTTGGTTTCGTTGTATGAGACCTCTTTTCGAAGTTGTGAGAAATGGCTACATCTTGGTTCCTTTGACACGTGATGACAGAGTGCTTGACCTTGGAAAGTGTCGAAGCATGGTTTAAGAGCACAGAGGATGAGTTTACTCAAATATTTAGTACTGGACCTGAGTTTGATGCATGCAGATGGGTAGAAGAGCACCTGTATCATGAGCTATATGAGACTTTATTTTGTTATTTTCTAGTATAATTGTATGAATGAATTTCAACATATGCATCTAGATTGAGCTGGTACTATAGATCATGCATGTGGACCCTAGATGATTACCAGAGGCTGCAGGATGCATGGATCTGGCTTGGACGCATGCTTTTGATCATTGGTGGAGAGGAGTGTTGACAGTTATACCATAGAATACACCATTTCTACAGTATTCTTGTCTAGAGATCGCTGAGTTTGAGTTCCTAAGAAAACCTAAAGGATCATTTTTAAGAGTTATTCCGTTGGCTATGAAGATCTTGATTATTACATTAAGTTTGGAGGCATTTCCTATGGCCGATAAAATTCTCTGAGTGTTGGGTGAGGAAGCTAGGGTGGAGGAAGATGACAGATATTGCGGCTGAAAAGGAGAGGGAAGAGAGACGACTCAAGTATGGTGAAGCTCGTGAAAGGGAAATGGATAGAAAACATAATGTTGTAGGAGTGATGGATTTATGGAGGTAGACGTTGTGGGAAGGAGTTGAGGTTCACACAGAGGACGTGGAACCTAAGCAGTCTGTGCTACCCCATCTCGGAAAGCACGGGAGAGAGACCCCTTCAACTTCTGATGAGAGTTCATCATGTGAAGAAAGGAGAGTCGTCGGTGCATCTGAACCCACCTGGTGACCAACCCCTGGCACTTAGTTTTCCAGATCAAGAGATAAGCATTGCTAACCCAGTTAGTATCGGAGGAAGTAACTGATATATGCCTAGGAGATATAACTTCTCATTTGGGACATCTATGGTTACACAAACCATATTCTTGTGTTTGGAGGAATTTTTGGGCAAGGTGCAAGTACACGAATTTTGGGTATCACAAGTGGCACGAGACACATGTCTAGTAGTGGGGAAATATCACAAACCATCGGTGTATAGTTCAGTGGGACATTGGGAACACTAGGTGCGACCACTTCAGGCCCTTTACCGGCTACATGAAGTGGATCTGGTGGTGTAGGAGCTAGAGGACCTGGTGGGCCTAGCAGATCTTGAGGATCTGGTGGGTCAGGAGGGACAAGACCTGGTGGGTCTAGTGGGTCTAGTGGTGGAGGAAACATTGGAGGAAACCAAGGTTCTGGGTCAGGCGAGAAAGAGCCTCAGCCACCTTTGTAAGTATTTTTCAAGATGTCATTGCACCTACCAGAATACAGAGGTATTGGGGATGCTGTAAAACATATGCACAAGTGTGAATTTCTATGGCATGTGAAGGGGATCACTACCCCAGAGTGGAAGGTGATTCAATTTGCAACAATGTTGTAAGGGGCGTGCACATAGCTGGTACTATAAGTATGACCCCCATTAGATGGTGGTGGATTACACTACACTAAAAAATGCCTTCCTAGCAGAGTTCCATATCCCTGAATTTGAGCAAAAGAGCATCAACGCTCTAAAAAAAATCCAACAAGGAATGATAGAGAGTGTGTGGGAGTATGATGCATGGTTCAAGACTCTCTTGTCAAAACTATCCTATGAAATTCACCCCTCTCAGCATGCTCAATGGTTTTTTGGAGGATTGATAACACCATTTAGAAGGGCACAGTCACACAAGACTTTCACAGACCTGCAAGAGGCCTTGGAGGCTATCCCTACGTGTTGAGGTTGTTGGAAGTGTAGATATCGGTGTTAACCCTTTCCTTGAGGCTCAAATTACTACAATGGCAAAGCAGCTGGAGAAACTATTCTGCGAACTTGGCGCATGAGACTCGCAGTGGTCTATGGTGCATAGAGTGTGAGGTAGAGGGGCATGTAAAGGATAGTTATCCTCAAAGGTCGGTATGCCACATGATGGTGGATTGTGAACTTTTCCACGGGGATCATGATACAAGTAGATGCCCACTACTACAGTGCATGTGATCCATAAGAATGTGTCTTACTATTGCAAGATCTATACCTCTACGACCCATGACACCAATGATTATAGGCTAATTAACCAAATTCATGATGCCATTGATCTCGGTGTGTGCCAGACTATCCTTGCAAGCATAGTTCTAAGGATGATGATTTCCTCTATGAAGGGCACGCATTACGGATGGAGGAGCACGTGGAAGAGGTTTTCGTGGAGGATTTCGTGGTCACAGTAACCGCAAGTGATAGAGAAGTGAATTCCCATGATGAACCTGTTATAACTATGTTTCTACAGATCATTATAAACATGAGTGTCCTGACCTATTACAATGTTCATGGTGTGGAAAGAAACATAAGTACAAGGAGTTCCCTGAGCTATTTGAGCACATGAGCTAGCAACACCAGAAAGACAAGGGTGTTGGGATGGTAAGCATAAAGAAGGCCGACCCATAGTGGATGCCAAGAGTGGCACGTGAGTCAGGATTATAACCTGTACTGGTGATGACGACAGTAGAGGCTATGCATGCTAGGGAGATACCAAGGTAAAGAACACTAGTTATGAGAGAAGAAGTGGTACATGGAAAGTATCTGGACCCTGCTCATCAGAAAGAGGTATATCAAGATACTATGGATGTGATTCAGAGTTTACAAGGAGAGATCCAGTGTCTAAAGGAGCAATCAAGGTAGTTGGAACAAAGGAAGAATGTTGAGGCTCCACAGAAGGATTTGGATGAGGTCATGGAAGTATGCAAGATGTTAAGGAAAGAGAATATCATTCCCTTGCTAGGAGAATGGTTACGGGAGAAGGTACCGCGCGCTAGAGGAGAGCGCGAGAGGAAAGTGATGCATGCTAATATTCCTCCCCATAGCCTTGACTATGACAAAGAGATAACCTTGAATGTTGTTGTAGATTGATGGCTTTTGAGAAATATTTTGATTGACACGGGTGCACAGAGGTCAATGTTCTCACCTTGGATGCATGACATCAAATGGGAAGGCCCACACTACAACCATCCTCGAATGTGTTGTATATGGTGAACAAGACAAAGGAAACACCCATTGGTGTCTTGAAGGATGTAGTTATCACTATTCAAGGGGCCAAGTTCACTGGGGACTTCAAGGTCCTGGCGCTAGCCGAGGCAGATAACTTTCCAACATTACTTGGGTGCCCCTGGTGTTACAAAAACAATTCTTACCTATGGTTTAACAAGGGGTATATTAGTTTCGAGAACAAGGAAGAATGAGTCATCATCCCTTTACAGGAATTCAACACCCTATACTGAGCCCTTAGGAGAAGAATTCCTTGATATAATCTATGTGCTCTCTATTAGGGACCCTGAAGTAATTCATCCTATGGAAGGAATTATTCCTGTTTGAAGACACTTAGTCAATGAGTGGTACAACAGGAATAACATGCGATAATTGGGCACACAGGATCTATGAGTTAATTGGGCAACAGTTAAGAGGATCTATAACAAGGGTGACAAATGCGCACTCAATCAAGCACCTAGGAAGGAAGAAGCTTCCAAGCTACTCTCGAGGAGAAAGCCCTGATGATTTCTTGCGAGATATGGAGGTGCAATGGAGAAACGAGGAATAAATGAGAATTATTATCAGTTATAACTTACTCGGGACTGTAGTGCTTTGGTGGGAAACACATAGAGAAAATCTTCTAGAGTGACGTGAGGTAATAATCACATTATCTATTAGGTTCTCTAAAAGTAACACGCCCACTATTATCCAAGACTACCATGGAAAATAACCCACCTCTTCCCATATCCAAGCATGTGAAAATTCTTAGATGGAAGGAACATAAGCTTTACCACCTTTTCTATAGGTGTATAAGTTCTATTCCATCTTACAAGGTTATACGTGTGCATTGTACATTAACTTGAAGATGTGCCATCAAATAGGAAATTGGTAGGAGTTGGCGGCCAATCTCATTCAAGCATTCGATTATCAAAGTATAAGGTCATAAGTGGATAAGGTGTTGTATGTGGTCAAGTTTCGTACAATGGGAAATAATGCTATGATAGAAGATAGGATACTGGAGTTATTGTGAGAACCTAGTTTGGAGACACATTTTGATGAAGATGAATCTGAATAGATACAGCTTGAGCCCATGCTCATTGAAAAAGAGAAAGGAAAAATGGTCTATATGATAGATGGGGAAGAAATGGAGAGTCTAGATGTTAACCATTTTGAAGATACATGTGAAGTCATGGATAACGGTGATGAGCGAGCATGTGCCTACCATGATCCCTTGAAGACAAAGAAATTTAACATTGGTTCTGAAGTAGAACCTAAGAAATCTATCATTAGGTATTATTGTCAGAGAAAGAGGTTTCTAATATCATTGACCTTTTGTGGGAGTTTAAGGACTTGTTCCCATGCAGGTACCATGAGTTCAAAGGCATTCACCATTCCTTAGGGGAAATGCAGATCATGTTGAAGGAAGGTGCACACCCAGTTTGAAAGAGACCGTATTAAGTGATTCCAAACTTGTGCATATGGGTCAAGGAGGAGATAGACAAGATGATAGCATCATGCATCATTGAGGCTATAGAGGAATCAGAATGGGTGATTCCAATGGTCATAAGCATTAAGAAGGATGGAAGGATAAGCATCTGTGTTGATTATAGGAACTTGAATGTAGTGTGTGTCATTGACCCTTTTCTAACCCCCTTCACTGAAGAAATTTTGGAAGGAGTAGCCGGGCGCGAGGTCTATTCTTTTATGCGTGCGTTCTCAAGGTACCACCAAGTTAGAATTACAAAGGAAGACTAGGAGAAGACAACGTTCGCCACTGAATGGGGAAGTTTTTCCTTCATGGTCATGCCTTTTGGGATGAAGAATGCGCTTGGAGCTGGCAGTTGTTCTGTTTCCAAGCTTTTCCACACAGTGATGGAATTCTACCTGTAAACATTGACCATCAAATAGCAAGGCATGTGTGCAAAGACTACGGAGGCCTTCCCTTAGCCCTCAAGGTGATAGGACAGGCCATGGTGGGCATCACAGACTTAAGCGAATGGGGATTCACATTGAAGAAGTTGCAGAATGCGGAGAAATATGGCGAAGTTACAGACAAGATCTATGGTAGGTTGAGAACGAGCTATGATGGTTTGGCAGACACTGACATTTCTTTGCAATCGTGGTTTCTTTACCTCGCTGCCTTCCCAGAAGATGTAGTCATCATGACTACATATGTGAGTAAGTTGTGGATTAGAGAAGGGTTTGTGACGGGACATGATCCTCTCCAAACAAGAGAAAGATTCATCAATTTGTTAGCGGTACGTGGCCTCATTGAGCTAGTCCTTAAGGATTTAGATGGAAGTGTGCAATGTTTCAGGGTGCATGACGTCTTGCTCGATTTGGTGCAACAAATTACCGAGCAAGAAGAAAAAAGTTTCTTTCGTGCCGGTAGAGATTTACAAGAGTTTCCAGCTGATCACTGTTCAACACACGTCAGAATTTCATTGATGCGCAATACTTTGAGTAATGTTCCAAACACATTCAGATCTTCTCATATCTGATCCTTGTTAATGGGTGGCAATCTTGATTTGAAAGGAATTCCCCAACAGGTGATTGGGAGAATGATTTCTCTGAGGGTGTTGGATTTGTCTCGGACTGCCGTCCTGTCTTTGGCAAAAAGTATAGGATGTTTGAAGCATTTAATTTTCCTCAGGTTAGTCTCTACATGCATCAAGAGACTACCCAATTCAGGCTGTGATCTTAAAAACCTTCAAATGCTCGATCTAAATAGCTCTCATATAACCAAACTCCAATCCCGTATTTCTAAATTGACTTCATTAAAGCTTTTGGACATTGAAAATTGCCAACATTTACAGTCCATACCTTGTGGGATCTCACAGCTTACGTCTCTTGAATACCTGAGAATTAATGATTGTCCAAATGCATGGATAAACAAAAGGCGGAAGAAGTGCAAAAAACATCAACTCTCAGTTAATGATTTGGGCTCCTTAAAACACCTGAAAAGGTTGGCGCTTGAAAAAAATGGCGAAATCATTCTAAATGGAACCATGGGAAACATGAAGCACATGGAGTTTATGTGTTTGGGTCTCTCAAACATGGAAAGCCTGCCCCATGACATGATTGCCATGTCAAAATTGACGTAACTCTGGTTAAAATGCCCTCAATTACTCTGAATAGAAAATTCTTTTTGTGGATTTCAACATCTAGGCTATATTACTTTGTCCTCATGTATCGTGTTGAAACAACTGCCTCCCTTGCACAAGCTTGCGAGCCTTAAACAAATGCAAATCATTGCTTGCCCTAACATAGAGAAGTTACCAGAGGAATTTGGCGAGAGGGGAGCATTTCCTACGCTGGAGGTATTTTCAATGGTCAACCTGGAGAAGCTAGAGGAGCTGCCAACAGTGGAGGAAGGAGCTATGCCTTTACTTAAAACGTTAACAATAATGAATTGTGAGGCATTGCAGATGTTGGCAAAAGGTTATTGGAGTTTGCAGAGCTTGGAGAAGATAAGAATATATGGTTGCTCAATGGTTGAGAGAGCGAGGGAAGAAAACTTAAACGAAACACTGAGAAAGGTTCAAACAGTAACGTTATGTACCCCAGATACTCGAGCATTGCAAGAACACTTCCATGAAATGGTCGACAGGATTGAAGATATTCTTTACAATGAATTTTGGAGTAACGAATTGTTTCAATTTTTGTACCGCATTTACTATAAAGTTAAGTTTTAGCTCCAGAATATATATCAATTTAAGTCCACATTATATGAACAAAGGTGCTGGAATGTTTTTTTACTTGCTTTTAATATTGGAGTTTCCAAATTTTTGAAATGAGATTAATTACTTTTATAATCAAACATTTAAAACAATCATTTTTATTCTTTAAATAGTGTACTCAAATTAAAAATTTATCTTATTGTTATGAGCTCTTACATGTTAGGTACATATAATTCTCAAAATTTGTTCTCGGCACAATCTTTTATTACTTGATATCTCTTGAGATTGAAGTATTTGTAAATGTAATGTTTATATGTATTTGTTCTATCATATAGTAAGTGATACAAAGCATCTGCAATAACGGTGTCATCTTTTTTGCGCAAGACAAAGGATTAAATAAATATTGTTTTACAAAAACATTATATATATATATATAAGCATTTACATTATTATGTGTTTTTATAATATAGGTTTTGCATTAGTACAATGATGAAAATTGTAAGCACAATAAAAAGTAGAAAATACTTTAGAATAGGAAAACATGGTATATTAAGAATTAATTTCAACACATATGAATCACTGTGAATTTGATAATAAAAATTTTGTTAATAAAATATATATCTGATAGATCAAAACGTAGCAGACATTAACTCCTAAAATCATCATAATTGACCAAGCATCTACAACCACACCTAAAAAGCTTCAAGCATATATTTATCACCGTCCTTATTCAATGGGCAAAATAACTCTTTCATGTGGCTCACCCGGTCTCACGGTGTGTAAATCCCTTAACCTTGGAGAATAAAAATAGTCTATTGGGATCGATCACCTCCTTCAACTTTCCGCTCTCAATGAAATTCAATAGTTTTCCTAGGTTGCATTTAGTGGGTTTGACAAGCACTGACTTCACTTTGGGATGCAAGGGAAATGATGAGCCATGTCTACAATTTACCCTTCTCATTTGCAACCACATGATACTTGAACAACTCCAATAGTATAAATATCTACTAAATTTTAGGGTGTGGTTTCAAACCCACCTCAATAGAAATAAGAGGAAAGAAATGAAGTAAAAAAATATGGTTTCAAAAACAAAATCCAATTTCTTTGGCAATTGATTATAGACATGCTTTGTGTAATCTGGCACTTGATCTACCCCGAGATTTTCACAAAATCAAGTTTCCCCATGATCACAATAGTTTCAATTCTATAATCTTTGTAGACATGTGTTATTGGTTGAATGGCCAGGTATCCAACTTTGCCAATGCCTCCCACAATTAACACACTCAATACTTTCTAGAAATTGTTGTGGTTAATAGAACAAGAGGAAATTGATGGCTTCTTCAAAATATAAATTGTAGAAAGCACTTGCTCACCCTCTTCACCTCTTCTTCCTAAGAAATATGAAGAAAATATTGGATTTTTATCATAAAGTTCTTATTCAAGTGTATAGAAAATAAAATTGTGGCCCTGAATTTTCATATTAAACCAAACTATATAAATTTTTTTGGAGAGAATCAGAATCAAATATTAAATGTTTTTTTTGCCTGCATACTGATAGCATCTCAATTCCATTACAAGAGGGTGACATTGGATGCTTTGATTGGTTACAAGATGACATTAAAAGGTTACAAAATCACAAAAAGGTGTTATGCATTTTCTTAGGCATCACTTCTTGCAGCATGCATAAATATAACATGCCCGATACAGATCCTCACCTATAGAAAAATTATATACTCCTTGGAATGGATTGTGCCTCCTTTATATGCGATAGATTTCCTCGCCCATGGTGGAAAACAACAAAGGGCTCTAAAACTCTTGCCCCTTTGATTCCAAGCCAACACTACATGCATGATGATATATCTTTTTATTCACATTTATTTACAATTATAACCACTATATTTACTTATACTTACACCCACTTTCAACTCCACATTTATTTGTATTTATCACACTTGTTCACCCTCCAAATGCATTTACGAAGGGTGTAACATCCCGCTAATTAATCTTTTATTTTGACATTTAATTATTCAAATAATTATGAATAATGGGAAAATGAACGTTTATTCGAAAAATAAAGTGTTAAATTTGGATGACGGCAATTAGTCATCTAAGTACTCAATTAAAAATTAAGTACTTAGATAACTAAATGCTGCTTTTATTAATATAAATACTATGAGGTGGTACTATGTATTATATCATGTATAGTTTTTTGTTGAGCGTCAAGTTGATTAGGATGGTGTAGTCCTTAATCAATATGGTCATCACACAACAATGATATTATGTTAACGCCCATATAGACTTCCTAAGGCAACTTGCACTATGTGTTTTAACAAGGCTTGGAATAATGTATGTTACACTGGGATATTGGTATTATTGTTGCGTGAATCATTTTGAGTTGGCATTTGGAGGTAATAACACTAAGGCTTAAAATCCTTGGTAAATGGATATGGTAACATTAAATTTTATGGTATTATTTTTTAAATGGTATAAAGACGGGGCCCATATGGCCACACCCATCAAATGGTTGAACATTAGGTTTTATGGTATATTGAGTTTAATTTTAAATTGGTGTTGAACACCATAGTGCTTGGTTAAGATTTTAATGATTAATATATATCCACTTTAGTGGACAATCCACACAAGGGGGGACTGGTAATCATTTATTTGAATATTTAATTTGTAAAACAAGGAGATCCCCTCCCATGAAGTCTTGGGCCTCCATTTTCCATCCACTTGGAGGGAGTAAATGCAAGGCACAATTTTTGGAATGTGTGGAAGAATGGGGGAAAACTGCAGTGTGGTTTTAGTTGCATGGAATTCGATGGTTTTGAGCTCCAATTATGGGGGACACTCTACCATTTATTTTTCTCTGCATGTGTGGAATCAATTTTTGTTGAGAAACCCTCTATCTTTAAAGAGGAATGCAATGTCAAGTCAGATTCTTGGCACTCATGATAGTCAATAGGATATTCAGAGAGCAACTAGAAGCAAAAATGCAAGTACAAATCATTTACAGGCAAGGGGTTATTCTATAGCTTACTTGATGTGCCAAAATTAGCAGGAATTTGACAAGGTCATAACTTGAGCTCCGGGTGTCTGTTTGAGTCCGTTTTTTTTGAAACCACATGTTTCGATGAGACGAACGCAATGAAAACCTAACCTACCGATTGGGGAAAGTTTTGGCACATTTTCGGGCCCTAAATTTGCCATCTTGAGGCTGAAAATTAGGATTTAAGTTATAGTTTAGTTTTTTCTTATTTTTGGGCATTAGTTAATTTTAGTCTATTAGTTACATTATGAGTTAGAAAGTTGGCAATTCCTTTAATTTAGGGATGTAGAAGATGTGTGGCAATTTATGTGCCCGTATGAATAAGTATGCGAGCTTACTAAGAATAGCAGGTTCTAGCAAATTGCTAAAAAAAGTAATTTCAGCCACCTAGAGTAGATTTAGTTAGAGTTAGTTAGAGTTTAATTGACAACTCGAGTTGGGAGTTGTTTTCCTATTTAGGAAACATTGTAATTCATTATTCAATAATGAAGAAGGAGATTTATTTCTTTTGGAGTTCATGTTATTTGCAAAATATCAAGTTTATTTAGAATTTGGCTACATTATCTGGTATCAGAGCAGGTTCGAAGTATTTAAAAAAAATGGCAGGAAGAGGAAGAGGAAGAGGAGGCGGTATTGCCCAGATGAATAGAAATATGCAAGATCTGCAAAGACAAGTTGCTGCACTTGCTGCAATGATAACCCAGAGAGGAAATCAAGGTGGAGATGACACAAATGAAGAAGAAGTTTGTGAAGAGGAGGAAACACAAGCACCACCATTAGCTTTTGAAGAAAGGATGCTTCGAGCATTAGAAGGAAAGAATGATGGGATAAGAGTTGATGTTTCAGAGTATGGTGGTAGTCTAAAACCAGAGGAGTTGATAGACTAGTTGACTAGCATGGGAAATTTTTTTTGAGTGGAAGGCTATGTTAGAAGAAAAGAAGGTAAAATTTGCATGCACGAAATTGAAAGGTCATGCTATGTTATGGTGGGATCACCTACAGAAAGAGCAGTCAAGAAATGAGAAAGAAAGAGTTAGGACGTGGAGTAAGATGGAGAAGAATCTCAAAGATAATTTTCTCCCTGTGGATTACGCACAAACCCTTTATAGGAGGTTTCAGAATCCCAGACAGAACTTACAAAAAGTATAAGAATACACAAATGAGTTCGTTCAATAAAATGGTATGACTGTTTGGGTCTTTCGAAAATAACTGGTGAAAGTTTGTGGGATTTCAAACTTGTGTTCTTAAAACGAAATCACATGACTATTTTCTTCGTGTATGATCTTTTGGGAATGATTTATCTTAGATGTGGTTTTGATTGGAGTGGTTGGTAAATTGTTAAATGAGTTCTTTCAAGGAAATTGCATGGCTATTACTTCTCCCTTTCGTGTTGTTCTGTTTCGGTTAAATGAAAGTAAACGAATATACAAGGGTTTAAAAGAATAAATTTATATTTATATGGAAATACAATTTGTCGATAAATTTTGAGATGTTTTGGACCATGTTTTGCTTCTCTGCTGAATGTGAGTGCAAGTGGTTGACAATTGGGTTACTGTTCCATCTAGCATTAAGACTACTGGTACACATTACTTAGAAAAAAGGGGGGGATTAAAATGCTTGATTTCATTTTGTGATATGAAATATAAATGGATACTATTTATTGGCATTAAAAGAAGAAATTGAATCCACAATTCTTTTTTATTTTTATAGATGCTTTAACCTTATGCATGGATAGTTGGTGAAGGTTAATAAAATAAAGGTAAAAGTAAGTTGATGGTTCAACTGGGTAAGTTTATTTCTTGTTAATTTTATTTTGACCCGAGATCCTCATGACTCAGAGGGTTGGATAATTTGATCCATACCTTTTCATTTAATACATTTACTTCATTATTTTATTTATATTAATTAAATATGCTTTTTGGAAAATTTTAAAAGTGGAAAATACAAGGGGAAACTCTGTCAAAATTTCGTCAGAAATATATAATTATTCATTTTTATGGAATAAAATTAGTTAGATGACTTTGATGGCTTGAGAAGTATGTTGTGATAATTTTTGTTACAAAACAAATGTATTTTTCCTTGAGTGTTAGATTACCTAAATTTTTTGATTAGTTTAATATTTTTGATGTGCAAAGATAGTGGATCCGACAAAGATCGGGAACCTGAAACCTCCACCAATTACATGGTTTGCGATTGAAGAAGCAGGAGGTTTGTATGTGAAGTGTTCCTTTGGGAACACTTCACATATATACCCCACACCTCTTTCATGGCCAGCTATAAAAGTGTTGGAGGATTCTAGCTCCCTACCTTTGGTGGAAGCATTACCATTACATAATAGTTTAGTTATGTGTGACGACTAATCTAATTTATTTTTCAAAAAAGTAGTTAAGTGAATAGATTAACTTCTTGCCAGTTCTTTGAACTAAAAGCCCAAACAAAACAGTGTCGCAAATTTTGTGATGATGTATGGGCATTCTATCATAGGCTTATGAAGAACAAAGTTAGACTTAAATATTTTTATTACAGATCATTGATCCTATTGTACTTGTAAATAAAGAAATATATACTAGGTTTGGATAAGACGTCCTTTGTACTAGTCCATTTGTGGAAAAGAATCGTAATTGATAAATATGCTAGCTGATTTCTATATGTTCAAATACATTGTCGTTATATGGGTATTGGTAACTATATGGTATATTTGATAAAGTTTAGGTGCTCCTAGTTTACAATCTTACTGTTAGAATGTGTATGGATTGTAATAATAAGGTTACACACCATATCTATTTAACTCTCTAAAACAATATACAGATTATTATTATGGGTGAAGATAAAGAATAATAAGAGAGATATAATACTAAAATTGGAAGGGAAAAATGCATGATGATAATCTTAACTTTTAAAGGATTAAAATATGATCTTGTGTAACATATTGGTTCAATCTATAGTGATATGCAATGAGTAAATAATTGATAATAATCTGGTCAAGAATTCATGAGACTAATTCAATAATAGGTATGAAGGCATCTAAAAGAAGTATGGTATATTAGACTCAACTTTTAAATCAATTTAATATATTGTAATATTTAAACGTTATTAAAATGAACTTATCGTCCTACGAAAAGAAAAAGAAATGAATCCTAAGTTGAGGTTATCTCTAGCTTTGAACAAGATGTGAGATATAGTCCTAATAAAGCATATATATGACTTTGATTAATGGATAAAGAATCAAGATAAACTAAGGTATGACATTGTAAGATTAATAAGACCTAGTGGAATCTCGACTAGGCGTCTAACACATCTTTTCTATTAGAATGGTTAGTACATATGGATAGGGTAACAAAGAGATAATCACTTCATGATCTTATCCTTCTATCCACAGTAACTTGATGCGTAAACTATATTTCACTAGGTAATTGGATAAGAAATGAAGGCTATGAACCCTTGTAGGAATTGCACATTCAATGCACGTTGCAGGCTACCTACAAGTGACCCATAGGTTGTTTAATATGTTAACATATTAAGCAGTGGATTGGCCTCCCGTAGGTAGTCAATATTGAGCATTGGGGTTCCTTATACTTATGAAGTTGAACTGTTAGGAAATCAGTAAGTCTTAATAGCCTCACCTACATAAGTTTAATGAATATAGATAACTGTGATGAAAAGTTTATGAGGTGATGGGAAGACAAGTTTAGATGTTATGTGCACTCGTCTATACTAATATTACATAATACAACTAAGAAACTTTGGCCAAAGTAATGTGCTTGTTGGGTACATTATCTAATCACTGTGATTCCTCAAATCCCAAAGTGTAGGATACATGATGGAGTTTTATTAAATGAAAATCTAGGTAGACACTAGAGGACCAGTCACATGTTCTCACTACCACAGTGTGGTAAAACCAAGTGAGGCTAAGTATGAACATTCAAATGAATGCTAAGGGTGATCATGGAGATTATAGATAACTAACCCTTACAGCTGCATAAGGTTTATCACTATGTTATAGGATGGATTAATTTATTAAGACATGTTGCATAAACTAGCTTTAGCTAGTTACCCAATTTAAATATGCAGAGGAATGTCTACTTGCTATTAATTTAATATGACTTGTTGCATTAACTATCTTTAGCTAGTTATCTGATTTATATATGCAAATGGATGTCTATTTGCTGTCAAAAAAGAAAAAAAAAATCCTACTAATTTAGGTTACAAATTTTAGGTTGTTACAAAGGGAAAGAAAGGCAATGGTAAGGACATTTGTACATTAAGAAAATTTAGAGACCTTGAGATATATGGTTATGGAAATTGTGGTGTTAGCAAATAAACAAGGCAACTTAAATAAGAACATGAGAATTGAGTCTAATTAAATTAGACATGTTAAACAACCAAGAGATAAGTGTGTGATACATAACTTGCATCAAATTTATATTAGAGGGAAATGACACCAACCTATATTAGCGTAAATAACAATGCTTACTTTGGAGGTTGTCTTTTTACAATAAATCTTAATAGTTTCAACTGGAAAATGGTGAATGTTATGTAAATTATCAGATTCTGCGGTGTAAACAATTCATCTTTAAAGTTTGTGGTTAACAACACTTTTTAGAATCTGTAGCTACATATAATTTAATTAAACACCCACATCATAAATAACACCCATACTTGTCCTTTACATTACCAAAAAAATTGTGCATGTATCAAAGACTTGACATAAGACTTGACTTATATTTTCTAGAGGAACTTTTGAGAATGTCAAGTA
Organism: Taxus chinensis; assembly: GCA_019776745.2. Classification (NCBI taxonomy): domain Eukaryota; kingdom Viridiplantae; phylum Streptophyta; class Pinopsida; order Cupressales; family Taxaceae; genus Taxus; species Taxus chinensis. The sequence continues at coordinate 122,822,349 of CM034151.1, forward strand.
TTTCCAAGTAAGTAAATGAGTCCATTAGACTTTCTTATATATGTTTTAATGGATATAATATTATATAAAGGATGACATAAAGTGGATATGTTAACCAATAAAAGATATTACATTTGAGAAATTGACCGTTGGGTGGCCCTGGATGGGACTGTTTTGCATATAAGGACTGAACCATTGGATAGTTTGGTCTTACTCTATGGTTTGGTCTAGAAGTAAACAATGATGTTGTGAAATTTTGTGCATGACAATCATGAGAAGTGGACATCTTGTGACTGATTTATAATTTTTTTTAAGTGTCTAAGTAGTGTAATGAGGAGAGAAAGTATTACAATAATAATAAAGATGGACCATGATATCACAATAAGGATTGAGATAGGTGCAAAATTCACTATTATATGGATTACGTCAATAATGACATTATCAAGTGATAAGACCAAATTTAAGTATCTACAAATATGTTGGGTATGAGTTGGATGAACACCATGTTATTACTTCCATTTAAAGGAGCAAGAGAGCACTTTGGAGATAAAATAATGAGAAGATATTCTCACCCATTGAGGTGTAGGATGAACCTATGAATCATATATCTCAAAGAAAGTGATTACACACATCATGTACAAGATAGGAAATAAAATTCATAATGTGTAACATATTAATATATCATCGTATAAGTATGTATATAATAAGAAAATTTCCCCATCTATGTAATATATGTAACAACATGGTAACCACAATTGTAATATGCCCCCAATGGGAAATATATAATAAATATAAATATAGGAAAATTGTAAACAAAAAAATAATTTACATTTGTAGTAGTGTGCCAACCATATTCGATAAACCCAGATACACCAAATTGAATAGAGGTAACCTTTGCCTTCCATCTATCCTAATGTGATACCAAAATCAGGGTTAATTTAAATAAGGTATCAAACAATATGTGTATTAATTAACTAATATTCTATTACAATCAAAATAGTAAGAATAGAGATCCTAATTCATATTCATATAAATATGATAAATTACACTAACATTTATGAGCTAGCTAAGAATGTAAACCTAGGGTAGAGAGAGGATTGCAATAATTTTTGATTGAGATAAGTTAAATGTGTTATAGAAATGTGTAGGAAAGATGTGTAGGCTATCATCAAGATGTTTTGAAAATCTTGGAATGTGCTTATACAATCTAGAAAAAGCCACTTGTCCTTGAAAAATTCACCCGGGTGACTTTGTCTACTTTCATTGGATTCATCCTTTAGACTATGTGTTTGAATTTGTATTTTGGTAATCTAGTCCTCTATGTATGTAGTTCCATCCTTTATGATTTAATTTCCACTATCACACTTATACATCTGAAAAGGATTCTTATTTATTCTACTTTTCTTAGGACCAAAAAAGGGTTTGTCTGATCTAGTTTATGTAGTCCTTATCATTCCTGCATAGAAATAATTTGGAAAGGCATACAAAATTTGTAGTTCTCCACTCAGTGAATGTGTGCAAGATGTATATCACAACGTGTTTTGGAAATAAATACCATATTAGGAGCTTTTACACTCAAAAATGTTCTTTTGGATGGGATATAACTTTAGAAATGACTTAGGGAAACTTTTAATTACATTTCTATACATAAATCTAGTTGAATATGCTTGAGATGATGATTTTGCAATCAGATGATTTGTTTTGATCTCCTAGGTATCCCAAATATGTGACGTATGAGGCCCTTTTGAATGTGATTATATATGTGAATCTTGCGACAATATTTCCTTCTCATACAACACATAATTAACTAGGGTAACTTTCAGACTTGAAAATGTGAACATCAAGTATATTTAGGACGAATTCATTTTCTTTAGACAAGGTTAGACAAGTGAATTTTTCCTACAAGGTCGATTTTATCTATGCACAATGTATAATGCATTCTGTTTATTGGAAAATGTGGCCAAATGTCTAAAGATGTGTCTTTTATTATGAGAATGTGGTTTTGAATGGTCAATGATGGATACCAATATAACATAGTGTCCAATAGTATTTATTAAAGAAGGTAAGTGTAAGAACCATACAATTTATTTTCTAATAATTTATGGGTTGAGCTAAATGTTGAAATTAATTTCCTAATGTTGATAGGTCCATATTTAGGTGCATCTACATTTTCTCCCATTTTTTAATATAGTAATTGAAAGTTGTTGGATTATAATATAAATGAAACAAAAACCTCTTGTAAAGCCACATATCACATGAGATCGAAATGTGTGTGTTACTTTCCCCTTCATATGTATAGCCATTAGCAACATATTGTCATATATTAGACCTTGGAGCCATTAGGTAGGTGCACATCCTTGTACTCCAAAAGGCATAATTTGTTTCATCAATCAATGGAGCCTTGTTTGAAAAGAAACCTTCTTCACTTTCAATGTGTGCTTTTGAGATCAACCTTCAAGAGGTTCGACTGTTCATAAGGAACGCACTCTAATACCAATTTTAGAAAAAACACTTATACTAAGAGGGGGCGAATCAATATTATCCATTTTTATTATTTAAACTTTAACAATCATAATTAGCAAAAATTACACAAGATATAACAATTACACAACACAATATTTATGTGGAAACCATTTCAGGAGAAAACCCATAGAGAAAAGGTTGTTTGGAGCTACTATCCAAATCCAATCATAAAATTAATTATCTTACAAATGTTTGTGGGAACCAACCTACTAGAGACACCAATCCCCAATGTTGAACATCAAATCAACTATGATTTGTGAGAACCAACCCACTGGAGACACCAATCCCCAATGTTGAGCACCAAATCAGCTATGATTTATGATGAGCACCATCCTTAATGATGCGATTGAGGCCGAGCTTAACACTCTTTCTCGTAATATTAAATTTGATGATGATATTGAAAGATTACTCCTTGCTCAGCAAAATCAAATTTCCACTAGCATAATAATTATGGCCTTTGCACAATCTCACCTGAACAAAACTTCACTCAATGTTTTATTTGTTCTTCCATAGAATCTCATGCTGCTATAGATTCTTCTCCTTTTGTTGACATGCATACTAATGTTATTATAGATCATGTGCTTGGTGACATGTTTACTTCTATAGATGAAAAAAATCTATTTCTAAAGATGCACATGAACATGTACATGATGTTGTTTCCACTCATAGTCAAGATGAATCTAAAGCTTTATCTCATGCTTCTTTTATTTCTAAAAATGCTTCTAATGATTCCAATAATATATCTCATGCTAATGATAGTCTAGAAGAAATGATTTCTTGCGAGAATTTGACTATTAGTGATATGGATTATATTTCTAATCATGAGCATGTTAGTGAGGATGTTATTTCTCTCAAGACCACTGAATGTGACTTTTTCACCCCATTTTCTTCTACATTTGAGATTGCTTCTAATGTCATACATGGTCATTCGAGTCCTCTCATTAGTACACCTCTCATTATGAATTTTTAGTCCACATCTAGTGTTCCTATAGAGCCTCCATGTTCTCCACCTCATGCTTTTACTCCTTCCATCAGCGTGCCTCTCATAGTATTGTCGGAAGTTCTGTCTCGCATTCCTATAAAATCTCCATGTTCTTCATCTCCTCACACATCCACTATTCCTTCTCAATTTCCAATGATCACTCATAATGGCAAGCTTCAACCGCTCAATGTTCCTCTTTTTTCACTTACCATTCCATCAAATGATATCTTATCACTCATGCATGTTTTTGGCTAGTTGCAATCTCAAGTCCAATCTCCCACTCTAGAAAGAAAATCCTACTATGATTCCATTGCCAATAACTCCCTTCATGGAAATCCTATCCTAAATAAAATTCATAATTCAGCTTTTCCTAAGGATTTTTTCATGCATACCTTCTCTTGTTTCAATGGTATTGGTAATCCTTATTTGCATCTCAAGCATTATCATCTCGCGATGACTTCTTATTCTAAAGATCGATTATTACTCAAAGATTTTAATTATAGTATTTTCAATGATGCTCTCCAATGGTATATGCATTTTCCTTTTTGGTTTATTAGCACATATTATGATATGGATTATGATTTTCTTAGGAGATTTATACTTTAAAATGGTCCTAGAATTACTCATGATTGCCTACCTAGCTTGCATCAAGGAAAGAAAGAGCCCATTCTAGATTATATTTTATGCTTCAATTCTTGTATGCATTAATTATTATTTCATCATGTTGATTTAGAAAAGTAATTTATCTTTTGTCATGGCTTGATTCATGCATTTAAAGAACAATTACAATATGATACATGTGAATCATTTATGCTTTTGTGCTAAAGAGTTATTGATCTAGAACAAGATTTTATTGTTGAATGTGTTATAGATCCTCCATCTATTGCTTTTACTCCTTCATCATCTAAGGATTCTTCTCCTCTTCTATATTTTGAGTGTCCTCATAGGTCTCCATCCCCTCCATCTCATAAGCATATTTCATCTCCGTCACTATGTCAGTTTACTCACTCACCTCCTCCGCGTCGGTCTCCATCAAAGACTCTCTTACCTCCCACTCGTCATCTATTGCAATTATCACATGTAATCTAATTTATAACGACATGTAAATGCAATAAATAAATGCATTAAAGAAGTATGTAAATGACCTAAAAACTATGAAAAGGGAAATGCTAACCCTAATGTGTAAGAGAGAAGGGGAAAGAACTCAACTGAATAGAAGATGCTCGTGGGACTGTGTCACAGAGGTAAATAGAGAATTTAGAAGTAGGAAAGACTGTGCAAAATCCCTGAAAAGGATGGATCTAGGTTGTCTATCTGGACTAGAGTTCCTGGAGAGGGACTAGGGAACCTATGGGCACTCTGGTCTGCAAAATAGGCACCCTAGTTTGTGAAAAAGATACATATATGAGTTCACAGGTTTGGTAAGTGGTCCAAAACCCTCGTTGTGTGTCACATTAAATCTGCTACATTGCACTAGATGTCGTTGATAATCCAAGGTGAAGGAAAGACCTGCAAATGACCAAAGAGAAGTATTAAAACCCTAAAAAGAGAAGAATGAAAATGAATGGGTCGGATTGACCTCAGCTACCATAATAGTGGGATTACTAACTGAGCACTACACTACATTTCAGACCCAAATGTAGTTCTGGTGTGTGTTTCCATCATGTTCCTCTAGGTGCTCTTGTGCTAGTCACACTTTTTGAAGTGGTAGACAATAACTAGATGTAGAAAATGTAATAGAGTTTGTGCATGGAATATAATAAAATCCTCCCCTTATGCTTGTGTGATGCATATGTCCTAGCCTTGTTGCTTGTGATGGAGTTATGTGGATACATGTGATCTCCAATGTAATAGATGGATACAACTCTAGATGAATGATAGTAGTGACTAGTGTTGGGTCCCTCATTATGGTCTCGTAACTTTATATTTATTGGTTTCTCTTGATCTAATTTCGTAATTAACCCTGAAATGGCCAACCATAAAAAAGATAAAGATCTAAAATGGCTAGAAAGAGCCCAAAAAGTGGAGGGAAAGTGCAAAAAGGATTAGGGCGCCCTTGGTGGGACCAGGGTGCCCATGGATGCCCTAGTACTAGCTTGAGTGCCCCAGTCAAGGCTAAAATAACATAAGATGACCAAAACACAATGGGCATGTAGGTGTAAAAGGTTGGGAATGATGAAACGAAATAAAATAAGAAGGCCAAAATACGGGGGTTAATTAGTACTTTCTTTAATCAAAAACCTTCTAAATATTAGTATGATACTGGGACTAAATAATGTGTAAAGTACATGATTTTGTGACTACATTTTTCCCCCACTTTATGTTGGTGAGCAGAAAGCTCGGTAACATAAAGTAAATAGAGATGCATACCTGATTTCCATGGAGATTGTAGTAGAAAACATGTTGATGGACTAGACACAACGTGTAATGACAAAAGGATGCTGGAGCATGGAAACTAAAGATGAAAATGTGCAAAAATTTTGATGAGAGTGAACCTAGGGTGGAGACGTGTGTATAGCTAATGTTGTATGTGATATACCTACATGATTAGTATGGTGTGTGCTATCACAAAGTGTTGTTTTTGACACCATTGTTGTTGCCCCCAATTTGACTACTTGTTTCTCATATGGTCGAACCTGCAAGGAGAAAATGATCAAGTAGTCAAATATGTGTGTATGTATGTGTAAAAATGCAATGTAGAAGATGCATGTAAAATTATGTCAATATAAATATGCAAATAAAAGAGAGTAAATGGAACATGTGTACCTGATCCATGTTGAGAAAGAGAGTGTAGAAAGATATCTTGTACTACGAGTTTTTTGGGTGATCTCACACCACCCTGGCTGAAGAAGTGCAGGGAGAAAGCTGCATTATTCTCCTTCCTGTAACTGTTTCCCTGAATGTGTGTGAAGATATCTTTGTACCTCTTGGTTTTCTAGGAAATCTGAAGCCACTAGATGGAGTAGTGTAGGGAGGCATATCCATTGTAACCTTCAAGCCTATAACTACTTCCCAGAATGCTAAAGACAACCATGTCCTATAAAAGCTACCATGTATGGGATTTGTAGACTGGTCTGAACCCACTCATTGTATATAACTAAACCAAACCGGTGTAGAATCTCTATGTAGTGTGTAGAAAAACCCCAAATGATGCCCCCCTCTTTGGGGGCAAATGTGATGTCGCTGATAGGAGAAAAGTGGCCCCAAAAGAGGACTAACCTCATGAACAATGAAACTATGCCTTGTAGGGGGAAGGGAATGCGCTTGGTAGAAATAAAGGTGTGCATAAAAAAGGATTCCTAGCCAAATACAAGTGTTAGTACAAACAAGCATGTATATAGAAAATAGTGTATAAGCTACGCAAATAGTTCTGGTGTGTGTGTGTGTGTGCGCGCGCAAAGCGCGCATAAAGTGCCCTAAATGCTCTTGTCCCAATCATACTTTGTGAGATAACGAGCAATAACTAGATGCAAAAAATGCAAAAGAATGTGTGCATGGAATATAATAGAAACCTCCCCCAATTCTTGTGTGATGCAGATGTCCTAGCCTTGTACCTTATGATGGAGCCATGTGGATGCATGTGATCTTCAATGCAATAGATGGATGTAACTCTAGATGGATGATAGTAGTGACTAGTGTTTAGTCCCTCATTATGCTCTCATAACTTTATATTTATAGAGGTCTCTTGATCTAATTCGTAATTAACCCTGAAATGGCTAACCACCAAAAATATAAAGATCTCAAACAATTAAAAAGAGCCCAAAAAGTGGTGGGAAAGTGCAAAAAGGATCAGGGCGCCCCCAGTGGGACCAGGGCACCTTTGGGTGCCCTAGTATTGTCTTGGGCACCCCAGTTAAGGATAAAATAACAGAAGATGACCGAAACAAATTGAGCATGTGGGTGTAAAATTTCTGGAATGATGAAATACAATAAAAGAAGATGGCCAAAAGATAGGGGTTAGTTAGTAATTTCTTCACTCAATAACCTTCTAAATAGTAATATGAGACTGAGACTACATAATGTCTAAAGTGCATGATTTTGTGACTACATTTTGCCCCCACTTTATGTTGGTGAGCAGAAATATCAGTAACCTAAAGTAGATAGAGATGTATACTTGATGTTCATGAAGATTGTAGTAGAAAACATGCTAATGGACTAGACAAAGCATGGAATGACAAATATGATAGAACGTGGAAACTATAGATGAAAATGCACAAAAAAGTGATGAGAGTGAACCTAGGGTAGAGACACGTGTGTAGGTGCTATTGTATGTGATGTAGCTGGATGGTTCGTAAGTGAAGTGTGTTGCATCAAAGTGTTGTTATTGACTCTATTTTTGTTGTTTCCCCCATTTAACAACTTGTTTCTCATACAACTGGACCTGCAAGGAGAAAACGATCAAGTGGTTATATATGTATATATGTATGTGTAAAAACGTAATGTAAAAAGATGACGCCTATGTATGTAAATGTAAATCACAAATGAAAGAGTGTAAATGGAACATGTGCACCTGATCCGTATCGTGAAAGCGAGTGTAGAAGGATATCCTATATTGCTAGTTTTTTTAGCGATCTCATGCCACCTTGGCGGATGAAGTGTAGGGAGAAAGTTGCATTATTCTCCTTCCTACAATTGCTTCCCTAAAAGTGTGTGAAGAGATCTCTGTATGTACTAGTTTTTTGGGCAATCTGACGCCACTGGCCGAAGTAGTGTAGGGAGGCACACCCACTACAATCTCCAAGCCTATAACTTCTTCCCAGAATGCTAAGGACAACCATGTCGTGTAAAAGTCATTATGTATGGGGTTTGTAGACTGGTCTGAACCCACTCACTATATATAACTAAATTGAACAAGTGTATAATCTTTGTGTAGTGCGTAGAAAAATCCCAAATGATGCCCCCCTCTTTGGGGACACATGCGACGTCACTAATATGATAAATACGACCCTAAAAGTGGACCAACCACATGCAATTTAAAAATTTTCCCTGCAGGGGGAAGGGAATGTGCTTGGTAGAAACTAAGACACACACAAACAAGAATGGCTAGCGAAAAACAAGTGTTAGTATGAAAAATCAAGCACGTAAAAGATAGTGTGTAAGCTACGCAAACAATGTATAATCTACCAAACAAAACAGTAAACAGAGAAGAAGACAAAGTATATCTCAAAAGCGGGTTACAAATATGGGACGTCACTCATGATGTCGCAAGACATACAAATTCCATCATGGCCGCAGAAAAAAATAAGTGTGCACACCAAACATAGGGTAAGGGCCACATACAAAAGCAAACAATGACAGATAATGTAACAAACAAGTATGGAAGCAAATATCCGTGTATTACAAATTATGCACATGAAGCACCCGTTAGCATGTTATAAAGATAACTAGTATGTCAAAAGCATTTATAACCAAGTAATGTAAAGTGCTAAGTATAAAATGAAACAATAACACCTAGAAGAGACGAATGTGGATGCCCCCAACGACCAGTGTCAGAAGGGTAGAAAGTGAGCATCCATGCTGCATGTAAGAGACTTGTGTCTATGATCACAAATATAAAAATACATGAACACACATGTGTGGATGATATAGATAAATTACATACAAGTAATCTAACTAGAATGTGTAATAAAGTGACCATGAACAAGAAAAAGTAAGCAAGGGTAAGAGAAAACAAAATATGCAGTATGTTGTGGATGGATAAAATGGAATGCAAAATGGAGTGATAAGCGCTGCATGCCCCCAAGTGAATGGAAGTGTATGCAACAAGGTTCATTTGGTTTTCCCCCACATCAGTCAAGAATGAACCGTAAACGAGAGTGCATCATCAGGAAATGGTCAAATAGTGTGTGTTGTGTATAACACGTTATGATGAATGTGTAGGTGTAGTGATGAGATGTGACCTAGCGATGATGTGTGCATGAACCCTATAGTTGAAGCATATATCACTTAACGTATAAGTGATGATTTATCCTAAGTGTATAACACTATAAGATGAATGGATAAGTGATGAACGTATAAGTGATGATTTAGCCTAAACATATAACACTATAAGATGAATGGATGAGTGATGATTTAGCCTAAGCGTATATCACTATGAGATGAATGGTAAAGAAGTGGTGATGTAACCTAAGGTGTATACCACTACCAAATGATAGGGGGGTGATGATTTAGCCTAAAGTGTATGTCACTAACCTAAAAATGTCAGGGTCCATTTGATTTATAAACCCTTGGCAATCAAGTATGGACAGATGAATTAAAGTGTGTCATAGGGTAGAGAGTGCAACACATAGAAGAAAATGTAGGATATGTGAAGAGTAGATGACCATGTAATGAGTAGAAATGCAATGCATAGTGTGGTAGGTAATATATGTAGATAATAATGTAGTATATAAGATGAGTAGTATATGATGCTAAATGCATGGACAATAGGAGTGTGAGATGAACATTAATATGATTATGATGTGTAAAGTATGTAGGATATGTAAATGTGCAATGGTCAAAATGATGTAGTCTAAATGTAGAATGTATGATGTAAGGTGTAAGACATATGACACGAAACATGTGGAGAAATGTAGTATGTAATCCCTATTGTGCAGTGTGTGGGGTTCATGTGTATTAATCCCTCAACAGTCGAGTGTGAACCAAAGCACAAGAGTGTGTCATCGGGTAGTGGTCAATGCTAAAATGTAGGGTGAGTATGCCTATGATGATGTATGAAAATTCAAAAATGATTCACGCGTAGATGCTAAGGCAAGTGGGGGGATGTATTAGATGTTATTCCCCCCAAACATGTACATAGGAATGAACTATCCAATGATAGTGAAGAATGCAGGTCCTTCATCCGATGTATGTGATGACGAAAGCGTATGACTATGGGCTAAAAGTGATGGTATAGTAGACAAACATTGTACTGGTGAATGAAGTCTATGTACGTGTGAAGGATAAACATAAGATGAAACTCGTGGCATAGTAAAAAACATCGGTGATGGAGATATATGTAAGGCTGAGTGCGAAGGTGATGAAAACATGCGTTGGATAAACTGAGGTGGTGATCTACGTCGAGATGCAGTAACTGTCCTAGGAATGGGTCTATACCTATGCACATGACTAAAAAAGTGGTGAGGTCGTATAGGTAATGTAAAAGTAGGTGAACACGGCGTAGATTGTGTTTTGAGTAATATAGAGTGTGATGCGCTAGATGAAGTAGGTGGTGTGATAGCCATTGTGTAACAAGATGATGACCATAAAGTAGAGGGAGGGACACCGTTAATAGAAATAACATGATTATTGTGAACAAATTTGAGTTGCAAATGATTTAGAGAAATAATAGATTGAGAGTGACGAATCCAATTGAGACTGAGAAGCATGTCACATCCGTCATCTGGGTTTCCAATGAGGAAAGACACAAGCATTGTAAGAGGGCTGACTGTAACATGTAGTTTGACAACAACAAAGGGTTTGTTGAAAGGGTGCTCAATTTGTGAAGGAGGATAACCAATAGTCTTGAGAAGTGAAATAGAACATGCACTAATGGGCCATGAGGGGTTGACCTTAGTGTTGGTAATGAATGTCAAGACAATAGATGCCTTAATATGTAGATGATTAGATGTAATGTTTGCATGATAATTGTGATTAGATAAAAAGATAACTCGCGGTGAAGCCTCAACACTTGTAACTAAGAAATCCATAGCTCCCGATCCAAGAGGAGGTACTACGTGATATGTGTGATTGACAGAAGAGTCAGATGTCTTTTTGTCATGTTGTTGAGATTCTTTTTTATAGAGCTTGTGTTTACCCTTGTCGGTGGCTGAGGCAGAGTTAGTAGACTCTGGAAACTGTAGTTTGTTGTCATCAATTATATCTTGGATGATTATACAGATTTTGAGACATCTATTTGTAGAATGTCCTACACATCGATGATAATTACAATGTAAGTGCTCATTGTAGTTCCTAACTTTGGGTCATGATGGGTCTAACTCGAGTGGTGGGGGAAGAGTAATAAGATTGCTTTCGAGAAGTTGTTTCAATATGAGATATGGATCCATTGGAAAGTTACTAAACGTGTGTCAAGGTTGTTGTGACTAAACCTCTTTAGTACGAGTGACTGTGTTAACGGTGATTTTATCGTCAATTGGCTTAGTGACAGATGGTTTGAATGGTTTCTTGTTTTGAAAATGAGTGGATGGCGAAGCCTATTCTTGATACTTAAACTTGCCTATAGATAAAATTTTATTCGCACAAAGCTTAAGAGTATGACAAAGCTAATCAAAAAAAGGAGAGGTTTCAAAAAGAAAACAATCTTGGAGAGGTGGTAAAAGACTCTGAATGAACAAGTCCTAAAGCTCAGAGTCCGCAAGTACATTTTTCATCTTAGCTAGATTGTTCTTATATCTCAAAACATAGTTAGCAAGGTGTTCATTTGATCCATGTTTAAGTTGTGCTAGCTGAGCGTAAGAGATCTTAGAGCCTATGTTGATGGAGAAATGAGTAAGGAAGGCATCAGATAGGTGTGTGAATGAAGTTATTGAGTGAACATCTATGTCATAAAACCAACACATCATATAATCATGTAGACTATGAGGAAATATTTTAGCTAAAAGAATATGATCATCGGAAAAAATCCATAAAAACAACGTGAAATGCTCTAAGATGTTCCTGCGGGTCACCAGTCCCATTAAAAATGGGAAGCTTAGGGATGAAAAATCTAGGAGGAAGCTGATAAGTAGAGAGGGCAAGTACGAATAGAGTATGAAATAATAAGGTATAATCTAAAGATGGTGATGCATGTGAAGTAGTCTACTGTAGCTTATGAATTTGAGCTTGAAGATCATGATAAAGAGAAGTTAAGTCCTGATAGCCAACAAATGAAACTTGCCATTTATGAGAAACTAAGAGCGGCATAAAATGATTGGTAGGAGTAGTAACAGAAATGGGAATAGAAGAAATAGGTGGAAGAGTAGAAGAAAGTGGTATAGTAATAAAAGAAGTGGTTATGACCGTGGAAGCATTGACTTCCTCCAAATTAGTAGCTTCCTCACAAGTCACATGTAAAAGTAAGTCTAGATCTTGTGGGTGCACAACAATATGATCATTAATGACCTTAAGATGTTCTTTAGTAAAATCAATATGAGAGTGAGCCATGGCTAAAGGAGAAGAAACTATAGAATGGTAAAGTATGAATGAAGAATCTAGAAGCGTGAATGATCATGTTGGGTTCACCAAAATGATCAACTAAAATGTGGGATATGTAGTATAGTTAATCTAAGCTATGAATAATCATAAACGTAGTAAATAAATGTAGTAAAGAAGTATGTAAATTACCCAAACAACTATGAAAAAGGAAATGCTAACCCTAATGTGTGAGATAGAAGAGTAAAGAACTTAGCTAAATAGAATATGCTCGTGGGACTATGTCACAGAGGTGACTGTGGAAACTAGGAGTAGGAAAGACTGTGTAGGAGGCATGAAAAAGATGGACATGGGTTGATTCTTTGGACTGGAGTGCCTGGAGATGGACTGAAGCACCTACGAGAACTCTGGTCTGCCAAATGGGTGGCCTGGTCTGTGTAAAGCTTTGAAACCGACATTTACAGGCTCGGTGGATAATGCAAAACCCTTGTTGTGTGTTGCATCAAATCTACTGCACTACACTAGATGTCACTGATAATCCAAGGTGAAGGAAAGACCTGTAAAGGACCAAAGAGAAGTATCAAATCCCTAAAAATGAAGAATGCAAATAAATGGGTCAGACTAACCTCAATTGCAAACACAATGGGATTACTAACTGAGTGTTGCACTACATTTAAGACCCAAATGTAGTTCTGGTGCGTCCCTAAGTGCCCTTATGTCAGTCGCAGCTTGTGAAGTAGCGAGAAATAACTAGATGTAGAAAATTTAATAGAATGTGTTCATGGAATAGAATATAATCCTCCCCCTATGCTTTTATGATTAAGATGTCCCAGCCTTGTGCCTTGTGATGGAGCTGGTGTCCCCAGATTTCACCCTGAAATCTGAGACTACCCTATTTAAAAAAAAATCGTACTTTTAAAAGAGTGGGTCGTTTTGTGTTTTTATTACCAGAAAGTTTCTGTAATGTGTCAAGATATTCCCAAGGAGCCATATAAGCCAATTTCACCAAATACCCGGATGCCCAAAATTGTTATATTTTGTCGCTGGGGTTCACCTACGGAAAATTTGTATTTAATTATTCTAAGCCTCGTTTGAGGCAAAATGTGCTCCGGTTTAACCCTGTTGTGATTGTACATGTCAATTTTCTCATATACTAGTAGGGTTTTAACCAAGAATGAATCTTGGGCTTTATTTGTGACTTCTGGCAACATTTTGTGTTTTTGGTGTTTCCCGTTTCATTTTCTGTGAAATTTCTCTGGATCAATTCCTTTGTCGGTTTGGTCTGATTCTTTTCCTGGAGTATCTGGAGATCACCTATGCATGTTATGCCAGAAGGAATTTTCCACCAGAGGTCTGGTTCTCTCAGAAAAGATGAAGCCATGCACAAAAAAGCTTCATTTGGGCAGGCCGCATTTATAGAAAAAGAGGGTCTGAAATGGATCATGGGATTTTTGGAAGCAGTAGGTAGGTGGGAATTTTGTACCTGCCTAGCAGGGTACTTTCTCCCATGAAAGCAACGCCAATTAAGTCACAATGGGAAAATTGGAGGTAGCAGGCATGAGGGAATTTCTTACCTGCCTTATAAGGTAAAAATTCCCATTGTGGAATAAAAGAAAAATCACTTAAGGCATTGATGAGATTTTATTACCTGTCTTGCAGGGTAAATAATCCCATTATGAAAGTCAAACAACTTAAGTGGATCATGGGATTTTTGGAGTTGCAGTGCAGGGTGAATAATCCCATTGTCAAATGGTTTTTTAAAATAGAAATTTCTCATGCCAAAAAGTGTGACGCCTTTTGTGAAAAAAGGGCAGCTTTAAATGCATTAAATTAATTAATTTCTTCTCCAAATTTGGCACCCAAGCTTGTGGAAAAGTCAACAAAGGGAAAGTGGATAAAAGAAATTAGAATTAGACATTCTAAAATTAAATAAATATTATTTATTTAATGCAGCCCCTTCATGACAAAAAAGTGCGCCCCATTTGGGAGAAGAATAATACTTTATTAAGCATTAAATGATTTAATTAATTCCTATTTTCAGTGGCTGAGGTCAAATCTTACCGTGAAACTTAAGTTAACTAGAAGTAAAGAGTTAAAATTAAATAAATTTAAGTTATTTAATGGCAGCCATGAACATGCACAAAATAGGCGCCCTATTTGAAGAGTACAGCTTATTAATTAATTAATTAATTAATTGTTAGGAATAGGAGAGGCATTAATTAATTATAGAATGATGAGGGTTATATAAGCAAGGGCTGCCATAAGGATGAATTAATTAATTCAATAGCAAAGAAGTGCAGCCCAAACAAAAAGTGCGCTCCATTTGAAGAGGAATTTTGCACAAAAGAAGGTGTATTTACTGCTGGAAGCTTCCAAATTTGGCGCCTAGGTTTGAAGGAGCTTGATTTGTGTCTGAATAATTGTCTGCATAAGTAATACAGGTGCTGAGGTGAAGTTGGTAAAATTCATGGTTGCTTTGCATGCAAACAAAACATCAAATTTTGGGGCAAGTAGGCTTGATATATGTACGATTTTTATAATTAAAATCTGGTGTTCATGTTTCAATTGCCATCTTAGTCTGAATTAATTGCAGGAATTCATTACAGGTGCTATTATAAGAGAAAGGGAGCTTAAATAAATGTCCAATACATTGAACATATCCTCCGAATCTGAAGAATTATCCTGATCTACATCGGTTGTGAAGAATTTTGACCGAATAAAGAGAAAAAGAATTGTTCAAACAAAGATAGATACAGCCATAGCAAAGAGGGATGAAAAAAAAAGTACAAAAGAGTCATGCATCACTTCTAAGTTTGCAGACATTGGAGACATAAATCTAGGTCCGGAACCTCTTTCCAAATTGATTGACAGATCCAGAGTAGGAAAGACTTCCCTCATACGTGCAATTAAAAGCAGTGGAATCATTTGAGCTGCAACATTTCCATTCACATCACAGTTGTCAGAATTCGTCATGGAGTGTGCCAGGTCTTACCATCCATCATCTAGATCAATTTGAGATGCTGCAAGCAAAACAATAATCGGGTTTGACGCCCAGTTCATCAATTATTGTTTGAAGATTCCAGCTCGAAAGGTGGTGACCACTATTAGCATACAGGATGCCAGCAACAAATGGGAAAAGCATTAAAGTTGACTGCGTGGGCATAATGAATAGTAGATACATGAAGAAGCCCATATCTCCTTCCAAGTTCCCGAGAACTCTTCCATGCAGTCTGATCTGGTACAAGAGGTGGATGATATTGCCAAATTGTTATGTTAGGGTAAATGGCGAAGAGAATGCTCATAACTTTCCGCATATGGATGTATGCTTTCATTAGGACCATTGAAATCAACAAAGTAGATTCAATAATCAATTGGTAAGAAATCATTAGCGAACAACATTGGTGAGTAACTCTAGAACGTGAGGCATACTTACAGCTTCAAAATGACTTCCTACTTGGTGCATGCTGCAGTTTCACAAGGCATCTTCTCTAAGCTGGATAAATGTGGTGTTCTTTCCAAGGACCCTATTTTCGAGTGCTACCCACAACTTACTGTACCCGCATGAATAAAGATTACAAAGTTGTCAACGATGGATTCTTCTACGAATTCATTTGTCAGGCTGGATGATGATCTAAAGGCCAACAAGGTGAGCAAGGAAGCATGGGAAGCTGTGTCTAGGATTGGCAGTCTCTTCATTTAGTTTGCAGATTTCACATACCTCAGGGTCACTAACTTTTCTGGAGAACTAGGTAAGTTGCCCAGATATCGAATGAGAGATTGGTCACCATGGAGTTGAGCAGATAACTTGTAGAGATGCACGGCCTTCAGTCAAAATGACACAAGTCTACGAGCTTCTTCTCGATCACTGTGGGTCATTATAGCTACCAAAGCATTCATAAAGCCCGAGGAGTTGAAGCGGAAATGTTCTCTGAGTACGAGCAAGAGTTCTTCCCAGCACGACTGAACTTCGATCCATTTGGAGTGGCCAGGAAGACAATCTTCTAAGAGTACGCACATGTTCCTTCATTGGAAGATTTCTGGATGAAGTGCAAAAGTGAGTACAAGGTTAGAAAAAAATATTTCAGCAGGTTATCAGCACAACAAGTGTTTGACTTTGGATTAGCACGGATATGCCTGCAGATCTTAAAGATGATGGGCCTGTGTTACTTGACACATACCATCAGATGGGAGGAGATAGAGCTGTACTTCAGGAGAGTGTAGGGGGCTACCATACGATCGAGGAAAGGTCTACCGCCGTTCTGGTGAATACTTCAAACTAGTTGCTGACAAAGGGATATTGTCTTGATGAAGCATTGATGAATCAAATCATGGGAAACTTTAGCACAGGAGATTCCCTCAAGAGGAATCATGGAGGTGAAAGCAACAGAAGGCCTGAAAATATTAAAGTGCACTGAAGGTCTCATTAAAAGGAGAAGATCACTTCTACAACTATGATGTTAGTTCTGGCTTCTCCAACATCTAGTAATTCACCGACTGTTACACCTCAAAAGGACACTGCCATTCCTCTGTTGAATTTGGACAACATTCATCTTTTCTCCTCATCCACTTGTTCAGCGCCTCTTTCTGAAGAAACATTGAAGCTACAGATGACAGAGTTTGAAAGGGATTTGTCTTTGGATAATTCAGAGGATGGTAGCCAAAACACTGTAGCATTTTCAGATGGAGAGGAATCAAAGCGCGAGATAGTGGTACACTCAGCAACTTCTCATTCTCTAAGAAGTAATTTTTCAAAATGGTTGACTTTGTAGTTGGTTCCAGAGGCTAGAGAAGAAATCAACTTGGAGGAACATGACTTGCAGCTACTCCTGAGTCTAGGCAGAAAAGATAAAAAACCTAAAGTTGCCAGGGTATCTTTAAGGTTGATCATTGACGAGTCGGGGCAAAAGTTTGGTGAGATGTCAGTTCTGGCGGTAGGGAAGAAAGAGGATGAGCTCATGACAGAAGATATAATAGTAACCAAAGTACCCATAGGTCAAGCCACCACAGAAGGATTGAAGTAGGACACGCAGACATTGATAGATGCTCTATTCCTTAGGCTTGATAGAGAAAAGGCGGAGAAAGTTGAACGTCGGAAGCAAGTATCTTAGTTCTGCGAGATCATTGCCAAGGTTGTTAAATCTTCCACTTAGCCCATTTCAACACAAAAGTAGGTGAGTAATCATCTGATGCAGGAAATGGAAGATGCAAATAACCAGGTTAAAGTTGTCGACGAATGGAAAATTTTGATCATTTGTCAAGCTTTTGTATAACTCAGAGAAGTGCCATCTTGCCTTAAGGTTATGAAAGATGCATCATATCAGCTAAAGAAATTGGTGACACTTTTAGCACGATAGATATGAGCACAGCTGTTGAGAGTAACCTGAGTACTTTGGCCGAAATAAATAAGCTGCCGAGAGAAGTGTTGATTATGGAATAGATTGTACCTGATGGATTAGTTGACAAGGGGAAGCAGCTAGAGTTTGCAGTATCTTTCTATTTGGAGATCTGCAGGATTATGTTGAAGAGGATACAGGCACTTGAGAGTATGGCATCATATTTACCAGACAATGTCGTTACTTTCACTCATGAGGAAGTGGACGAGAACGTTACTTCATACACATGGATCATTCCGAGCAAAGTGCCTAATTCCTTGAAAGGGTATTTTCTAATTATGCAAGGGAGAATTGATGGAGCTATTAAGCCTTTAACGATGAATTCCATCAATAGACTGGTGGCATTGCAGTCAGATATTACAAAGTTCGGGCCTAGCTTGAAGGATGTGGAAGCATGTATCAGGGTATTGAACGAAGGCTTGCTGCAATTCAGGACAGAAAAATAAGTTGTGGCTAAGACAGATGGGAAGATGTTGAATTACATGTTCGAAAAGTATATCTAGTGTCAAAACAAAAAGGAGATGTAGATGTTACAGCTGGCATGTATTTCTTTTTCTATTCTTTCTTCTTCTATTTTCACGTTCCCAGATGTAATTGTAAAACTTTAACATTACTGGTTTTGAAACCATTACTTTAAGTTATGTGGAACAATTCTGTTAGTTAAGTGACAGATGTGTATAAGTTTGAATATGGATCCGGATACATGTCACTTGAAGAGAAATTAGAGGAGGATGATTGCTAGATGTTATCTTTACTTATTTTTTATGTTCTAGTTCAGTTAAGTTTCCGATTTATATTTTCCCTTCTACATTCTTTAAGTAGAAGAAGAACCTTCGAGTTAAGTATCAGAATTTGTAAGTAGCATTCTTTATGTTTTAGACTTTGTGCTAAAACTCCTGATAACCACTTGAAGCAAAGGAATACAAAGGAGCACATTTCTGGAGAACTTTGTATCACGGTGCATTTTGTTTCTAGCTTTTTATCTCAAATCTTCTAATAAACTTTGTGTTATTTTAGATCTAGATCTGGAGTTGCCTTTGCTTATATTTCTGTGTGTTGATATCTATTGGTTTCTTCTATGTGCAAGGAATCAACTCTATTATATATTGATTGGGTTGCACATCTTTCCTATTTTTTCCATGTGTTTTATAATTTCCCTTCTTCTTTAAATATTTCCTTTCTTAAACAGCTACTTACTTGTTGTAAAGTTATACAACTATGGTTCATGAACTGAATAGTTAAAGTAAAACCACCATATAGATACTTGCATATTTTATTGATAAATCTGACACGGGAGCCTCATTGGTAAATGAGGCAGATTTATCTCACGACTGCCTAGGTTTTTAGCTATGCAGAAAATATAGCCAAAAATTTTTGGGTGACTCCGCTGGGGAACAACTATCTTTTGCAGATCAAAGTTTATCTCTTGAAGATCGGAGTGTTTTCCATACAAATCTCAACCTGGTTGAACGTCCATTCACCTGATCCATGAAGACACAAGGAAGGACTGATCATTTCTTCAGACTGTAGGAGCAATTCAATTTCAATCATCATCCTCAAGTTAGAAGTCACAGATCTAGTATCTCACCAAGAAGGAGAGTGCACACTCATCCAGATCTGGATCATCTTCAACATAATCTGGCGGCTGGAATTATTCACCTAGTCTACATAAGGAGAAGACGTGCCCCACTCATCATGCAGAACCAGAATCAAAATCAGAACGAGATAGTACATGTCCCTTGGGGAGCAACGTTTGGGCCACTGAACTTGACTCCACCTATGCACGATCTACCCAAAGGATCCAGAAATAATTTTTCAAAATTCTTTAGAGATGGAAAGCAAAACCCAGATGATCATTTGGCAGCATTCTTCATATCTTGTGGGGTGATTGTAGTGGAGCATGAAGATGTCTCAGTCATACTCTTCATTGAGACTCTACACGACTTGGCTGGCGAATAGTTCTATCGACTAGCTCCTGGCACCATAACCAATTGGGTGACTATGCATGAGCAATTTCTAAAAAGATTCTAGCCTACAAAAAACGCTAGCACGTTGATTACTCAACTGACGCAGTTGAAGAAAGAGCCAAGTGAGAACATGTGGGACTTTATTGCAAGGTTCCAAAGGATTTTATATAAAATCCCCACTTTTGCCACATTGAGCGATGAAAATCAAAAGACGTTTTTTATAAACACTTTATTGCCCGAAGTTGGATATCAACTGAGAAGGGCAAGACTTGTGAATCTACTTGAAGCACAAAATGTTGCCGTGGAAGTTGAAGTGACTTGATCATGGTTGGAAAAATCAAAAAAATCATCCCAAAAAGGTGATGGAACTTCTTCAAGTACTTCAGATCCTTTGCTACAAAGATTGGCTAACGAAATGATGCAAATCAAGAAGCAAATCTCTCAAACAGGAAATGCGACCCCTTCAAGAATAGCTCATACTCAAACCTTTAACAGTCAAAATCAAAATCAAAATAGAATAGTTTGTTGCACCACAGTGGTTGACAATTGAAGCTGCTCCAAGGAATAACTTGGAAACTAATGAAGAAGATTTAGGCATTGACGAATCATTTGATGATGAAGATTTTGTAGATCCCGCTGGCAACTCCAATATTGGTTTACCTGGACTATGAATTTGACGAGGGCTATTATGAATCTTTTGAAGATTCTGATGGTCACACATTTGCGGTGTTCACAAGGTCCAAGACATGTCAAAATGCCGAAGCATCCACAAACGACCAAAGAAGAGAAAGAGAAGATCCTGGGCCAAATGTTACTATCCTGAAAAGAGGCAGCCCTCTTCCTTCTTCATTAGCTCCCAAAGATAACTATGCAAATTCTTTCAATTCGCAGCAGAGGGCCTATACGCATCTGATTGAAGCAAGTCAAGCTTTTGACATCATCGATCACATTAAAAATACCTAGGTCCAAATGTCAGAAGCTGAGTATTTAAGGGAATTTCCTGATCAACTAAATAGATTGGTCAAGTATGTGCGAAGTAATGGTCCCAACCCTCCAACAAATAATACTTCATGGGGTATCTTGTCAAGTCCAAAGATTACTCCTTCAAATAATGCAGCTGCAAGTTCTTCTCCCTCTACTTCTTCTCCTGCTACATCGGAAAGGATTTATCCATTCCATATATCATTGCTTATCAATGGATACAAAATTGAGCAATTGCATTTTGGACTTTGGAGCTTTCTAACAACGTCATGCCTGCCAAAGTAGTTGATGCCTTGGGTCTCATATTGACAAAAACCATCGGAAGATGCTATTCAATGGAAAGGCAAGTGCCTCTAGTTGGGAAAATCAAAGATGCACAGGTAGTACTTGCTTCTTTTCCAGATAAAAGATTGAAAATGAATATCCTTGTAGTAGACATCCCAGTCTCTTATGGCATGTTGTTGAGTAGAAATTTCTATAAAGAGTTAGGCGGAGAAGTCAAGATGGATTGGTCTTGTGCGCACATGCCAATCAAATGAGTTAATCAAAAGTTAGAACCTGAGAAGAAATCCAAGTACACGGTATCGAAGTCTGAGGATCCTAGATCTCAGATCTTGTTTTAGGAATTTGATCATGGAGTCTATTATCTAGAAATGGATAAAGAAGAAGTTCAACCTGTGATCCAAGAACCACGTCAACTTGACAACAAGGTTTGGTCTCTGGAATTTGAAGATAGTTGTTGTTCATTTGGATCTGGTGCAGGCATTGTTCTTATCTCTTCTAAGGGAAAGGTGCATGCACATTCCTTCAAATTGATGTTCGAAAATACTAACAATATGACAGAGTATGAAGCACTGTTGTTGGGTATGGAGCAGGCAAGAACAATGGGAATCAAGCTCTTACATGCAAAGGGAGATGCTGAGCTGATTATTAAGCAGATAAGAGGTATTTACCAAGTAAAAAAGGACAAAATTTAGCATTATAGAGATCGATTCTACTCTGTTATCCTAAATTTTTCAGCTTTCTCAGTATTTTACATCCTGAGAGAACAAAATTCTAGAGCTGATTCACTTGTGGTGACTGCAGCTTTGTTAAATCTAGATCAGCCTCCCACATTTTTTCTAACAGGGGGATTACAAAGTCGAGATGGTCTTCTACCCAAAAGTTCCTGACAACGTCCAACAATGGCAGCTTTTTAATGATGACAAGCAGATTGCGGCATTTCTCCAACAAAAGGACAACTTCGAAGAGATCTACTATGAGGGAAGCAACTCACCTTTGAAACAAACTACTGTGGGAGAAATGGATACAAATGTCTCAGGAAGTTGGGAGATTATCCAGCTAAAGGAAAATAAAATTCCTAAATGCTTGGTATCTCTTGAGGAAATGTTCGACAAACATGATCAAATTCTTAAAAAGAATGAAGAAAGTGGGGAAGGTTCTTCCTCCGATACACAGTTACTAAATTTGGGAGCCAACAATGATCCCAAGTTAGTAAATTTGGGAAAATGTTGTTCAAGGGTAGAAAGAGAAGCTTTTACAAAGCTTCTTAAGAAATACATGGATGTTTTTGTCTGGTCTTACCAGGATCTAAAAACATATCAGACTATAGAAGTTCAACATTACATCCCATTAAACTAGAACAAAAGCCTTTCAAGTAGAAGCTGCAGCGGCATAACCCTACTATTTTCGAGACTATCTTTGCAGAGATCTAGAAGTTATTAGATGCAAAGATAATTTATCCCATACATCACTTTGAATGGTTAGCCAACATAGTTCCTGTGAGAAAGAAGAGTGGCGAGATTAGGTTTTGCGTATATTTTCGCAACCTCAATCAAGCCTCATTGAAAGATAACTACCCCATCCCCATCATGGATCACACTCTGCATGTGGTCATTGGATCTCAAATTCTTTCCATGCTTGATGGTTTCTCAGGCTACAATCAGGTCAAGGTGGTTGAAGAAGATCAATACAAAACGACATTCATTACACCTTGGGGAACCTTTGCTTACCAGAAAATGCCTTTTGGTTTGTTCAATGTCGGAGCTACGTTTCAAAGAGCTATGAATTCAGCTTTTTCTCATCTCAAGGATATAAGCATAGTGGTGTACTTTGATGATCTGATAGTCTTTTCCAAGAATAGAAGCACGTACATTTCAAATCTAGAAGAAGTTTTCATACAATGTCACAAACATGGTATTTCTTTGAACCCTAAGAAATTTATCTTTGTTGCAACAGAAGCAAAGCTACTAGGACACATTGTCTCCAAGGAACCAAGATAGATCCGGAATGTGTCAAATCCATTCAGACTTTTCCATTACCAACATCCAAAAAAGGGGTTCACTCTTTCTTTGGTAAAGTTAATTTTCTCAGGAGATTCATCCTTGACTTTACTGAGCTAACCCGTCATATCTCAAATATGATGAAGAAGACACATGATTTTAAATGGAGTAGCGAAGGGAGGGAAGCTTTTGAAAAGATTAAGGAGGCCCTGTCAAAAGCCCCAGTCTTGGTTTCACTTGACTTTAGTAAAGAATTTATTCTTTACTATTATTCCTCTGAACACACCATGTCAACAATCTTGATGCAGAAGAATCAAGAGTATGTAGAAGCTCTGATTGCTTTCATGAGCATGCCTTTCAAAACTTATGAGTTGAAATATACTCCAATGGAAAAACATGCATATGCAGTGGTTAAGGCGTGTAAAGCATTCAGGTATTATATTCTTTCCTCACACACTGTGGTCCTAGTTCCAGATACTGCAATAAAATCTATCCTCGCCCAAAAAGAGTGAGGGTTGTTAAGGGGCACATGGGTGACGAAAGTTCAAGAATAGGATCTGGATATCAAACCTACAAAGTTGGTTCGAGGAAGAGGTCTGTGTGAATTGATGATGGAGATGAAAACAATAGTGCCAGAGGGAGATCAAGATTTGCCTATGGTACTTTTTATAGATCTAGTGGAAGAGTGGTACAGTAACTTGCCTATTTTCTGACTTATGGAGGATGCCCGAATCAAATTTCTCAAAAAGAGAAATGAGCTATTAAACTAAAGTCCAAAGACTTTGTTCTTTGGGATAATGGTTTATACAAAAGAGGGATTGATGGCATATTTCTTTGATGCATAGATAAAACTTGGCAGGATCAGCTCTTAAAACAATTTCATAACATGGCTTACAGTGGTCATTTCTCAACCCGAGTCACTACTCACAAGATCCTACAAGTGAGGTATTATTGATCCACACTTTTTCAAGATACTGCAGAGTGGGTATCTAAGTGCCAAGCGTCCAACACTTTGTTGGGCGTGTAAAATTGCCCGCATTACCCTTTAAACCAATTGTAATTGAAGAACCCTTCCAGCAATGGGGAATGGATTTTATTGGTATGCTCAACCCGGCCTCCAGTGCCGGCCATCACTATATTCTGACAGCTGTTGATTATTTTAGTAAGTGGGTAGAATCCATTCCTGTGAAGAACGCCACTTCCGCTGAGGTGTGTAATTTTATAAAGGAAAATATTGTTGTTAGGTTTTACGTGCCCAATAAAATAGTAGCAGACAATGCTCCAAATCTGTCTTTTGAGGAGCTAGTTGATTTCTGCTACACTCATGGGATCCAACTGGTACATTCCTCCAACTACTATACACAAGGGAATAACCAAGCTGAATCAAGTAATAAAAATTTGGTGACTATCATGCGAAAGATAGTAACGGAGAATCAAAGAACTTGGCATAAGAAGTTATTTGATGCATTATGGGCCGATAGAATTACACCAAAGAGGGTTATAGGCATGTCCCCTTTTTAGCTATTATATGGAAGAGACACAGAGCTACCTCTTACCATGGAACTGCTGGCCTTACAACTTTTTAGAGCCATGGAGGATTCTACATTCAATGATGCTATTGAAAAAAGGATAATGTATCTGACTGAATTGCGGGAGGTGCAGACTCAAGTTGCAGATAGATTGACAGAGCATCAAAAGAAGGTGAAAGTCATCTTTGACAAAAAGGCCAGGGAAAGAAAGTTTGAAGTCAATGACTGGGTCCTTTTATTGGACAAAAGAAGAGAACCAAAAGGAATGCACGGGAAATTCAATTCACTATGGAAAGGGCCTTTTGTGATTAAAAAGATCGCCAGAGCAGATAACTTCATTCTTGCTCATCAGGATGGAGTTGAATTGCCGTTGCCTTTCAATGGGCAACACTTGAAGTTGTTTCAGACATGAAAAACAAGGTAAAACCTGTATGTATATAAATAAAACTTTGTTTGTTTTTCCTTGTTTTGTTTTTGTGTTGTGTTGTTTTTGTTTGCCTGATCCCGTGCCCAAAAGACAAGATACAAAACCAGAGATGTTGGGATCTCATCTTTTCCCTTGTCATTCTGACAGAGGAAAAGATGTCCACAAATGGAGCCAACTGGTGTCCCCATATTTCATCTTGAAATCTGGGACTACCCTATTTAAAAAAAAATCATACTTTTAAAGAGTGGGTCGTTTTGTGTTTTTATTGCCAGAAAGCTTCTGTAATGTGTCAAGATATTCCCAAGGAGCCATATTAGCCAATTTCGCCAAATACCCGAATGCCCAAAATTGTTATATTCCGTCGTTGGGGTTTACCTGCGGGAAATTTGTATTTGATTATTCTGAGCCCTGTTTGAGGCAAATTGTGCTCTGGTTTAACCCTGTTGTGATCGTACATGTCAATTTTCCCATATACCAGTAGGGTTTTAACCAGGAATGAATTCTGGGATTTATTTGTGACTTCTGGCAACGTTTTGTGTTTTTGGTGTTTTCCCGTTTCGTTTCCTGTGAAATTTCTCTGGATCAATTCCTTTGCCGGTTTAGTTTGATTCTTTTCCTAGAGTATCTAGAGATCACCTATGCACATTATGCCAGAAGGAATTCACTATCGGAGGTCTGGTTCTCTCTAGAAAAGACGAAGTTGTGCACAAAAAAGCTTCTTTTGGGCAGGCCACATTTTTGGAAAAAGAGGGTTTGAAGTGGATCATGGGATTTTTGGAAGTAGCAGGCAAGTGGGAATTTCATACCTGCCTAGTAGGGTATTTTTTCCCATGGAAGCAACGCCACTTAAAATTCAGAATGGGAAAATTGGAGGCAGTAGACATGCGGGAATATCTTACCTACCTTGCAGGGTAAAAATTCCCATTCTGGAATAAAAGAAAAATCACTTAAGGCATTAATGGGATTTTATTACCTGCCTTGCAGGGTAAATGATCTCATTATGAAAGTCAAACAACTTAATTGGATCATGATATTTTTGGAGCTGCGGTGCAAGGTGAATAATCCCATTGTCAAATGGTTTTTAAAAATAGAAATTGATCATGCCAAAAAGTGTGACCCCTTTTGGGAAAGAAGGGCAGCTTTAAATGCATTAAATTAATTAATTTCTTCTCCAAATTTGGCACCCAAGCTTGTGGAAAAGTCAACAAAGGGAAAGTGGATAAAAGAAATTAGAATTAGACATTCTAAAATTATATAAATATTATTTATTTAATGCAGCCCCTTCATGACAAAAAAGTGCGCCCCATTTGGAAGAGGAATAATATTTTTTTAAGTATTAATTGATTTAATTAATTCCTATTTTCAGTGGTTGAGGTCAAAGCTTACTGTGAGGCTTAAGTTAACTGAAAGTAGAGAGTTAAAATTAAATAAATTTAATTTATTTAATGGCGGCCATGAACATGCACAAAATAGGCGTCCCATTTGAAGAGAAGAGCTTATTAATTAATTAATTAATTGTTAGGAATAGGAGAGACATTAATTAATTATAGAATGATGAGGGTTATATAAGCAAGGGCTGCCATAAGGATGAATTAATTAATTCAATAGAAAATAAGTGCAGCCCAGACAAAAAGTGCACCCCATTTGAAGAGGAATTTTGCATAGAAGAAGATGTATTTACTGCTGGAAGCTTCCAAATTTGGCGCCTAGGTTTGAAGGAGCTTGATTTGTGTATGAATAATTGTCTGCATAAGTAATACAGGTGCTTAGGTGAAGTTGGTAAAATTCATGCTTGCTTTGCATGTAAATAAAACATCAAATTTTGGGGTAGTAGGCTTGATATATGTAGATTTTTATAATTAAAATCCAGTGTTCATGTTCCAGTTTTCATCTTTGTCTGAATTAATTACAGGAATTCATTACAAGTGTTTTATAAGAGAAAGGGAGCTTAAATCAATGTTCAATACATTTAACATATCCTCTGAATCTAAAGAAATATCCAGATCTGTACCGGTTGTGAAGAATTACGACCAAGTAAAGAGAAAAAAATTGTTCAGACAAAGATAGATATAGCCATGGCAAAGAGGGATGAAAAAGAAAGCACAACAGAGTCATGCATCACTTTTAAGTTTGCAAACATTGGAAACACAGATCTAGGTCTAGAACCTCTTTCTGAATTGATTGACAGATCCAGAGTAGGAAAGACTTCCCTCATGCATGTAGTTAAAAGCAGTGGAATCATTCGAGCTGCAACGTTTCCATTCATAGCACAGTTGCCAGAATTTGTCATGGAGTGTGCCAGGTCTTACCATCCATCATCCAAATCAGTCTGAGATGCTGCAGGGAAAACAATAATCTGGTTGGACACACAGTTCATCAATTATTGTTTAAAGATTCCAGCATGAAAGGTGGTGACTACTATTAGCATACAGGATGCCGACAACAGATGGGAAAAGCATAAAAGTTGACTATGTGGGCATAATGAACAGTAGATACATGAAGAAATCCAGATCTCCTTCCAAGTTCCCGAGAACTCTTCCACGGTCTAATATGGTACAAGAGGTGGATGATATTGCCAAATTGTTATGCAGGGTAAATGGTGAAGTGAATGCTCACAACTTCCGCATATGGATGTATGCTTTCATTAGGACCATTGAAATCAATAAAGAAGATTCAATAATCAATTGGAGTGACAACATTAGTGAGCAACTCTGGAACGTGAGGCGTACTTACAACTTCAAAATGGCTTCCTATTTGGTGTATGCAGTAGCTTCACAAGGCATCTTCTCTAAGCTGGATAGATGTGGTGTTCTTTCCAAGGACCCTATTTTTGAGTGTTACACACAACTTATTGTACCCGTGTGCAATAAATATTACAAATTTGTCAACGATGGATTCTTCTATGAATCCATTTATAGGCTGGACGGTGATCTAAAGGCCAACAGGGTGAGCAAGGAAGCGTGGGAAGTTGTGTTTAGGATTGGTAGTCTCTTCATTCAGTTTATGAATTTTACATACCTCAGGGTCACCGACTTTCTGAAGAACCAATTAAGTTTCCCAGATATCTGAATGATAGATTGGTCACCATGGAGCTGAACAGACAACTCATGGAGATGCATGACGTTCAGTCGAAATGACACAAGTCTACGGGCTTCTTCCCAATCACTGTGGGCCATTATAGCTGACAGAGCATTCATAAAGTCCAAGGAGTTGAAGCGAAAATATTCTCTGAGTACAATCAAGAGTTCTTCCTAGCATGACTGAATTTCGATCCATTTGGAGTGGCCAAGAAGACAATCTCCCAAGAGTACGCACATGTGCCTTCATTAGACAATTTCTGGATGAAGTGCAGAAGTGAGTACGAGAATAGAAAGAAAGATTTTAACAGGTTATCAACACGACAAGTGTTTGATTTTGGATTAGCACGGATACCTGCAGATCTTAAAGATGATGGGCCCATGTTACTTGACACATACCATCGGATGGGAGGAGATAGAGTTGTACTTTAGGAGAGCGTAGGGGGCTGCCATATGATCGAGGAAAGGTCTGCCGCCATTCTGGTGAATACTTCAAACTGATTGCTGACAAAGGTATATTGTCTTGATGAAGCATTGACGAATCAAATCATAGGAAACTTCGGCACGGGATATTCCCTCAAGAGGAAGCACGGAGGATAAAACAGCAGAAGGCCTAAGAAGATTAAAGTGCACAGAAGGTCTCATTGAAAGGAGAAGATCACTTCTATGGCTATGATTTTAGTTCTGGTTTCTCCAACATCTAGTACTTTATCGACTGTTGCACCTCAGTAGGACATTACCATTCCTCCGTTGAATCCAGCAACATTAATTTTTTCTCCTCAGCCACTCCATTCAGCGCCTCTTCTTGAAGAAACATTGAAGCTGCAGATGGCAGAGTTAGAAAGGGCTTTGTCTTTAGATAATTCAGAGGATGGCTACCACAACACTGTAGCGATTTTAGATGGAGAGGAATCAGAGCGCAAGATAGTGGTACACTCAGTAACTTCTCATTCTCTGAGAAGTAATGTCTCATAATGGTTGACTTCGAAGTTGGTTCTAGAGGCTAGATAAGAAATCAACTTGGAGGAACACGACTTGCAGTTGCTCCTGAGTCTAGGTGGAAAATTCAGAAAACCTAAAGTTGCTAGGGTAACTTCAAGGTTGATCATTGAAAAGTCGGAGCAGAAGTTTGGTGAGATGTGAGTTCCGGCAGAAGGGAAGAAGGAGGATGAGCTCACGGCAGAAGATATAACAGTAACCAGAGTACCCATAGGCCAAGCCACCATAGAAGTATTGAAGCAGGACACACAGACATTGATAGATGCTCTATTCCTTAGGCTTGATAGAGAAAAAGTGGAGAAAGTTGAACTTCAGAAGTAGGTATCTCATTTATGTGAGATCATTGCCAAGGTTGCTAAATCTTCCACTCAGCCCATTTCAACACAAAATCAGGTGAGTGATCATCTGATGCAGGAAATGGAAGATGCAAATAACCAGGTTAAATCTATTGATGAATGGAAAATTCCGATCATTCATCAAGCTTCTGTATAACTCGGAGAAGTGGTAGCCCACCTTAAGGTTATGAAAGATGTATCAGATCAGCTAAAGAAATTGGTGACAAACACGATAGATATGACCACAGTTGTTGAGAGTAACCTGAGTACTTTGGCCGAAATAAATAAGCTGCCAAGAGAAGTGTTGATTACAGAACAGATTGTACCTGATGGATCAGTTGAGAAGGGGAAGTAGCTTGAGTTTGTAGTATCTTTCCGTTTGGAGATCTATAGAATTATGTTGAAGAGGATGCAGGCACTTGAGAGTATGGCATCATCTTTACAAGAAAATGTCATTGCTTTCACTCATGAGGAAGTGGACAGGAATGTTACTTCATACACACGGATCATTCCTAGCAAAGTGCTTAATTCCCTGTAAGGGTCCCTTTTGATGGTGCAAGGGAGAATTGATGGAGCTATTAAGCCTTTCACGATGAATTTCATCAACAGACTAGTGGCACTACAGTCAGATATTGCGAAGTTCGGGCCTAGCCTAGAGGATGTGGAAGCATGTATCAGGGTATTGAACGAAGGCTTGCTGTAATTCAGGACATAAAAGGAAGTTGTGGCTAGGACAGATGGGAAGATGTTGAATTACATGTTCGAAAAGTATAACCAGTGTCAAAACAAAAAGAAGATGTAGATGTTACAACTGACGTGTCTTTTTTCTTCTATTTTCCACGTTCCCGGATGTAATTGTAAAACTTGAAAGTTATTGGTTTTGAAACCATTACTTTAAGTTATGTGGAACGATTCTATTAGTTAAGTGACAGATGTGTATAAGTTTGAATATGGATCCAGATACATGTCACTTGAAGAAAAATTTGAGGAGGATGATTGTCAGATGTTATCTTTACTTCTTGTTTATGTTTCAGTTCAGTTAAGTTTCCCATTTGTATTTCCCTTTTACATTCCATAAGTAGAAGAAGAACCTTCAAGTTAAGGATCAGAATTTGTAAGCAACATTCTTGTGTTCCAAACTTTGTGCTGAAACCCCTGATAGCCACTTGAAGCAAAGAAATACAAAGGAGCACATTTCCGAAGAACTTTTTGTGACGGTGTATTTTGTTTCTAGTTTTTTATCTTAGATCTTCTAATAAACTTTGTGTTATTTTAGATCTAGATTTGGAGTTGCCTTTGCTTATAATTTTGTGTGTTGATATCTATTGGTTGCTTCTATGTGCATGCAATCAACTCTGTTATCTATTGATTGGGTTGCACATATTCCCTATTTCTTCCCTATGTTTTATAATTTCCTTCTTCTTTAAATATTTCCTTTCTTAAATAGTTGCTTACTTGTTGCAAAGCTATACATCTATGGTTCGTGAGCTGAATAGTTAGAGTAAAACCCCCATATAGATACTAGCATATTTTATTGACAAATCTGACACGGGAGCCTCACCGGTAAATGAGGGAGATTTATCTCACGACTGCCTAGGTTTTGAGCTATGTAGAAAATCTAGCCAACAGGAGCTATGCAAGTGTTCTCCAATGCAATAAATGGATGCAACTCTATATGGAAGATAATAGTGACTAGTGTTTGGCCCCTCATTATGGTCTCATAACTTTATATTTATAGGGTTCTCTTGGTCTAATTTTGTAATTAACCCCGAAATTTCTGACAACCAAAAAGATAAATGTCTCGAACGGCTAGAAAGAGCCCAAAAGTGGCGGGAAAGTGTAAAAAGGATCGAGGCACCCTCGGTGGGACTAAGGCACCCATGGGCACCCCAGAACTAGCCTAAGTGCCCCATTCAAGGCTAAAATAACGGAAGATGACGAAAACAGACTGGGCATGTGGGTGTCAAAGGTCGGGAATGAAGAAATAAAATAAAATAAAATAAGATGGCCAAAAGATGAGAATTTATTAGTACTTTCTTCACTCAAGAACCTTTTAAATAGTAGTATGAGAAAATTACTAAAAAATTTCTAAAGTGGATGATTTTGTGACTATATTTTTAAAACAGATATCCTAAGCGTGAAAGCGGTCAGGTTCACAAAAATGATTAACTAAAAATGGGATATGTGGGATATTTAATCTAATCTAGAACAACATGTAAATGCAATAAATAAATGTAGTAAAGAAGTATGTAAATGACCCAAATAACTATGAAAAGGGAAATACTAACCCTAATCTGTAAGAGAAAAGGGGAAAGAACTCGACTGAATAGGAGATTCTCACGAGATTGTGTTGCATAGGTGGCTAGAGAATCTAGAAACAAGAACGACTATGCAAAATTCTCGAAAAGGATGGATCTGGGTTGTTTATTTGGACTAGAGATCCTGGAGAGAGACAGGGTGCACCTATGGGCACTCTGGTCTACAAAATGGGTGTCCTAGTCTATGTAAAAGCTTTGGATCTAAGTTTCACAGGTCTGGAAGGTGGTCCAAAACCCTCGATGTGTGTCACATCAAATCTGTTGCACTGCACCAGATGCCGTTGATGATCAAAGGTGAAGGAAATACCTGTAAAGGAACAAATAGAAGTATGAAAACCCTAAAAAATAATGTAAATGAATGGGTCAGAGCTGACCTTATTTGCCACAACAGTGGTCTTACTAACTGAGAATTGTGTTGCATTTTGGACCTAAATGTAGTTTTGGTGTGTGTCAGCATCATGTGCCCTAGATGCTCTCTTGTGCTAGTCGCAACTTTTTGAAATAATGCAAGCACTGACTAGATGTATAAAATATAATAGAATGTGTGCATGGAATATAATAGAATCCTCCCCCCATGCTTGTGTTATGCAGATGTCCTAGCCTTGTGCCTTGTGATGGAGCCATGTGGATACAAGTGATCTCCAATGCAATAGATGGATGCAACTCTAGATGGATTATAATAGTGACTAGTGCTTGGTCCCTCATTATGGTCTCATAACTTTATATTTATAGGGTTATCTTGATCTAATTTTGTAATTAACCCCAAAATGGCTGACCATTAAAAAGATAAATATCTAAAACGGCTAGAAAGATCCCAAAAAGTGGTAGGAAAGTGCAAAAAGAATTGGGGCACCCTTGGTGGGACCAAGGCACAAATGGGCACCCCAGTAATAGCCTAGGTACCCAATCGAGGATAAAATAATGGAAGATGACAAAAACAAAATGGGCATGTAGGTGTAAAAAGTCGGGAATGATGAAATAAAATGAAAAAATATGGCCAAAAGACGGGGTTTAATTAGTAATTTTTTCACTCAAAAACCTTCTAAATAGTAGTATGAAACCGAGACTAAATAATGTCTAAAGTGCATAATTTTTTGACTACACTTACTATGCTAATCACATATTTCATATTTCATTATCTTTTCTATATACACATGTGGATTCACTTGTTCTTGAGTTGTGAATGCAAACTTTTTACAGATATTTACACGCAATATTGATGTTTGGCACTATACCTCTTAACAGTCCCACTGAGGCTTTGAAGGGAATCTATATTTGTACAAATTAAAGGTGTTATTGTTTCATTATTTACTATTTCCTACTTCTATTAGCACACTAATTCATATCAATCTATACAAGCTTTGACATACTTTTTATCTTTCTAACATACTAATGGGTGCTTCATGTGCAACATTTGTCTTGTAGGAACTATTTGCCACCATGGTTGTCTGACAATTTCTTGATATTGTTTTCCATTGTATGTTATTGTTTATGGGATTTTCCTTTTGTCTTGTGTGCACACTTTATGATTTTTTCTGCTTCAACCCTGGTTGTCTTGCAACATTGTGAGTGATGTCCCATGTTTGAAACCTACTTTCTGCAGTCTACTTTATCTTCTTGCTTGCTAGATTACACATTGTATTCTATATGCATGCTCTTCTTGTT
The DNA here is from genome assembly GCA_019776745.2 of Taxus chinensis. NCBI lineage: Eukaryota > Viridiplantae > Streptophyta > Pinopsida > Cupressales > Taxaceae > Taxus > Taxus chinensis. Next base: position 122,855,935 of record CM034151.1, read on the forward strand.
TTCACTAACACATTTCCTAGCCATTGTTTGCATGTGCCTTGGTTTCCACCAAGCACATTCCCTCCTATATACCAGTATCAATTTAGTGTTAGATCATAACAATTTTGTATCAGGTCCTCTTTTGGGCCGCATCCTCCTAGCGACGTCACATGTACCCCAAACGAGGGAGGCATCCATTGGATGAATCAATCACCCTATACAATAACACAAAGTTACAGTACATGCACAGTCCTCCAACAAGAAAAAATCATTATATTTTATTTTTTCTACTTGGATTGAACTGGAACAAAGCAAGATCACACCATCTGTAGTGGTGTATAAATTTTCGGAAGCAGTCAAAGGATGGAGAATAACATTAGACCTTTCTTCGTACACTCTTCTGTTGTGGCATGAGATCTCCCAGAAAACTTGCACTTGGTGTGAGATCACCCAAAAAACTTGGCCTTCTACAACATTTTCAATATCCTTTTTTATCTTTTTCACTCATCATGGATCAGGTGCACATGTTCCTTTTCACATTTTTACACACTTTCTACATATTTGGAACAAATTTTTATATCCACATATTTGACTACTTCTTCTCTCTTCTTTTACGAGTTTATCTTTAATAAGCAACAAGAAGTAGCCTCATACCAACATCGAGCACAAAAATGATAACAGGTATAAAAACACATCGCATACGCTTCACCCCTAGGGTCACTTCCTCTTCCTTAGCTTCCACGCTTCATTTTTTATCACTTTACACTTTTTCTTATCTCCTCAACACACTTTTACCATCAATCTACATGGTTATCAGGTACGCATATCTTATCTACTTTATCTTATTGAACATTCGCTTAAGAACATAAAGAGAGGGGAAATGTAGACACTAAATCATGCACTTGGGTACATTTTTACATCGTAATCACATACTTGCATTCATATGATTCATAAGTAAGAAAAGTACTAATTGACCACTCACTGTCTTTGGCATCTTTGCTTTCTTTTTTACTCTCTCTTTGACCTTGCACACCCTACTTCCCAGTCTGACCTTCGTCACTTCATTTTCTCTTAGTGTGGACACCAGTGCCTAGCCAAGACACCAGTGCCAATGCACCTTCGTCCCCTCTAGGCACTCCCAACCTCTTGGTATCTTACTTGCCTCTTTTGGGCCTCTTCTAGATGTTGGACATCTTTATTTCTTACGGGTCATCCTTTTAGTGGTTAATTACGAAATTCAAACAAGGGAATCATATAAATACAATGCTATGTAACCATAATAAATGACCAATATCTAAACATCTACTATCATCAACTAAGGTTGTATCCAAAGGAAACCTAAGAGTATCAAAACATCCATCTAGCTTCATTTAAGGGACAAGGGACTGCTAAATCTACATACATTCATATGAGGGGAAGTTTCTTTTGTTCCATCCACACATCTACTTACATTGCTACATCTAGTTATCACTCACTATCAAGAGCATCTTGCACAAGATCTTCCTAGGGAACGATTTCCACACGCGCGTGAAAACTACATGGAGTCTGAAATGTAGTGCAACACCTAGATTGTAAGTTCACTCAGTCGGGTGACTATAAGGTTTAGTACGAATCCCCATTTACATCTTTTTATTTTTAGGATTTGATGTGTTTTGGGGTTTTGCAAGGTATCTCTTTCATTTCAGGTTATAGGTGACATCTGCGAACATTGTGTGACATACAAGTGACAAATAACGAGGGTTAGTAAACATCTTGTCACACAATAAAAATCATATGCTGAGATTTTGCACAGTCTTTGTCACCTAGTTAGGTTCTTTAGCACCTAGGCACCCCAACACTAATCCAGGCACCCTGGTCTAGCCTGTTTGGACACTTTTGCAATTTTCTTGGTTCAGTTGCAACAGTCTGCATTCTTGTTCCAATAGTTTTCCAACTTTTTACTCCCTAGGATTTATTGCGAATCAACTAAGTATTTTTATCCCTCTCTTGTACTTAGGGTTTCAAATTACTTTTCTTATTTCTTGTGTCACATTATGTATTTTATTACTATATTATTACACGTGACTCTAAAGTGCCTATTAGGGTTTAACATAAAATCTAATATTTGTTAAATCAATGCGATGTTAGCATGTGAAACGTTGGATAAAATGCCTTAGTGTGGTGTGGACATGTGGACTGTGATGATTGTAGAGTTTACACAAAATGGGTTCATTGAAATGACTTGGAAAATTTCAACCAGACATACCTTCAATCTGATCAGCTTCACTCCTTAACCAACATGCTCTTTCCCCTATTAGTCACATTGCACAATTTTATGAGATTGTGTTATGATCCTCAGTGGGGTGCACCAATGCCATCGAGGTTTTGGTTAACGGTCTCGTTACATTTGCAAGTAGACTCCAGTTTGAGAAGTCCTGGCACGGGTAGCTATGTTGAGCCTTGAAGCTCGTTAAAATCCAGAATTCCCCATGTTGTCACCATATTCATGCCTAGCCCGGGGTCCGGGCTACAAAAGCGTGGAGGAGATATTATGAAATCCTCATGTAGGGGCATTTCACTAAGAGCACTTGGGGGCTGTTTTTGGTATCGTTACAGATTGAGATTGGTTGTGGGTGGCATTGGAAATGTATGATCATATTTGAAGAAATTGGAGTGTTTTTTTCTCCTAATTTTCTTCCACCATAAGAAAGGGGAGGGGTGTGTAGTAATAAGAATGTGTATCACCTCCTTCAGGTCACCCTCTCTATGTAATGCTGGGAGATTGAGATTTTAATTGATATTGGCGTGGAAAATTAATCCAATTGTGGATGCGTGTAGCAAGAACATGAAATGTTTGACAAAATTCTTTAAAGGGATGAAAATTATGAAATGGGTGTTCTAGGATTATAGAAGATGAATACATGAAAAATGCAATGAGCATTTGTCCAACCCAATCATCTCGCCTTTGCTAACATACTCCCATCCCATGGAAAAATAATACCTTTGGAGTCAATGTAAATGAAATATGTGATAGTATATAGAATGGATGTAAATTGTTTGCCAAAATTCATGAAAGAGATATGGTCTCCTAAATGCATACGTTGGGCGCATAGGCTACTTGTTGAATTCCTATGCGAAATGCGAGCTCATGGAATTCCAGAGTTACAAGACATGCTAAAATGGATTTTGAATAGGCCTCAGAATATTATACGCATATAATTGTCACACCCAATAGCCGTGAAACTTCTCTTTTCTCGCTCGCAAAATCAATACAGACGTGATTTTCACTTCCCTATCTTACACGAATTTTGTATTCTAGTTTTCCTTTTTACAATGATATCAAAATAAAAAATAAAGGAAGAAAATGTGATTGGGTAATTAAAATGAACCGTAACAAAAAAAAACAAAATTTCCCTTCTTTCAACCCAACTAATTTTTTTTAAGTGTAAAACCATTTTCTGATTGTACCTCTTTAGAGGTTTGGATAGCTTGGATAACCATACTAGATAACAAAAACCACCTAAATGACAAATCAAACTTGTTTTCTATTTCAAAACTACTTTGTTGTTTACCTTACAAAAGTTAATAGACACGACTTTCAATGATGTCTAAAACACCCCACCAGACCATGAAACAGGAAATTCAAGTTTTGATTGTGTTCCCTATCATGTGGAGTGCTAAATAAAACCTTGGAATGACCTCACATGTTCGTTCATATATTTTTAGTCTTCCCTCTAGTATCCTTGTAGACCTTTTTGCAACTTTAGATCACTGTTAATAGTTAAAAGTTCAATTTGGTTTTGCAGTTTCCACCCATGTGAGACCCAAACATAAGACCAAATATACCACGATAATTTGTTTTCTTTCATTTTACTTGATACAACTATGCAACACCATAAAGAAGCACAAGATTATTCTCAACACCGTATGCAATGTTGACACCATCATGAAGAACATGCAAACATCAAGATGACACAAGATGTAAACCAACGTCACACTTATATAAGTGTGCAAGTATGAAACTATGACACAATTGCAACATGAACATCATGAATAAGAACCTTCCACAATATTACACTTTCATGCTTAAATATTTGTTGTATTCATATTCCATTATTAACCTTAAGGTTTTGAAGAGTGAGCATATATATTTTCTTTTTTCTAGGTTGTATTTCTTTTATTTCGTTTAATAATTAAGTTAAGATAATTCCATCTTAACTACTATTTAAAACTCCCTTATATAACCTTATAGGTCTCGAAATCATTTATCATGTAAGCATATATTCTTATTCACAATGTTATACATTATTTATTTCATTTCAGCTTTAACTTATATAAGTACACTTAATCACACGAAAAGAGTGAACATTTGTTTAAAGGGAATGAGTTCCATATTTTTTTTATTTGAAAGGGAAACATCTTAGGAACACCTTTTTGATACACATAGTTGACTATAGGTTTTGAACACCAATAGCATACAAAAAGGTCCTAGGTTTTAATTTTACTTCTATTTGCACTTAAGGACTCTACGTCCAACTAAAGTTCAATATTGGAGTGGTTAAAACACCTTTATCTCGTAAACTTGAAAGTTTTACTTCCTTTCAAAAATTGGTACCTCGAGAAAACAATTAAAAATCTAAAGGTTATTAATGATTTCATTCACATTAGAATTTTATCGTCGCAATCAAGAACACGAATTGGACAACAAGATCTAAATGCAAATTGCATTAGCAACTAAACCTTCTAAGAGATATCTAAAAAAATATCTCCTTTTTGAGTCACCATAGACTCTCCAAAATATCCATCTACAAGGATTAATTATAATGTACTTAATTTGAGTCGATATTCTTTGGAGGTCAAAATAAAATGAGTGAACCAACGCACTTTGTAGTTTAACAAAGTTGCTTCATCTCATTATAAGGAATAAACATCACCCTCCTTATTTTCCCTAATGATACCATACAGATACAATGATTATCCCTTCCCGAGAGACTAACATAAAGACACCCATTTGAAAATGTCGTTAGAACATTACATCTTTCATGTCATGAAGTGATAGTTTACCCTTAACTATAACAATATGCACACTTCCACCTACACGAGAAACCCCTTTTTACATTCATGCTTAAAAACTACTAGTAGACCTACGAGAAACCCCTTTTTACATTCATGCTTAAAAACTACTAGTAGACCTATAGGACCACATGAGAAGGTTGATTTCAAGGCTTAACTTAGAGAAGAGAGGTGGTTTCTAAACAAAGTAACCTATTTGCATGATAATCCCTATGAGAACCATTTAGAGTTATAACTTCACTTAAAACCCAATAAGGTGAATTATATTATGACACAATTCTCGAGGGTAACCTTCTCAAGGGTTATTATATTAGGGTCATTTAGACAACTTCTAAAATAACCTACTAATATTTGTCAAAACATAGTCATTCCTATATGAGGTGGTTTCATTACATTTGATTTTTCCTTGAGTATTTTAGAAAAGCACGCAAGAATACATAATCGATAATTTCACATAGGAGAACATCATAAAACGTTCATTTCATTCCCAGTTAAAATGTACATCTATACCATTAAAAAGATATTGACCTATAATCAAAATCACCCCTAGAATAGAATACCTATTTTCCCCAAGATACCAATACACTACAATTTTTCACTCATCACAAAATAATTCACAAATAACATTCATGATTATAAACATAGTGCTGATATACAACCATTTAATATTGCATGTAATTCAAGGATAACCTGTTATTACAAAAGCATATGGAACACTACAATTTTCTTCATGTTCCACGTACCTGCAACCACCGCATGGTCAACATAACTAATGGCATGGCATCTAATTGCAATCAAGCATGATTTAGGATTTCACAATTTTTCAATAATAATTAAATAATACCTCACACAATTTTAAGGAGAGTAAGAATATAAATGTCATTTCATTTCATTTCCAAATCCAAAGATAGGGATAAAGAGAGGAGAGAGAAAAAAACATCATTTCTTTTCACATTCAATATATTTTCAAACATGTGTCAAAAAGGCTTCCTACAATCATGTGTTAGTGTTTACAGGGTTTCCTGATCATTATTTTGCTTGGATAAGGTCATATGACAATTTTCTCCATATAGTTACAAGTTTCCAAAAAGCATCAAATTTAGACAAATTGCTCAAAAATCAAAGTTCAAAAACAATATCTGAGGCATGAACACATACATGGAAACCAATTCCTACCTTCTCCCCTATATATAGGGAAACACTCGGAGTTGACAAAACCTAAAAATGGCAAATTGGGTTCAATTGGTGCCTGCATTTCTGGGGCTACCAATCAGAAATGTACCCAAACAACCTTGTCACCCAACGATTGGAGGCCTAAAACACCTATATGTAAAAATAGCTTATGGGATGTTTTTATCCAAATTGAGGGTTAGTAGTGATTCTCACAGAGAAATAATAGAGGTATGTGGAAGTTAAATCCCATTTCTACACCCAGGGACAAAACTATAGGTCAAAACCAAATTACATTTTTAACTTTCAATCGTTGTTTAAAGCTGTGAACTAGACCATGGGGATCCTAAACGCATGACAACACAAAGTCAAATGAACATCCGAGGGACAACCTAGGGTTCAGTTGAACACTCCAAGTGATAAGGTACATGCCCAAAGCTTGATTTTCTCATTTTGGGGTTTATATGGATGTTTTGTGCCTCGAAGAAAACAAGTTTTATTTAGATTTTACAAGGTCGCCAAGGAGTAGTTTTGAACTAACATTTAAATTTAAATCCACCAATCATATGGCTTCCATAACCGGTATTGATATCAAAGTTTTTCCAAACATCCACGAGATAAATGGGAGTAGTGTTTACATTCATGATCACTTGTCTGGTTACGTACAAAACAAAGGCATAATTTGCTATAAAATAATAAGTCCCATTTAATTCACCTAAAATTTATTTTTCTTTAGATTGATTTACAACTCCGTTAAAATTTAGAAAAATATAAACATTAAAAATCATGCAAGGATAGAGTAAGATGGCCATGCATGTGCGAGAATCGAAGTGGTGAGAGAGACTCCAATTCAATTACACATGCACATGATACGAGTTCACCGCTAGAGCATCTATTAACCAGTTTATGTGCATAGCATAGTTTTCCCCATTCTCGCATCTAACAAATCTCTTTTTTTCATTATTATATGGCTGTTTAAAATTGTTCTAAAGATCTTATTTGGCCACACAAAAAATGAGAACACTGACCAAGTTTGTGGAGGCTGGCTTCATACTCATCAATTGCATATGTTTAAAAGATCTCAAAAGATTTTTTAACACGATCATTCTATGCAATTCCCATAATCATGACATTCCATTTCATTATGTTTCGATGACGCATTTCAACAACCAATTCATGTGCATTGTGAATGTCTCCACATTTTACATACATGGCTACCTAGTCACAAGTAACTAATCAATAAAATGTATTGTCTATGATGTTTTGTCAGTTGTCTATGGCCTACCTTAAGCTCCAAATTTGACATGGGCTAGGTCTCGGGAGTATGTGGGTAAGATTGAAGGGAACAACTTCACTAAAAATAATCCACCCCAATGTCAACTGAAATGCCACAATTTCATACTAAAAAATTAAATACTATTATTACAAACAAAGCAACAGGCTCTACCCCTTCATGAGATTGTTGAGGTAGAGATAATGAAACAAGAGCTATTGACCTTATTCTATGGTTTTATTCTAACACGAAATTGAAAATTAGATTACAGTAAAATTTTACATATGCAATTTCAAAATCGTGCCTTGTCTAGAATTAAATATGCCTGCAAGTGATCATTAAAAGGGGGTATTTGGGTCAAATGTGTTTGTTTTCCTCCCATCCATGTGTTTTCAACCTCCTATTTTGTGTGCACCTAGAAATCATTAGATTCCATGTAACCATGCATTGATTCAAACATTTTATCAAATAGTTCAAAAGCACACGCAAGGGCCATGCTAATATTCTCTATTTCATTCCAATTTTAATTAGATATACCACATGACCACAAAACTTTGGCGCATGTAAGGAGGATGAGATCAAAGTTTGATGGATCTGACATTTCACAAGTCCAAATCCTTTCTCAACAATTTTTTTTTGTGCTTAAATTGCCACACATGGTCTTCTGTGAGCCACATTTCTTGTGGCATTCTATTAAACAGTCTATGTACCTTGTGTATATTAGACACATTTGCAACACTAAAATAAGAAATGCACACAATACCAATGTCATCCACTTCCAATCTCAATCCCAAAATATAAGACTAAAATTCACCTCTTATTGCGCTTAGAGGATGTCCAAAAATTTGTTTCAAAACTCCAATTAGGCACAAGTTGGGAGACACTAGTATAGGATGTGGTATATGGCTTTACATCTACCAATTTCGTTTGTTTTGAAGTTTCCAAATCCTATTTAACAAACCAAAATCTTTCCAACTTGCAATCATTACATTCCAAGTGCCCTGCGTCTGCATCCCATCTGCATTACAAAAGGAAAAATAAGAAAAACAAACAATGCTCAAAGCACCCCATTGCCAACTTAGCTTAGAACAAAACAAAAGCTTCCAGGTGGAGACAAGGAAGTGTTTGCGCCAGTTGTGGTGTCTGGCTTAACACTTCACAAAAGCATTTTCTTGAGAGGTTCAAGAGGCTTTTAAATAAATCCATTTTGTCCCAATCCTGCAACTAGGGCAACCTTCCAATGGACACCAATACCTTGTCAAAAATATCCAACATGGCATACACAGGGAGGATACAAGTATGGCCTTAAAATAAAAAACATGTGCAAGCCTGACAAAATAAACAATTATTCCCTCACACTAGGAAACTTGAAAACAAAACCACATAATTTTCAAAAGACATCCTCTGACAAGAATTCTTCTGCATTCATCCACACAAGTACCAAAAATTATAATAATTCTTTCTTGGTATGAGGTTAGCACAAACTCCAAAATTTTAGAGGGATTTAAGAATATTAATGTATTATTTATATTTATATGAAATCTCTTATATCATTTAAATTTTAAGATTTATTTTATTATTTTAAAATTTACTTTTTTTTTAAATAGGTAAATGGTTGAGGGTGTTGAAAGGAACCACATCCTTTTACAAAGAGTCCCAGAGGCCAGATATAATAATGAAGCAATACCCAAAGGAAAAGGGAGTAATGGACTAAGAAGGCCCAAACTAAATGAAGTAAAGAAAAGAAACACAAGAAAGGAAAAAGAGAAGCAACAATTTTCCAAAAGAAGGCGCAAGTTGTAGTAAACCAGAAGGAGAGAAAGCACTACACTCAGAGGCAACAAAAGGAAAGATAAAGGAATAAGGGGAGATGTAGCCCAAGAAGGCTAAAAGATTGAGAAAGAAAGATAACAACAAGACATAAAGGGGAAGAGAAAGACATAGAAATTAATGCCTTCCATTCTTTCGCTTCTTTGATCGAACTAAGTGCCATTTATCCTGCGGAAGCATCTCTAAAATAAGAGGAAGCTTCTTTGAGGAACCAATAAGGGGAAGGACACTATCCTTAACTGAGTCTTAGTGATCAGATTCATGGGGCCGCTTCACACCACGAAGAGGTAGTGATAACCAGTAATTTCCCAACTTCTTTAGAAGGTCCTTTTGCAACAGAAGAGGTAGTGATAACTAGTTTGAAGTAATTTCCCAACTGAGGATCCCGGGTTTTCTTCTTTAGAAGGAGTCTATAATTTGAATCATTTAAGGGACTGTAGAATTCGAGACTGAAGGGACAAAAGATCTAAACAATTCCCCAACAGATGGAGTAGTACACATGCTACAACATGTACTGAAGGAGTTGTAGTTATAACTATTTGATATTCCTATTTTGAATTGTCTTCTTCTTCTAAATCATCTTCTTCATATGGGTCTACCATATGTGCAAATCTGGTGGGCTCCAATGCTTAACCTGGAACCAACCTCCTCCTTTTCTCTATAATTCAAGAGGATCTAACAACCCGGGTTTTCTTCTGAGGGATCTACAAGAAGAAACCATGGAGATGACAATAACCTGGTGTTCTGCAATTTTGACAACTAAAATTTGTATTCTCTTGATTCTATTTCTAAACCCTAGTCTATAATTTGGGAATATTAATGCTAAAAATAGATTTATCTGAGAATTAATTAAAACATCCCCATCGTCGTCGGTTTAAGGGTCATCCTATGACCAGAAATGACCGATCCCTTGTTGAGATAAACTTCAACACAAATTTGAACATAAGTATAGAGACCGATCTATAACCTCTGATTGTCCACCTTAATGAACCGCCCAAGGAGGTTTCAAATTTCATTCAAGGAGGAAGTAAAATGAAGGGGAAGCTTTGGTAATCTCACCCAAACTGGGACCCATGAGATTGAGAAAGTATTTGGGTCAAAATATGGAAATCACGGGGCATTGAATAGTCTTGTCAAACCCCAAAACCAAGGACCCACATCAATAGCTCTCTGGTAATCCTTCTTATCATTGAAATAGATGGTGAAGAAACCTCAGGCAAATAGGAAATATCTACAATTTTGTGTCCATGAGGTGTGATTCCACTAGATAACTGTGTTAGATGATGACCAGACACCACTAAATCTACATATCAAAGCCTTAGATTTAATGTCTGGCAATAGGTTTAAATATTCTTCATCCTTGATCTCCAATATCAGGGTTTCAGGGGGTTGCTCAACTATGTAAGTGGGGGAAGGAGGAGGAGAAATTAGATATTTTAAGGGGGAGACATTTTGAAAGAGTTCTTACTTGAAAGGGGCAAAGCTACGAACCTTGGCCCCTCCTAAAAGAACACCAATCATAAAAATCATTGAATCGTGGCCTATTCCATAAGTGTTGATCTTGGAGGCATCTGTAAGAGGTTTTTGAGCATAAACCAGTCGAAAATGTCCAACCCTACAACATAATTTATGACCAAGAATGGATTTAAAACCAATACCTCGAACAAGTCGGTGGATCCAAATGTATAAGGTATTACTGTTTAGGGAGCAAATAAGAACTGGTATCTTATCTGTATGACTTCCAAGGGTTTCAGATAAATCTGAAAAGGGGTTCCTAAAAATAGAGTCCTCACGCTGATCAATGCCGCCCACAAATTTGGCATCAATCTAGGTCAAAGAGCCATGGCTATCACCACCTCGTGTAGTAGAACCAAATCTTGATCCATATCTGGCAGAAACATCGTCTGTAAATGGAACATATAGAGGGAAAAAGGGGGATTCAAAAGAAACCAAATCTATCCCAGAAGAGAATCCATCAGCACTACCAAAAATAGTCATTTCTGTCATCCCCAACCATAGATGAGCCATATGCACAGATAAAATTGGAGCTAGGATTCACGAGAAAGGACGCACCAACAGTGGGAGCCATTCCTTCCAAAAAAATTTGTATAAAAGTGAGTATTTTAAAATTTACTGTAACCAAAACCTCAACCATTCCTATTAAGGGACTCACTTATCCCGTAAGTATCCTCGTTTGAAAATTTTGTAGACTACCTTTATTGATATCGTAATACGTTTGAGTTAGATCAACGTTACATTAAAAATACTATAAATATCAAAATTCAAGCATTTAAAATGATCACGTGTTTAATGAATCGCAAGAAGATGACATCACCTCACAAATCGAAGACACGAAGATACACCAAGGGTTCAAAAAGGGTTAGTCTGTAAAGGACAACTTCAACATTACTCTCATTATTTTATTTTCACAATAGTTTAATTAATTTTATTGATATTTTTATTTTACTATCACTCCAAATGCAATCAAATGACCACCCAACACGAGAATTTTTCAACAATCCATGCAAACCATCAAGGTTGGAGTAAGAGAAAAATTCTACAAGTCGAAGGGGCACTACAGGTTTGAGTTTATCATTAGGGCCTTCGGTGGAGAAATGAATTTTGGATTCCACATACCTCAAGTATTTATAATTGACAATTGCTTGCAGCCATTAGTTTTGAGAAAAACACCTTTCCAATTAGTTTTACAAGGGGTTTTTGTAGGCCTCTGGTTGTTGGGTGACCAAGTCAAACTAGTACAACAATGACTGGTTGCCCCGAAAAGGTTGTCGCCATTCAAACCATGTTTTCAAGTTTAGAGTTCCATCAACTCCAATGAATTACCTATATATAGGAGAGTGTTTATGATTTTTCACATGGTGTGTTTGACCATCAAAAAATAGATTTCGAACACAGTTTTATTGCCACTAAAGCTAATTTGGTTGTTTTCGCCAACTTGTAGTAAAATGAGAAAACATTGTCTCGGACACTTATCAAGTCAAATAACTAGTGGAAAAAACATGTAAACACTAACATATGATTTTATGGATCTCCATTTGGTTGCTTGTTTTGAGAAAATTAATTATGGGAAAAATGATGTTATTTCTCTCTCCTCTCTCTACCTCTCTCTAGTTTTAAAAATGAAATGAAATAAATTTTTTTTTTTACCTCTCTTGTTTATACAAAGTTGTTTTATTTCATTGTAAATGAAATATTAGTAATTGTTATTTGTGCTAGATTGTACGATAATTTCATGCCAATGTATTTTGCTAACGTTGTTTACAAATTTTTGACAGGTTGCAGGTAGCGGGGTGGCACAGGATAATTATTAGAATTGAGTGTTAAAAATGTTTTTCTTTCTAAAATGTTTGCCTTTCAAAGGTGAAAAAGAAAGTATTGTTTTTCCTATTTATATATACTCTTGTATAATTTGTATAATGAAAGAGTGGAAGTAATTGTATTTGCAATGAAGCACTGAAGTATGAGAACTCTATAGTTAGTATACAAACCTTTATAAAATGACGATTTGTAAATTCATTCTCAAATTTTGTAATTTTTATATTATTGATGGAAGAAATATTCACTCATTATGTATGTGCGGGTAATTTAAGGAATTGAAACATATTTGTGTTTTTATCCTATAGGTTAATTGCATTGGATAAGTGTATGTTGATGATTTTGATGAATCTATTGATTTTTTACTTAATTTCAAGTTGGTGAGCTTAAAATTAAAGAATGAACCTAGTTACTTGTATACTTGATGGGCCCTCTTAGCTTGAAGAAAATAAAAGATCACAGATTTAGGTTACTGCATGAACATGTAGGTTTAACGTGAAAAGACACTAAACCACCTCATATGAATTGAAATGGATCCACATTGTTAGAATGTTAGTATAAAGGACATCATAATGACTCTAGCATAGTAATCCTTGAGAATATTATCCTCCAAACAAAATAAATTTGTGTGTCATTCCTCCTTGATTGAAACTTAATGAAAGTGGTGACTTATGAATAATACAAAAGAGTAAAGTCTTCTTATTGAGTGAATCTGTCTAGAAACCAACATTCATATGTAATCTTAGAGTGACCTGAGAAGAGGAGTTCTTGACTAGTGATCAATCTATCTAGGAAGCCTACAACTTATCTGTTATATTTTTACTCGATCACTAACATCTCATGTTTTTCCATGATATCCTTGTAGTATTTTGTTGTATGCGTGTAAGTACATATAATGTAAGAGGAATAATTGTGTTATTTCAACTATGCTCTAAATGTTGTGAACATTTCCATTAAGGCATTGTAGATAGAGTTTTACCTTTTAAAGTAAAAAGAAATACCTTTGGTTTTTACAAAGGTATTGCGAAATAAGGGTGTTTGGTTACTCCGTTTTTGAATTTAGTAATGTGTAGATTCCTTGAGTGCAAACAAAATGATCAATTGTGTGACCTCTCATGAGGTTATTAGTGAAAGAGAATTTGATGTATGTTTACCCCCACGATTGAAAATATTGCCTTAGAAGGCATTTGAACACATAAAAATGTATTGAATTTATATCTTTTAATATGTATGTAATACTTGAGTGCCTAGAAATAATGAAATGAATTGTGTTGTGTGAGATCAGACTCCTTGTAGTCTTGAATCCCTAAGTGAAAATAAATTGTTATGTGAATCATAATTGTCCTAAAAATGATGTTAATATAAGATCTAAGTACTAATGTAAATATAATTAGAACAAAAGTAAACGAGATGAAACTATGGAATGATTGTTACAAAAATCATATGCACCTTGAATGATGTCAAACAAACTAAAATTCCTAAGACGATCTTAAAACAAATAAAAATAAAATAGGGCACCATTTTCATCCAAAACGTTTGACTAAAATAGGAAATATACAACCTTGATGTGTGAGCACATGTTTCATATACATAATGTGGTTTAAACAACTATGTAAAATGAAATAATGAATATGTAGTTTTAGAATGAGAATATTTGCTTATATGTTAAATGTTATTCAATCGACAAGGTTAAATAATGGAATTGAATTATAACAAAGATGTAACCATTAATGATGGGTTGTAGAATATGGCTATCCTTAGGATCCTTGTGTGAGGTTGAGTCATTCTGACATGTACATCCTTTTTTAGTAAGATTGACAATAGTGTGCTATGGTGTTATCCTATTGTCTATGTGGGTCCATGCTTGTGTAAGTATCTTATGTGATGTTGCATTATTCTATTTTAGACCAAGTGGTGTCATGTAACAAGCAATGAAAGAAAAAAATTATTCTGGTAATTTTACTATTGTTTTGGGGGTGTAAATTGTAGGTATGAAATATGGTATCACAATAGAGGTTGGTGTTCTCAAACCTCTAGGATAGTTGGTGTTCTGATGGTTATTTATGATGGCGAAAAAGTTGGAAGTGTAATGTGATAATATGTTATGATTGGAAAAACTTCTAATTGTGATCATGTGAATGCACCTATTATTCTTACCACTCAGTGTGGAATAACTGTGATGTTGATGTGTTTTGTGATGATATCTCTCTCTCTCTCTCTCTCTCTCTCTCTCTCTCTCTCTCTCTCTCTCTCTCTCTCTCTCTTAGATTCAACATGAATTTATCATGTGTTAAAACTTTGTTGTGTGAAAATAATTTTATTGTGAACTATGAAAGTGTTGTAGTGTTTTATCATCTTGTGATATTGGATATGTTTACTAATGCTGTTATATGATAAAAAAGTGTTTCATAGTGAATTGTGTCTTATTGTGTTTTTTCACCATGTTAGGATGTTTCATGAAGTTTTGTCACCACATGTATATATTGTTTTCATATATGTAGTGACATTAATCACTATATTTTTCATACATATGGACCCTAGTATATTGTACTTCACAATTTTCATCCAGTGTATGGAACTGTTACTCGTTGCAAGTCATGGAATAATTGTTATGTTCTACCCTGGTAATAATACCATGTGTAAGACGTTATGATTATGCATGCATATACATCGTTGTATTAGTAATGTAGTTATGTGTTATGTTGTGTACCCTACACTGGCTAATCCCCTACTGGGTAGCCATCCAAAAGTGTATCTGTGGAGAGAGAAGGTGTTAGACCATGTTTCCATAACCTTGATCCAAGTATAGAGTTTGGAAGCGGAGTCTAATGTATAGACTGAATAACCCTCATCTATCCATTTTGTTATACTTTAAGCTTGCTATCGGTATATTATGGATGCATACCACATTAGGCTCAACTTATACAAACTAGAGTCCCTCCTCTCTTGTATGTGGGTTATCCATCGAAACAATCGTAAGTGATAATGACTATGTGGATCCTCATATGTGTGATTCAGAGATATATGGAGATATATGCTTATTCTTCTTATTTGTATTTTGTGATCTGAAGGACTTGATATTTGAGTGCCAGATAACTTGATAGAGTACCCATTTAGTGGCCGCATGGAAGGGTTGCATATATTATCGTAGCATGTGATTTTTCTATGTTTGTATTTTATTCGTAAATTGATCCTCTTCTCTTTTATTTTAAGAACCAACAATTTTTATTTATTGATCCATCCTTAAATTTTTGGGCATTTAATATGATTTTGTGCTAACAAGAGGGCCTTTGCATTATTACAGATATTTAGCCATTTATTTCTCTTAGTTTGAAAATTGCTTTTGAGTTTAAAAAATTTCTAGTTGGTGTAATGCATTTGTGCTAGACCAAAAATTTAAACTTCTAAGCACGACAACTAAGACCAAATTTGAAAATTTTCTTCTGAGTTTACCCAAAACCATCTCCTGGTTAGTTTTTCTCCTATGTCATGTTTTTAAAGTAAGCTATTAAGCTCATTCATCTCATTTAGTAAATTACTTCTAAAGACGAGCTATCTAGCACACTTAGAAAGGCCAATTTTGGCCATTTCAAGGAAGGTGTGCATCCTCAGGAAGGGTTTTAAGAGATCATAATCATCCAGAGGTAATATTTTAGGGATAAAAACATGGTTGAAGTGATTTAGAAATTTTAGGAAATTTTTGAAGGTTTAGGGACAAACTGTGCAACAACGGATTTTTCAAGTGTAAGGACTATGTAGTCAAAATTGGTACTTGAACTTCACCGGTTGATTCTAGGAGCTCTGTAGGGATTTGGAAGGAAATAAAGTAGTAATTGGAAATATGGAGGAATTATATAAATTGTGGAATCATCACAATTTTGACAAGACATGTTTGTTTCTCAATGCAGCTCAATTTGTGCAGACACACCATGTTGTCCCGAAGAAAAAGGGGCCACTATTTGAAGTTACAGGAATATTTATATCCTTAAACCTATCCCATTGTTCTTGAAATTTCCTTGGGAGTAAAAATCATTTTAAATTTCATGTGAAAATACCTTATGGAGCTCCAAGAATCATTTCGTCAAGTTCTCTCTTGTGAAGGTGAGTTGCTCGTACTTAGCCAATATTTTGAGTGACACATGTCACCTTCTAGTGAGGGTGTAATTTTGTGTCCCTCTTGTACCTTCCCAAGTGGAAAAAGGGGACACAAAAATTTTACCCACCTTATCCCCTCTTTAGGTTCCTCATGCGACTGGCAGACAACTCCCAAGTGTTAAGGCATGTTTTCGTCATCTCCCTCTCCCCTCACCACACAACGCCACTTGGCATCGTATCCTTGAGGAAATTTTTCTTATCCCTATTTTCCACATTCCCAATAGGATAGAGGAGACACAAAACTTTCCCCACTCTATCCCCTCTTCAGGCTCTTCATGTGACCAAATTTCAACTCCTGGGTGTTCTTGCTTGTTTTCTCATCTCTTCCTCTCATTCAACCTTGCGGTGACACTTGTCAACATCTCCTTGAGGCACAATTTTTTTTCCCTCTTACCCCCATCCCTAAGGGGATAGAGAGGAAATAAAAATTCACCCCTCACTCAAGTTGTGAAACACTGGTTTTTTCCCTAAGCAATTTTTGCACTCCCATGAACAAAAATAGTTGCCGGGGCAACGCAAAAGCACAAAGTAACTTAGTTTTGAGCCTATTTCCTCACCTAATTTGACCTTGCATCCATTTTTGAAGCCATGAAACCAAAAAAAAATATGAACACAACCTCCATGTTGCCCATATTTTTCCAAAACAACCATGACCATGAAGACTGAGTGTTGCATATAGTTCTCCATCTAGAAATTGAAGCACAAATTAGAACATAAGATGAGCAAAATAAATTCACAATTGGTTACTTGGGTGAATTTTTGTTTTCGAATATTCAATCCTCCATTAATGGCTTCCATGAAAAAATATTAAAAGGCCAACAAGTCCCATCTTCACTTCTTGAGGATCCGACATGTGGAATCACTTGAAAATTGGAGAAAACGATCCCCAAATCTAGGTTCACGTGAGCTAGTTTACATGCCTTGAAGTACCAATTTTTTAGGGATATTGAGGATTGTATTGATTCATCAGAATTATACTCTGCTTGAAGTATTTTTAAATTCCCCAAATATCTGGTAGGTAAAATCATCTGAAACTCGAAGTGAAGGATCTTCGAAAAATGTAGTTTTATTTGAACTACTTTTCGCACACTAGAGTTGCTGATTTTTCAAGATATGGAGGACTGATTTTTTCTCATTATTCTTCCCCCTTTTATTAAAAAAAACTCATTTTCCCACTCATTCGAAAGAAGGAATCATCCAAATTTTGGAGCGGGAAATCTTGTAATAAAACTCAAAATTTCAAGATTGCCTTCATTGCAATTTGACACATGTAGTGCACTTACTAAAAATAGCATGTGTTCATGGCAAGGAATGACTAAAAATAGTAAGTGGTAAAATAATGTGAATTCTCAACATTTGCGGTCCTCCAGATAGGAAAGAAACATCAAGGAATGAATACAGGGAAATTTTTCCAAAAATAACAGTCTCAACTAAGACCTGTTAAAAATAGAAAGTCTAAGTTTTTATGAAAAAAGTCACGATTGGCTCCATTTTCACTCATTGTTGATTTTTCCCACCCTCACATAATTTTAAGGTTTTATGGTATCTCAAACAAGAAAATAAACCCTTCACGAGGATCCCAAAGCATCATTTTGACCACTATTGTGCCAAGGAACAAAGCATAGCATATCGAGGCGCATCATGTGAAATTCGGGAACATTGTGTAGTTGGAAAGAGGTTGAATAGGATCAAGAGATTAATTCAAATTCAATTCAAAGGATGGTCATCATTCTTCATGAATAAGGAAAAAGGTTATCTCGGGAAAATGCACAACCCATGCATTTTTTCTAAACATTTAATCTATGTTTGATAGGGAGCTCACATCTGGCAAGTAGAAAGAGGTGGAGTCTGTAATGTTTCAGTGCAGTATGTAGTTCAAGAACATGGAGTTCATTTTCCATTTAGAGATCAGTTCTTCATCATGCTCTCACCCAAGTGGCATCTTGGTTGAGAAGGTGATTTTTGAAGTAGGAAATAATTTGATCATGATCAAAATGATATGAGAAATTTGTGGAACAAACCGAGGACAATATCTCTCAAAAGAATGTCGAACCAAGAAAACTAAACTATCAAGACACTCAAGATCATCATGCGTAGAAAATCAATGAATCACCTCACTCCCATTCATTCCTTCAATTTTCATCACGAAAGGATCACCTACTTCCATGAGAAACATGTGCACATGAAGTGTATGAATTGATCTCATTCAGGAGTATTCTAGAGATGATAAAGGAAAAGGTATGATTTTTGATCAATGAGAAATCTTCTCCATTACATTGGCTTCCATCTTCTTGGTAGTGTTCCTAAACACTTACCTCAAACAATCCATTTAGGGGCCATCTCTTTCAACTGCATGATGAAGGCCTATTTCAGTAAGTGAAGGAGAAGCATCAAGAAACTTGAGAAATGTGAGTTATCTCTCATGATCAAGGGAAAATTATGAAAGCCTAAGGAACAAGAAAGTATTTCTCACTCTCACTATGGATCAAAGAGGAATCATCACGAGTGATGTTTGTATTCATCTCAAGATCACATCAGGAGCTCTCGTAATGGTGTTTATAAACACTCATTCAACGGTCTGAGGTGTCTATGCATCTTGTAGATGGAAGATATTGTGATCACCATGCCTCAAATCAACATGTTCTTCATTAGCAACAGATCATTCAATCCCTTCCCTTTCCCTCTACTCTCTATCTCTCCATATTCTAATTTTCAATTGACAATGTACTTTTTGCTATTTTTTCCTATTCACTTAAGTGATCTTGTGCTAAACATTGTAAGAGTCATTTTTCAAATACTAAAAAAAAGACTCACTTCTTAGGAATATGAATGGTCACAAGTGATGAGAATAGATGAAGAGTCATGTGGGGGGTATATGAAAGGACATATTGTAATGGTATAAATTGGAATGGTTTCTCCATTCCAAAGCGTTGGCAATTGTTGATTGTATGTATGTGTAGACACAAAATCATTTACTTTAGACATTATTTATCCTACTTTCATACTACTATTTAGAAGGTTCTTGAGTGAAGAAAGTACTAATTAACCCCCATCTTTTGGCCATTTTGTTTTATTTTATTTTGTCATTACCAACCTTTTACATCCACATGCCTAGTCAACTTCTATTATCTCATGTTATTCTAGCCTCAACTGGGGCACCTAGGCTAGTAATGGAGTACCCGTGGGCACTTTGGTCCCACCAGGGGCACCCTGGTCCCTTTTGCACTTTCCCACCATCTTTTGGGCTCTTTCTAGCTGTTTCTCCTTCTTATCTTTTTGGTGGTCTACCATTTCAAGGTTAATTACAAAATTAGATCAAGAGAACCCTATAAATATAAAGTTATAAGACCATAATGAGGGACCTAGCATCATTCACTACTATCATTCATCTAGAGTTGCATCCATTTATTGCATTGGATATCATTTGCATCCACATAGCTCCATCACAAGGCACAAGGCTAGGACATCTGCATCACACTTCATAGGGGGAGGGATTTTATTCTATTCCATGCACACATTCTATTACATTTTCTACATTTAGTTATTGTTCGCTACTTCACAAAGTGAGACTAACACAAGAGCACCTAGGGCATATTATGCACACACTCACTAGAACTACATTTGGGTCTAAAATGTAGTGCATCACTCAGTTAGTAATTCCACTGTTGTGGCAGCTAAGGTAAGTCCGACCCATTCATTTACATTTTTCTTTTTTAGGGGTTTGATACTTATCTTGGTATTTTGCATGTCTTTACATAATCTTGGGTTATTGAAAACATTTGGTACAGGATAGTGAATCTGATGTGATAGACAATGAGGGTTTCAAACCATCTGTCGAACCAGTGAAGATCAGTTTTATAGCTTTTGCACAAACCAGGGTGCCTAGTTTGTAGATCAGAGCACGTGTAGGCACTCCAGTCTAGAAAGGTACTCCAGATCCATCCTTTTCAAATATTTTATATGGTTGTTCCTGCTTCCATATTCTTTAATCAGCCCTATGATAAAGTCCCCCGAGCATTTGTTATTCAGCTGAGTTCTTTCCTCTTCTCTCTTGTACATTAGGGTTAACATTTAATTTTGCATAGTTTCTTGGTCACTTATTTTTTTTTTACTGCATTTATTTACATTTGTTCATAGCTTAGATTAACTATCCCCACATACTACATATTAGTTAATTTTAGTTACTCAATATGTTGTTGAGAGATACACTTCTACATCAATCAAAGTTGTAATTCTTCTATTTCTTGTCAATGTTCCTCTACTTTCTCTTTCCATCTTTGCATATATGATAATATTGTAAAACCAAGAAAGTTGTTTGAGCCTTTGATGAATGAATTAATGGAAGTCTATGTCTATGGTTTTTCTTGTGTTATCATGGTTTGTATAGTTTTTTTCTTCTAAATGAATGTGGACTTACTCTAGTTATTATTTGTGAACTCTGTTGGTGCATACTCACAACAATAACCCTCTCTCTTTATTTACTGAATGCCCCTTTACCTTTCTTCGTTGCAATTTCCTCCCTTGTACTGCATACAAACACTTTTCTGTAGGTTCAATGGAGTGTTCTTGTGTGACCCTCGGCCTATTGGCGACCCAACAACATTTTAATAGCTTAAGCATTTTGTATTCAATAATGGGATCCTTTGCATACACAATAACGAGGGGTGTAGCCCCATAATTTTGGTGAAAACCTAATAATTTTCCACACGGAAAATTATTTTGCCAAGAGTAGCCTAGCCTAAGGCTTGGGAATTTTCGCCACTTGGCATTTGAAACTAATTGATATGTTTGTTCTAATGTTGTGATGTGATGGATTATGGTCATGGGATTCATTACGGAATGGTTAGACCAATAGACCCATTTTTCTGTATGGGGGTATGCCCCAAGGGGGTCATGGGGTTGTGTAGCATTGAGCTATAGGGTACTATGCCGCTTGGGTGGAAGTGATAAGCCTCTATGTGCTTAGGGCCATAGGGTGAATCGACCTCATTAAATGGAGAAATAAGGTGATGAGACTCTTTGGTGAGTGACCTGACATGGAGAAATAAGGTGACGGGGCTCTATGGTGAATGACTCGACCTGGTTTTGGTACTATGATTCTTTTCTCTATTGAGCGGCATACAAAGTTCTCTGGGAGGCTTGTGGAGATTTAGAAGACATATGGAGTTGGCATGTATGATTCAAGACTTACTCAGGTGATTCATGTTATATATTGTGATGTTTTAGGTTTAATGTTCCTCTTTTTTTGACATGTGATATTGGATCTTATCTTGACACAATGTGGGTACAATCTTGGTTTTGAGTCATGTGAAACTGTATGCGTATGTATTACCGTGATGCCTTATTGTTTGTTAGGAATGTGCATGTGTTGGATCCATGTATGGGGCATATGTGTTGAGAATTCTATGTTATGTGGACTACATTTTTCTTCCCATTTTTGGGTTAGAGGTCTTGTATTGTGATACAATCATAAAATTGTGTTAAAATGTGTTTTGTGGGTTGTTAGTAGTTTTCTTTGGACCTTGTGTGACATTGTGATGTCAACTATTTTGGGAAACCTACTGGAAATTTGAAATTGAAATCCTTAACAAGTAACAACATTATGAACATTGAACAAGTAAATTGTGCAATCCATACAGCTAATAAATGGTGAATATCCTTATGAGAAAATACATGCAAATGTGTTTCAAAATGAGTATAGAATTTTGGAGTTGAATCCATTATGAATTTGAACTATTGAACAATGAAGTCTTATGATATTTGAAACTAAGAAAAAGTATTAAGGAAAATATTAATTGAGTAATGTCAATCTTCACATAACATTAAGCAATTAAGAAAATTATAAATGTTTCTAGCCTGTTGGTGGTTGTGTCTTTAGCAACAAATCCCTTTTCACGAACTAGAATTTTGTTGTTGGTTACTTCCTATGCTTACTAATCCCTCTCGGTACCTAGAGTGTGTCACATCGTGGACGATGCTTTTATAAGAGGGAGAATGTGGTGCCCCTCTAGTTCTAGAAAACAGGCCGGGCGTCACTGGAACACTTTGGCGGGGATTATGGAAAAGGCGCAGAGGGTACAAGCCCCGATGACCCCGCAGGGGGAAGATAACTGGTCGCTCAGGGTGGCGGGGATGAAAGGAAGTGAAATATTTCACAAAAACTTCAGATGGTTATTAAATTTTAGACTCGTGTTGAGTTTTCTTTTGGGCCGCGTTTGCAATGATCGTAAAATAAAAATTAAAAAAAGTAACAATTAAATAAACTAAACATTTGAGATAATGAAACTATAGAAGTCTTTTGAGATTACAATGTTAATAAAAAAAGTAAAATGATATATAACAAATCATAAATCCTTATTTTATCCTCAACTATTGGGTTTGGGCTAACCTCATTTCAAAAAAAAATTAATGGATTTTTTTGGGTATGGTTGATGCATGTGGGGGGGGGGGGGGGGGGGGGGGAGAGGATTTTTTGGCTATTATTTTTTTGGTCAATTGAATGTTATTGCATTTCTGGGTTTGGCAGGCCAACTAAAGTGAAGTGTCTATGCATTGTGATTTAAAACTGTGTTTTGTGGTGAAAGGCTTTGGATTTGTACTGATGTTTTTAAAACATAGGTAGAATGGGAGCTTTGCAGTAGAGTTTGAGTTTCCTCAAGAGATAGACACCTGTTTCACCGTATGCCACAAACAGGTTTCTAATCGGATCAGTTTACATTTGGCTGTGTATTCTTAGCCCATGTCAAACCACGAGCTCTGTTCAATCGTTGAGATTGACAAGGCAATAAAATATGGAATAATTTCATCAGAAAGTTTATTGTTGTTCACGTGTCATGGCGGATCTGTACGCAAACCTAGAGCACTCCTATTAAATCTTTGGTGGTTTTGGTGGAGGTTTTCTTGGTGCAGACAACGGTGGATTTCCCGAAAGAGGCTTTGAGATATGCCTCTTTGAACAACTTTGACTGTAGGATATGCGTAAAAAGGCTTGTTGAATAGAATTTAGAAACTTTTAGTCTATATAGTTGGCTTATTCGCCCAACAAGGCCCAAGAACCATTTGACATAATGCCTCAAAAAAATGTGTTCTCATGGACTCTGCCAGTTTCTGTATATGAATGAAATTTGGTTATTTTAAAAATCCTTAAGACTCTTTAGTCAAATGATGATTTAAAGGTGTCAATACAAACCCCCAACACTTTGCCATCAATTTACCAGGCCTGCGTCATGTTAGCATGTTTAAACTTTGGATAATGCCTCCTTATGGTGGTGACACACGGAATGTGTATGTGCAGGGTTGCAAACCAAATGGGTTTCATTGAAAGACTTGGAAATCCTTAAATCTAATTCTAATTGTCAAGTGAAAGTTTGGTTCTCTACCCTTTGCCAACTCTTTTCCCTGCTGGTCGCGTTTGCAAATGTTATATAAGATTGAGATTGGGTGTGGGTGGCATTGGAATGTTATGAATCATGTTTTGAATAAATTAAGAGTTTTTTTTTCCTCACAATAAACTCCACCACAAGAAAGGTTTAACCATATCTAAACGGAAGTTAGAAACACCCTCATTCTTAAACACATAATGATAGTGTTTCCTTTCATAAGATTTAAATAGATATTTCCCATTTTTGTAAACTCAACATAAACACCTATATTCCCTCAAGTGGAAATACTTTTTTAAATTAAATTGAACCCAACCTTCAAGCGTTTTTTTACCACCAGAGGTGCCTCTTTATCCTCCTAATTCTTGAAACATCTGATCATATTGCAAAAACATGCATGACAGGGAAAGACAATGAAACCGAACATGGTTATCATTTCTAACCAGTTGTGGCCAATGATGAAAACATACCTGCTTTGACATCACTAGTAGGTAATGAATTTGGGTCACCTTTGTATTATGGGTGCCCGTGGACCTTCTTAGGACTCAATAATTTCTGAAAGTTTACACCACCCACTTTTTCGCTTGACATGTTTTCCCCCCCAGATTGGATCTTTCTTTCTTGCATTCTTTCCAATTATCGTTACTTGTCTTTGGGGTACCCTTTGGCTTCTAGTTCAGGCTATATCCATCAAAGACCCTCCTTTTGATGATGTTTAAATAAAAATTAAAAAAAGTAACAATTAAATAAACTAAACATTTGAGATAATGAAACTATAGAAGTCTTTTGAGATTACAATGTTAATAAAAAAAGTAAAATGAATATATAAACAAATCATAAAATATTATTTTATCCCTCAAACTACTTGGGTTTTGGGCTAACCTCATTTCAAAAAAAAATTATGGATTTTTTTGGGTATTGTGTGGATGCATGTGGGAGAGGATTTTGGCTATTATTTTTGGTCAGGGAATGTTATTGCATTTCTGGGTTTGCAGGCCAACTAAAGGTGAAGTGTCTATGCATTGTGATTTAAAACTGTGTTTTGTGGTGAAAGGCTTTGGATTTGTACTGATGTTTTTAAAACATAGGTAGAATGGGAGGTTGCAGTAGAGTTTGAGTTTCCTCAAGAGATAGGACACTGTTTCACAGTATGCACAAAACAGGATTTCTAATCGGTCGTTATCAGGTTTAATTTGGCTTGTGTATTCTTAGCCCATGTCAAACCACGAGCTCTGGTTCAACGTGTGAGAATTGACAAAGCATAAAATATGGAAGAATTTTCATCAGAAGTTATTGTTGTTAAGTGTCATGGCGGATCTGTACGCAAACCTAGAGCAAACTCCTATTAAATCTGTGGTGGTTTTGTGGATGGTTTTCTTGGTGCAGACAACGTGGATTTCCCGAAAGAGGCTTTGGAGATATGCACTCTTTTGAACAACTTTGACTGTAGGATATGCGTAAAAAGGCTTGTTGAATAGAATTTAGAAACTTTTAGTCTATATAGTTGGCTTATTCGCCCAACAAGGCCCAAGAACCATTTGCATAAGCCTCCATAAAAATGTGTTTCATGGACTCTGCCAGGTTTTGTATAGAATGAAATTTGGTTATTTTAAAAATCCTTAAGACTCTTTAGTCAAATGATGATTTAAAGGTGTCAATACAAACCCCCAACACTTTGCCATCAATTTACCAGGCCTGCGTCATGTTAGCATGTTAAACGTTGGATAAAATGCCTCAGTATGGTGTGGACACACGGACTGTGATGATTGCAGGGTTTGCACAAAATGGGTTCATTGAAAAGACTTGGAAATCTTAAATAATAATTCTATTGTCAAGTGTAAAGTTTGGTTCCTTAACCTGTGCCAACTCTTTTCCCTGCTGGTCGCGTTGCACAATGTTATGAGATTGAGATTGGGTGTGGGTGGCATTGGCAATGTATGATCATGTTTGAATAAATTAAGAGTTTTTTTCTCCCAATATACATCCACCACAAGAAAGGTTAACCATATATGAAACGGAAAGTTAGAAACACCCTCATGTCTTAAACACATAATGATAGTGTTTCCTTTCATAATGATTTTAAAATAAGATATTCCTCATTTTGTAAAACTCAACATAACACCTATATTCCTCAAGTGGAAATAATTTTTAAATTGAACCCAACCATTCAAGCGTTTTTACCACAAGAGGTGCCTCTTATCTCCTAATTTCTTGAAACATTACTGATCATATGGGGACAAAAAAAACATGGCAGAGTGACACTGGAAAGAACAATGGAAACTGAAAACATGTTTCATTTCTAACAGTTGTTGCATGATGAAACATACTGATTGACATACTAGTAGGGTGAAGAATTTGGGATCCCTTTGGAATGGTTGCCCGTGACCTCTTATTAGGACTAATAATTTCTGAGTTAAACCAACATTTTCAGAGCAGTTTTGACATGTTTGCCCCCCGATTGGATCTTTTTTTTTCTTGCATTCTTTCCAAATTTATCGGTACTTGTCTTGGGTAACCTTTGGCTTCTAGTTAAGGCTAATAACTCCATCAAATGACCTCCTTTTGACTGATGTTAGGAACATTCCATCTACCTCATCAAGTGCTTTCTCATAATCTTGTCCTTCCTGGAGAGTTATTCCAAACTTTTTGACTTATAAGACTTGTTGAGATACCCATCAACACAGACATCATTGTGACCCTAGATTTCCCTCAACACCAAGTATATCAACAAAATACCAACCAAATGGAAAGAGGAAGTATTACTTTACATGAATATCGTTGGCCTTCTAAAGATGGTTACCTCTTATCAATCCCATTTTAGTCCTTGAGCATAAAGATACCTTTATCTTGATGCTTGCATAACTTATAGGTTGCTTGAAAGGTGCTGACTACCTTATACTTGTTCACATTGTGTTTTAGATAGAATGTCTTCGTATTCTACCGAGGGTCTAATCCATCATCATTTTCTCTTTAGTGATTGTGTTATAAACAGACCAACAAACTTATTTTCATCATGTCATTTGGAAAATTGGTTCCACCATCCCTTCTCTTCCCCCTCTTACTCGGCATCCTTCTTTTCAACCTTGGATTCATCACATGCTAAAATGTCATCATTATTAACCAAATAGTGGTCAATAATTACCTCATGATGTTGACTCTTTAGAACAATAATACGAGTGAGGGACAATTCTTCCTCCTTCATGGCTTCATTTCCTTAAAAATGTAAATCTAATTTTTCACCAGCATGTGTGTGACTATATAGGTTAAATATTTTTCATGGGGGCGTAAGAAACCTCTACCATCAAGTCCTTCTCTATGTATAGTTTCAACACCCTTGAGTATGGGGTTCTTATAGAGCATTGACCCCTTCCTTGTTGCTTGGGGTTTTTACCTTGTGCCAATTCCAACTCTATTTGTATCCAACTCCATGAACTCTGTAAAAAGGAGGGTATCCCAAACCTTCTCCAGAAGAGCTCTCTAGCTAAACATCAGATCTGGAGCCTTGGATGAATTTGGAGTGGCTTCTTATTTGATTGTTTTAACTCCAAGGAGTTTCTCCATAGTTAGGGCAAGGATTTCTATTAACCTTGTTAACTTCCCTTACAGTGTCTAAAACTTTTCCATGTTTCACAGGTTGAGAGGATAATGCTTTGATACCACTGTAATGTCCCTTTTTCGGGGGACTGAAGGAATGACCAAAAGTTTAGATGTAATTCAAAATCAGATTATGGAACTGTTTTTAGGTGCTTATTATAACCCTATAAATATGATAATTAAATCCTTCCTAGGGCAATGACCTAATTTGGGGTTTCAAACCCACTTAAATTCCTTCAAAACCCTTTGAATTAGCTCCACTTAACCTTCTAAAATTATTATATATCACCAACAATCATCTCATGTAAGAAAAATAATTTTTAATGCCCTAAATTTGGAGATATGAATTTATATAAAACCCTTATCTGCATAGTTTAAAAATTGATAACTTAACTTAGGAAGCTCTTAAATTCATGAAACTCGAGATATTGGCATTATAAATGATGGAGAACAAGACAACAATTTCATATTTGCCAATGGAACATCAAACATACCATATATTGTAACATCCCAAATTTCTAGTAAGTTAAATTAACTATGGATACGTCTAATCAGGATTAGACAAGATCATCATTGTGTGTAAGAATTCATTTGGTTTGTCGTGTCATAACCCACAACTTCTACTATGGGGCATGACACTGTTGAATGGGTAACCCCGTACCCACCTTGATGATCCTTCCTAAACGTGATTAGGCCTTGATCGTAGGTACAACGGTTCATAAATGATAACGAATCTTTCAATTATTTGTATTTCGGTTACTTTATTTTAATCGGTTTAGTCGTCTTTTGTTTTATTCGACTTTTGCAATGACCATAATAATAATTGCCTCTGTTTTATTTGACGATGCTATGTCAAGACAGCTTTATGAGAATATTTGAATTATTATTTACAGACTTGGTGATTTTTGTTTATTGGAATGTTTCGTATGGAACGTGGAAATTCAAATAATTATTATTATAATATATTATTGGTAATATGTGGACTTGTATTATGATGATTAATTTTAACTTAACCATTAAGTTGGATAACAACTTAAATATAAATAAATAAAAATTAAAAAAATGCAATAATAAATTGTAAAATTAGTAATACATATATATTCTAGAAGGATTGTGCATGCAAGTCAAGTTATATTAAAAAAATAATATATATTAATTTTAATATTTAAAATTCATGGGTTTCGTAAAGCAAAACACCTCCACATAGCACAAGTATGTGGCATGCATTAATGCATATGCCAACATTGGGAAGCCCAAAAGTTCTTGAATAGGTTGCCCAACTATAGTTTCTTTCATTATATTTGTTTCTTTTATTTCTCCTTGTCTATTTTCATTCTTCCCTTCTGGGATACCTGTGTGAGTTTTGGAGGAAGGAAAGATTCAACTTGTTAGAGCTGGAAGAGTAAGAGATTGTTGATTTTGGGTTTACTTCAGGCATGAATATCTTCTCCCTTCTCTGCTGCATTATTTGTAAAAAAAATGAGGAAATACGCATTCTCTTTTAATGGCAATCAAAGGAATTTGTGGACAACTTTTGATTTAATTGCTTGGAGATGAAATTTGAAAAGGAAATTGATGGATTTTGTATTCTCTTAAGTTTTCTTTGTGTGGTTTTAGCTAAACCCAGAAAAAAAAAACGCAGATGGGGTTTTGGGTTTTGATCTACAAAAAAAAAAAATAGAATGAAAGTTAAAATTCCTTCTCTGCATTAAAATAAATTGTACCCAAAAAGAAAGGAGTTGGGTTTTTCCTGTATTAGAAGAAGGAAAACGTTTTTTGTGAATTTGTGTGTTTCAATTCGATTTGTGCTTGTGGGTTTTCATTTTTGTTAACAGAAATTTGATTGTGTTTTCTATAAACAAATCGATCTGATACCCAAATCGATTTGGGTATACAAATCGATTTGCATAAATGAATCGATTTGGGTAACCCAATCGATATGGATATGCAGCTGGTTGGGGTTTTGTATTTTTTTTCCCTCTTGGCTATTATATGCAGGTCTGATTTTTTTTTAATTTATTGAGATCTTTTGAATGAAAATTTGTGGATGTCAAAGCTCGTGCATAGGGCTACATTTTCCAGAAATATTTATTATGGGCATCTAAATCAATTCATGTATAAATGAAGGTGTGTTGTTATGTGTGAATAACTGCAAAAAAAATGGCATTTAGCCTGTAACTTCCAGCTTGGCAATATGACTTGGATTCTTGCATGGATGTGAAAAAGAAATTGCTTGTCTTGGTAAGGGCATGAAGCTAGGACAGCTTGACCGAGTCGTACCAAGGAGTAATTGGTGGCATGATTGGCTTTAATATAATGATATTGTATGAAGGAAATTATTAGTTGTTCTTTTACTATTAAGACTATGTTTAAATGATGTAATAATGGTGCTGCTATATTGTTTTGTTGGGTTGTTCGTTTACCAGAAAGAACATGTTTAAATGATGTAATCTTGGTGTTTTTACATTGTTTAGTTGGGTTGTTCATATATATAAGAAAAATGTGTTTTGATTGTTTGGAAAGGTATATTTTGTACGTTTTATAGAGTTGCTCATTAAATAAAATTAATATGTTTTATTTCTCTTGTTAATTATGTTCTTTGACGTTTTATAGAGTTGCTCATTGACTGAAAATATTATGCTTTATTTTCTTTGTTAATGATGTTCTTGGATGATATGATGAGCTGCTCATTACCTAGAGAGAATATGTTTAATTGGTATTTGGAAATGTTGATTTCAGATAGTTTTGTTAAGTTGCTCGTTGATTAGAGGGAAACATGATCATTGAAATAGAAATTGGTTATTCTATTTGTGTGCATTCATAGTTGCATCTTTATGGAAAACATGTAGTATACATTCTCAGCTATATTATCATGTGCTTGTTGATAAAACAACATTTATATATTTCATATTTTATTAAATAATTACATCAGAAAATGGAGGCAATATTCATGCCAGTTCATTTTGAACTAACATCATACCACTACTCCAGTCTTGCAAGACAATTAGCCGTCACATTCGGATATGCGGAAACTCATGTCTTGAGAAGTTTTATCGTAGCATGGATCTAAATGAGTTACTTAGATTTCAATTTGTAGAAGGATGATATCCTAGAATTTTGACTGAATTTATGGGGATCTTGGACCCATTGTTAATATTCAAACCTCACTATGTGAGGGTTACAGTATCAGCTATATATTTTGCCTTGACGGCATATGTAATTTATGTTTTTAATAAAGAGATGATTACTTTATACGAATAAAATCTCAATATGAGTAAATGATAAATACTATAATTAAGAGGTCTTACTTATCATAAATTGTTATATATATATATATATATATATATATATATATATATATATATATATATATATATATATATATATATATGATATTTACCAATGTATGAAGCCAAAAATTGGAAAATTATTATAACATTCAATTGTCTTGTAATTTCTAAAGTAAATAGCTATTTAGTGGCGTAATTGATCAGAGGAATAATTAAATATATATTTAATTCAGCCTTCTGGTAAACTTGACATTAATTTGTTAAGATTGTAAAGCCTGTTTTTTTTTTAGGATGAAAGAGTATCATTATAAAAAGATAATTTAAGGATAAAATCGAACATCAAGAAAAGAGAAACTAGATAGGAAGGTAATTAGATGAAAAGATCCATTAGGCATATTAAGGTATAAGTACATACGGAAGACTGAAATAGTTACATTTCAGCATAAGGAATGTACTCATCTCATAATGATCCTAATTGGCCTTGGCATCTATCTCGATATAAACTCTTGCAAGATAAGTTTAATTGGAAATAAAGTAAATACAAACTATAAGATCTAGATAACAGTGAAAGGGATAGTTGTGAGGTGGTGGAAGAATTAAAAACTCATAAGACTAGTGTGTTGTCTTGAGTTTAGCTATAATCTGCACAGCGGATAACTTTGGCCAAAGTAATGCATTGATGGTTGTGTATTGTCTAATCACCTAGTCCTCCAATTAAAAAAATTTGTCAATAACCTGATCATGGGAAGTTGAACACTGAACATGAGGTAGTAAATGGTCGGATACCAGAATACGAATTTGGCAAACTAGCTTTGTGGTAGACTCGAGGACTTTCACATGGTTCCCATGACCTGATAAAGGTTGATCCGAAATGCTAGTAAGAATTATCACTCAAAGTAGTGACGAAGGGAGATCATGGAGATCTAGATACACCCTTCTCAGCTGCACATGGCTTACATGGATGTTGTTAGATAGATCAAAAGAACAAATCTGATTTAATATATTTGATTAAATTAATATGTATGATTGTAACTATGTAATTTGTTTTTATGAAAAAAAAAATCCTCATTTTCCAACTCTTGCAATTTTGAGCATTACATTTTGGTATCAAAGTCAAAGGCTCAGACACTTGGACATTAATGGGACACACGTTCTAATAAAAAGTATCCTCTTTTATAAAACATGAAACTATGGCTAGGCCTACAGCAAGAGCTAATATCATGAGTGACAGTGGGGTAAATAATGATGACGTGCCGGATAATACGACTGCTAAGTTAGAAGAAATCCTCAACCTTTTGAATGACACCCGAAACCGAGTTGATAACATAGAACAATAAGGTCAAGGTGGTGAAGAAGATGAGGATCGCATGGATGAGAATCAGGGTGATGAGCAACATGATGATCAACCCGAGAACCTGAATGAAAGGGAAGATAAGAAAGTAAGGTTGGTTGCTGAGTTAGCAAGGGACATTAAAAT
Source organism: Taxus chinensis (assembly GCA_019776745.2). Classification (NCBI taxonomy): domain Eukaryota; kingdom Viridiplantae; phylum Streptophyta; class Pinopsida; order Cupressales; family Taxaceae; genus Taxus; species Taxus chinensis. The sequence goes on from CM034151.1 coordinate 122,888,470, forward strand.
TATCCCCACTGAAATTTGATGGTACAACTCTTGGGGATGGTGCTGAAAATTGGCTTTCTAAAATAGAAAAGTATTTTGAGATTAGGGACTTTTCAGAGTAGACAAAAGCAATATGGGGAGCCTACCAATTGTCCCGTGAAGCATCTTCCTGGTGGGATACCCAAAAAATGGAACTAGGAATTGATTCTGATATGATCACATGGGAACAATTCAAGGCTTACTTCCATCAAAGATGGCTACCTCAGCTATACTTTGACCAAAAGATGGCAGAATTCTAAAATCCAATTAAAGGAAAGTACTCAGTTACAGAATATTGGGAACGTTTCACTCGATTGCTGATATATGTTCTTATGTATCAAAAGGATGAGAATTTTAGAGTGAGAAAATTTATAATGGGATTGAGTCCTAGCATTGGTGGTGAGGTAGATGTTCATGGACCTACCACGATAGAAATCATGTTTGAAAAAGTTATCAAGCAAGAACAAAAGTTGCGAAGTATTTATGCCTCTAAAGAGGATGTAGTGCCCACATTTTTATAGCTCAGTTACTTGTTGCTCATTACTCATAGACATGTTTTGATAAAGACTTGATATGTTTTGAACATTACATTAGGAGATTTGATATGATTAGGCATGTATCGACATTTAGGCATATAGCACGTCAATTTAGCTTGATTACTATGTTATTTGCATTATCTTATGATGTCATGGATACTAATTGGTATGATGTTGTTTTGGGACGTAGTTATATTGATGGATACTCAGTTTTTTTGCATGTTGACATTCTATGGATACATGTCATTTTATTATTGTGACTAACTTATGGCGAATTATGTATAGTTGTGCACGTTGTCGCACTTTCGAGTCCAGAAAGATGAAATGTTAGTCTAGAAATTCATTGATATCTTATTTAGTAGTTGATTTATATTTTATCAGACAGGTGCGTTTAATGTGTGCAATGAGTGTGTAGGTAGACAGGGCATAGGAGAACGTGGGACTCAGAGTCAACTACGCAATTTTGCATAAGCAGCCCACAGGCTAAGCCCTAGCCATGTTTATTGCTTGAGGCCTTAGCGTTAGAATTATTATTTCGGGCACCATGAGTGACCCTCATTTGTAATGTAATATGTCTTGTAATTATTAATTTTTCTTAGGGTGTTTTAGTTTGTGTTATAAGCTTGTTTTGGGAATTAATGACCCCACTTGCATTAAGTTTTGAATTAGATTAATGATGTAATTAATTTAGAGGGTTTAGGGTCACATGTGAACACTTGGGTGGTCCCCACACCCTCTAACCTTGTGCCAAATTTTGCTAAACCCGAAATTGGGTTATTTTGGGCATTTTTAGGGACCCCTTTTTAGTTTGGGAGTTCCCTTAACTTAAAAAATAAGCCCTTGGACCCTACCTAATAGGTAGGGGGGCTTATTTCCAAGGCTAGAGGGATTTTTCCCTCCCTTTTTTGTCTTTTGATTTGGTCACATCCATGTAAGGGGTATGGTTTAGTGTGTTTGTTAAAAGTTGCACAAGACTTGTTCTTGTTATCAAGTTAGAGTAATTTGGGAGAAAAGGGCTAAAAAGACATTTTACCCTTTTCCCTCATTTGTTTTGGCATATTTAACCTTGAAGAAAGAGAGGGGTGACACATGTCACCCCCTCATTTGTGAGGATTTTTTTCTTGCTCCTCTTCAAATTCCCCCTCATGGGAAAAGAAGAGGACTTTTTTTTGGAGATTTTGGTTTGGAGGCTTGGGGGATTTATGGAGCTAGAGTTTACTTGGGTCAAGAAGGAGAGAAGTTTGAAGTTGGAAAGCTTTTTGGAGAGCTTTCTTTGAGGTAGGCTCTTAAGCCTTATTGTATGTGTTGTATTCATATTAGTTGTTAGATTGTTTACTTGAAAATGTTGTTGCATGTGAATTTTGGTTATTGTTTGTTTGTTTTACTCCCTCCATCATATGGCATGATGATGTTTTGGAGTTTGTGGGGGAAGAGATAGGAATTTTTCCCTATCAATCCTCATGGCTTGATGGGCAAGCCTTGTAGGATTTTAGTGACTCCCCTCAAATGGTTTGAGGTGGGGATGGTGATTCATTTGGCTTAAATCTTCTTCCCCATTCTTGGTAACAAAACCCCTTTGGGGTTTGAAAATCCTTCCAAGAAAGAATTGGTGAAAAGGTGGAGGGATAAGGAGGGTTTTTAAATGAAATAGGAGAAATAAGGAGAGTATGGAGATCTTGGTATTGTGTTTATATTATTTGGTTATAACTCTTGGAGAACTCCTCTCCTCTCTTCCCCACTTGGTGTTGGAGGTAGAACTTGGATTTTCCTCTCTTTCCTTCCTTTGAAAAAAAAAGAATGGAGTCTTGTTTATACTTGTCTTATGTTTTCATGTGGATGGATCATTGTTTGTTCACCCTTATTCTTGTGCATAGTTGTGGATTATTTGACCTCTTTCCCATGGGCTTGGGGGAGGTTAGCATGCATCCCAACTTTAGAAAAGACATGTAATGATGCCTATGGTTGGGTGGTAAACAAGCTACTTTTCTTTTGTTGGATTTCTTGAAGGCATGAAGATTGTATCTCTAACTTGGAGTTGGTGGCATCTTGACCTCTCTTTGTTCTCTCTTTTTTGTGTGAGGCTTTGTAATCTCTAAAGTATGGCCATGTGGGATGATTCCTTGACATGAAAAAGTTTCCATCTTGTGTATTGCACACCACTTGTAAGATTGCATTCCATTTGAGTCTTCCCTCAATCTTGGAAAGGAGTTGATAGTTTTATCTCCTTATGTATGTTAGCATGATTTTGAAATATGAAGTATTGAGGTGTTTTTGCAAATGAGATATTGTAAAATAGTTATATTCCTTACAGATGATTTGTTTTTTGAATATCTTTTTGATAAAGAAAGGGCCATTCAATGGAAAAGTGATTTTTTTCTTTTATCAAAGAAATAATATTGCTTGTTGAAAAGTTTTTTACTTGTTTATACAATCTGAAATGATCTTTTATTACATGTATTATAAAAAAACAAAAGATAAATATATTCCTTCTTTTAATGTTTGTAATAGTAATGATGGGAATAAAAATAGCTTTGTTTTTCTTCCTATGTTAAGTTTTAATGAGTTGTTTTCTTTTAAGCAATCACATTTAAATTAGTAATCTTCTTTGAAAAGTTTCTTTTAGAAATAAGTTATTATTTTCTTGGAAAGTTTTAGGCTCGAAAAAAATAAAAAAGTCACTAAGTTATCAAAGAGAAATCTGAAAATTTACAACTAGAAATGATTATCCTTCTTACTTGAAAATGAATTTTTTAAATAGTTATTTATTTTATTATAACTATATAGTTGCATACATTATTTTGTATTATTTATATGAGTTTATAATCATAACAATAAAATAAAAGTTATCAATTTTATCTTGCAGCAAAAAAATAATAATAATAATAAGTAAATATATATATATATATATATATATATTATATATTATGTATATTATATATTAACCGTATATATGTATATATATATATTATACCATATAACCATATAATATATGTTATATGTTTTAAGTTTTTAAATGTACAAAAAAAAATTACATAAAAAAAAAGGAAAAGAAATTGATTTGGGGGAGGGTCGGCCGACCCTCCCCCCACCCGTATACGGCCACCACCAGGCTGCCCTTGCGGCTGCTACAGCCTATCCCCGACTCCCGTGGCATGCACTGTCCCACTGCCGCCCTCCACACCTACCCGCGGATTGTCCCACTGTCCACACTCCACGCACACCCGCGGACTGTCCCCCACGCCCTGTCCTCCCTGCGCTGTGCCTCCTCCCTGCGCAGCCCACTCCAAACCCCCCCACCGTGGCCACAACCCTGTCCCTCCACACTTTTCCTCCTCTCAGAATCAGCCGCCCCTTCCACTTTCATAACAACACAACAAAAAAAAAAGAAATATATATATGTGAATCAAAAAAAAAAACTAAAAGAAAGAATACAGTTCTTGTTACTGTATGAATCTCACAAACAAACACAAAAAAAAAAAAAAGATTGGTTTGACAAAACTCCATAGCTTCCCCAACAACCTGCAAAAAGACCAAACAAAACAAAATGAGAAGAGAAATGAAAAGGAGAAGAAAATAGCAAAGAGAAAGTTAGGGCAACATTAGGGTAAAATTTGAAATCAAGGGTCAGATTTGATTTGACTAGATTAGATCTAAAGACTCATGTTTAATCCTACCCACTTAAGTCATGAGCTTTTTATTATGGATTTAGAGATATTATTAAAGGAGGGTGTGTGGCAAATAAATTTAAAAAGGAGAGACAAATTTAATTTAAAAGGTTGTGTAGGCTTAGTAAGTTTTGTGAGTTCAGTTAATACCTTGTAGAATAAAATAGTCAAGTTGTGATGGGTTAGTGTTTATGCAACCTAGGGGAGATTAATAATTAATATGAATTAAATATTAACGGGAAGGGTTAAGTAGAGCGTTAATAATTATTGTCTACTTTAAAAAAAAAATATTATCCCAAATATCTAGTAATATCTGGTTGGTTTCCGTTGTCCCGAGGCGGGGCATTACAGAGGAAAACAAAGAGCAAAATAGCAATTTTCAAACACCAACCACAAGTAAACCAACATGGAAAAAGGGAAACAACAAGTTCAGGCCTGGCAATAAAAGAGGAATAGTGGATTGAACTGTTGTGAATAATAAAAAATAGGTAACAAGGAACAAGTTTCAGCCAGAATAAGATTGAGAGAAAAGGACCACTAGGTGGATGTTTTAAGTGCGGTGGCGATCATTTCGCTAACAACTATCCACAAAGAGGACAATGGAATAACTAGCAGAAGGGATCTACTGCAATAAATAAAGAGGGGCAACAACATAAGATTTATGCTACAGTCCATAATAAGCAAGCAGAAAAGCAAACGACTCCAATAGAAACCTCATGTAAGATTTTTGGAGAACCTGTTTCTGTTTTATTCGATTCTAGTTCAACAGAATGTTTTGTTTCATTTAAAGTAGGTGATAAACTCAAAATAATAGCTGAGTACATGGAACACACTTCGATTGTACAATATGGAAATAATGTTGTACATAGAGTGAATCAGTGTTTGTTTGAGGCACCACTAGAATTACCTAAGTTCACGACAAGATTAAAGATGTATGTGGCACCTCTTGGATCCTATGATGTTGTCATAGGTATACATTGGTTAAGTCAACATAATGCAGCCTTGGATTGTTTAGGAAATTGTGTAACATTTTGCGATGATCAGCAGAAAATAGCAAGTGTTCAGGGTGTTAAAAGAGAGTTTGTCACTAGGTAGATTTCGGCCATGCAACTGAAAAAGGAAAAGCGAAAGGGCTGCCATCTGTATGCTGTAAAAATAACATATTCGGGATAGGAAAATGAGCCTGAAATTGAAGTATTTCCCATCCTAAAGGAATTTAGAGACGTGTTTCCAAATGAGTTTCTTGGACTTCCACCTAAGCGTGAATTTGACTTCACAATAGATGTCAAACTAGCAACAGAATTGATCTCCAAGGCACCGTACAAAATGAAAACAACCGAATTAGTTGAGTTGAAAGCTCAATTACATGATTTTTTGTCCTTAGGTCTGATTAGACCAAGTATATCACCATGGGGTGCACCGGTAATCTTCATGAAAAAGAAGGATGCGACCCTCAAACTTTGTATTGATTATTGAATGCTCAACAAGGTAACAGTGAAGAATCGGTACCCGCTGCCCCGAATGGATGATCTTTTTGATCAAATGGGGGGCAAAAAATTATTTTCCAAGATGGATCTCAGATCTGGTTATCATCAACTGTGAATCAAGGATGGAGATATCCATAAAACCGCTTTTAGAACAAGGTATGGGCATTACGAGTTTATAGTTTTGCCCTTTGGTCTCACAAATGCACCTGTCGCTTTCATGAATTTGATGAACAACATGTTTAGGGAATACTTAGACCAATTTTTACTTATCTTTCTTGATGATATATTAATATAATCCAAGAATGAGGAAGAACATGATGAACATTTAAGGATTGTGTTGGAAATTCTCAAAAAACATAAGTTATTTGGAAAATTATCTAAGTGTGCTTTCTATCAATACAAAGTATAATACTTATGCCACATAATAAATAAATAAGGAATCTTGGTGGACCCTTCGAAGAATAGTACCATCATGGAATGGCTAGCACCGAAGGATGTGCACGAAGTGAGAAGTTTTCTGGGTCTAGCAGGCTACTATCGAAAGTTTGTAAATGACTTCTCTAGGTTAGCAAGACCTATCACTTCTTTGCAAAAGAAGGGTAAGAAATTTTTTTGGGACAGCAAGTGTGAAGAATCCTTTAAGGAATTTAAAGGTAGACTCACAAGTGCTCCGGTGTTGAAAATTCCGGATCCAAACGGGAACTTCTCGGTGGTAACTGATGCTTCGGGGGAAGGTTTAGGCGGAGTACTACTACAAGATGGGCATGTTGTAGCTTTTGAAAGTAGGAAAATGAGAATGCATGAAGTAAATTATGCACCACATGATCTTGAGCTTGTTGCGATTGTTCATGCGCTGTAGATATGGAGGCACTATTTGCTTGGGAAATCTTTTGATCTCAAAACATATCATCTTGGGATCAAGTACATCTTTATGCAGCCGAAACTAAATGCAAGGCAGCTAGGATGGCTGGAGTTCCTAGAAAATTATGAATTTGATTTAAATTACATTAAGGGAAAAGAGAATAGGGTGGTTGATGCCTTAAGTCGCAGAAAGCGTATTACTGCTATAGTTACATTAAGAATCGAGTTCAAAGATGAAGTCAAAAATGAGTTAACCAATGACCCCTACTACAATCATGTTAAAAACTCTGTAGAAAAAGATCTGAGAGACAAAAGGTATGATGGTTTCAAGCTAGAAACAGATGGGATTCTGTGTTATAACAGAAAAATATATGTACCAAAGGGTAAATAACTCATAAATAAAATTATGAAAGAATTTCATGATGCTCCCTACTCAGGACACCCAGGAGTAACAAAGATGATGGCAGACATCAAAAAGCAATACTTCTGGAAAAAGATGAAAAATGATGTGATTCTTTACGTCTCACAATGCCTGGTATGTCAGCAAGTAAAGGTTGAACATTCACATCCAACATGACTATTATATCCTCACAACGTGCCAGAATATAAGTGGCAAGTTATAAGTATAGATTTTGTCCAAGGTCTACCTATGTCCCAAAATAAACATGATGTTATACTTGTAGTTGTAGACAAATTAACTAAAGTGGCACATTTTATAGCAAGTAATTTAAAGGATAATTCACCCATACTGGTAAAAAGGTTTGTGCAAGAAGTTTTCCGATTACATGGAGTTCCAGAAGTAATAATTTTAGACAGGGACTCAAGGGTGACTTCCAAATTTTGGCAGACTTTGTATGTTTCCTTAGGGACAAAATTGAACATAAGTACTGCCTACCATCCTGAAACTAATGGTCAAACCAAAAGAGTAAATCAAGTGTTATAAGATTTACTAAGAATGTATTGCATGGATCAACAATACAAATGGGAAGAGTACCTTCCCTTGGTTGAGTTTGCCTATAATAACACTTACCATTCTTCCATTCAAATGGCTCCTTCTGAGGCCTTATATGGTCGTAGGTGTAGAACACCTGTAAGTTGAGATAATCCTGAAGATAGAGTACTGATTGGACCAGAAATGCTTTCGGAAATGGAAAAACAGGTTAAATTAATCCAAGAAAGCACTCCTAAAGTGTTTGCACAATATTATTGAGACTCTAAATAATAAGGAGCGGTCAATAAAAAATAAATGGGGTTATTTTGGGGTGGAAAAAAAGAGAAGTTTGTAGAAGAAGAGAAATAAATTTATGATGTAGGAGAAGATGAAACAAAAGATAATGATGATGACAACAAGGCGATAAATGATGCAAAAAGAGAGATAGAAGAAGAAGAAGATGATGATGATGATAAAGAAGAACATGATATAGAAGAAGAAGAAAATTAAGAAAAATAATATAATGTTGATGATGAAGAGGTTACACATGATTTAGAAGGAGAGACAAAATATCAAGATAAGAGTTCAGCTAATGCATCTCCAATGAAGGAAGATTCAATATTTTAGTTTGACAGGTACATTCATAGAAAAAAGTTAATGGTTTTCATAAACCCTAGCAGTAAATATAACCTCGTCAACATAGATGTGGCTCAACCTCTACATGTTCAAGAAAAAAATATCAAGGAGGCTCAAGTGGATAGTAATAAAATTCAAGTTTTTGAAGACTTAAATTTCTCTATGGATAAATATGTTTTGCATTCAGATATTTATGCTTTAGATATGGTGTTGAGTAGAGAAAGTGGCTAAGTACTACTCATGTGCGAAGGTTAGGAACCCTGCACAAGGGGTACGTGAAGGGGTACACACATTTAGGAAATATTAACGCATAAAGGTTCGTGCATGAGTAGACGTATTTCAAGATTTAGTCAATTTTCCATAGATGCAACTAAAAATAGAAAAACATGGTTGCAGTAACATCCAAGCAAGGTATAGAAATAGGTAAAAGTAGGATGGTTTGGGACACACACAAAGGAGTTATAATTAGAAAAGGCACATGTAGAGAAAGAAAAGGATCATACACATATCGAACTAAGAATAGGATTAAAGCATGTTATATATTTAGGTTAATCTAATATTAGCATTCATTGTAGAAAGCATGCAAGCTATTTTGTACGCATGCCTATTATTAGGAGGGTGCATATAGGCGGTGAAGGGAAATTCCCCACCCTATATATATGTGATCTTCCATTATAATAGAGAGTTCATAGTGGAGAGTGGGGAGTTTTAGAGTCAATATTATATTCTTACAGTGCAGGGTTTGAGTGACCTTCATGTAAATCTATTTTGGAGACTGTAGAGAGCACGCATGGTTCTATGCATCATTGTAATGGATAGTATTGCAATCAAGTTCCATGTTATGATATGCATTATGGTTATAATGGAAAATTATGTATGGATTGCAAAGATCTCTATGACTGAACATGGTTTTATGGGTATTCAGATCTTGATATTCATTATCTTTGAATGATTTCCTTAATATATGTGTTGTCATCTCTTTACTTCATGATGTGTTTATTTGTGTGAGTGATGTTTGTGATTAACAAACATGCATGCTAACATCTTGATAAGCATAATAAAGGAGTGACTTGGTGGTTACACACATTTTGGGTGAGCGTCCAGACTTGTCTAGATGAAGTGTCGACGCACATAGCTTTGGTTGGGTAATAAAATACTACATTTTGGTTCCATTTTCGGGACCTCTTTTCAAAATGTCTACTAGGATGTTGCATGCAGATGGTGTTTCAACTATCTTTGGAGAAGATTGAGAAATGTATATATGATGGTCAAGCTAAATGAGGGACCTGGTGGTTGCACGCACTTCGGGTGAGTGTCCAGACTTGTTTAGATGAAGTGACATCGCACATTGCTTTGGTTGGGTAATAAAATACTACATTTTGGTTCCATTGTCAGGATCTCTTTTCAAAATGTCTACTAGGATGTTGCATGTAGATGTCATTTTGAGTGTCTTTGGAGAACATTGAGAAATGTATATATGATGGTCAAGATTTTTTTGCATAGAGATATAACACTGGACCCGATTTTAATGTGTGGAAGTGGGTGGAAGATAATCTATATTATTTCTTGTATGAGATGTTCTTCAATTTCTTCATAATACAATTGTACTAGTGGTTGGAATCTTACATGGTAAACAAAGGTGTCTGGGAAGGAAATAAGGATTGAACGCAAGAAGACTATCAAACACTTTTTCATTAGGACAAGTCGATGACTAAAGTTGTGGATCGTTAGTGGGAAGGTATACTATGCAATTATACCTTGGAGTACGCAATTTTGACATACTCTTTTCTAGAGGAAGCATAATTTCAATTCTAGAGTGAGCAAAGAGGATCTTATTTGTGTGTAATTCCCTTAGCTATCAAGATCCTGATGATAGAACTGGGAATGGAAGAATTACCTATGGCAAGCTAAAACCCACCATGGGAAGGGGCATGAAGCAAGTTTGGGAAGGATGGTGGAGGCCCTGGAAAAAGAAAGAAAAAGAGGCGAAAGGAGGATTAGGTATAATGATGCATGATAGAGGGTATTTGATGAAGTGCTAAGGTCGAGAATAATGATGACTAGAAGAAGTGATGAGAACACTGCAGAAGGTGAGGGACCACAGTATCATGTCCTCCCAACATTGGGGAAGATAATTAGAGAGGACCCATTGGCATCTTATGATAACGTGTCTAAGGAAAGAGTGAGAAATGTGGGCATGTATCTAATCCAACCTGGTTACCTCGTCTTTGCGCAAGGTTTTCAAAATCTAGAGGTAGTTGTTGAAGATCATCATATTGAAGGTGAGAAAGGATGATCTCCGCATTGGGAGATACATAAATACATATTTTAGTTTCATCTTAGAAAGCACAATAGATTGGGGACACACACATGGAAACACAGTAGGCACCAATGTTTGTGATTACTTTTAGAGGTATTTTTACAAGCACGTCATCAAGACAGGGTGTTGACATGTAGATTGTTGGAAGCAATCCTCTAGGTGTTGTTATAGCACAAACAGTTGGTGTCTAATTCAACACAACAACGAGGACATAAGGAATTTAATCTACTGGACCACAGGTCACGAAGGGAGGGTCAAGTTAGCCACTGCACAGAGAAAACCTTGGTGGAGGTTTAGGTTTTAAATCTAGCCCCATCCTAGGATAAAGGCCACATCCACATCAGTAGCCACAATAACCACAAAAAATGACAACTCAAGTTTTCTTTGAGATTTTTCTTCACCTTCCAAGATATAGAGGTGTGGAGGATGCGACTAAGCGTGTGCACAAGTGTGAATTGTTATGGAGAGGTAAGGCCATAACAACTTCTGATAGAAATGTAATTTAATTTTATACCACACTTCAAGGGCTTGTGCTCAACTGGTACTAAAATTATGTTCCACACCAGACTGCGGTGGATTATGATGTGATGCACACTACATTTTTGAATGAATTCCACATTCATGAGTTAGATCAACGAAGTATTAGCACTCTCTAGGACATCAAACAAGGCTTGTTTGAAAGTGTAAGTGAGTAAAATGCATCGTTTAAAGCTCTCTTGTATAAACTATCATATGATATTAATTAGAACCAACATACACATTGGCTCGTTGAAGGCTTGTTGACTCCATTTCAAACGGTCTTATCACATAAAACATTTACTGATCTGCATGAAGCTTTGGAATCAGCTCTGCGTACTAAAGCATTTGGGAGTGTAGAAACTGAGGTGAGCCCTTTTCTTGATGCGCAAATATCATATATGGCTAAACAATTAGATAACTACCAATTCAGCTCATGAGACACGTAGTGGGTTATGGTGCACCGATTACAACGTGGAAGGGAATACTAAGGATATTTTTCTGCACACGAATGTGTCGCACTGTTACAGTCTTTTGAGATTTTTCACAAGAACCATGATGTTTGGAATTTCCCCCTCTTGCAGAATGCAAAAATGAAGAATGTATCTATGCATTGCAATATTTTCAATGCACATACCCATGATACAGTTGACTTTTGTTTAATAGATCAGACTCACGAGGCATGTGAAACTGGATTATAACAAACCATGGTGGCAAGTAGCTCTCAAGCACATGAAGCCCGTCACAATGAAGGGTGAAAAACTAGAGATGGTGGGTTCCGAGGTGGAGATAGGAGTAGAGGATGTGGTCGTAGAGGAAGGATAATGCATGAGACATGTTATACTTGTGGGTTCCTATATCACTACCATCATGATTGTCCCAAGAATCGGATATGTGTGTATTGTGGAAAGGAACATAAGTTTGAATACTTCCCTGACGTTTATGAGCATATGTGTAAGAACAAAAAGAGGATAAAGGTGTAGGGATGATTAAGGTATAACGTGCAAAGAATGGGTAGTGGACACCTAAGAATACAACTGATCTAGGGCTTCAGCCTGTATTAGTTACTACTCGTGTAAAAACAACATGTGCACGTGAGCCTCTTAAATCAAAACCTCTCATTAGGAAGAAGGATATTATCCATGTTAAGTACCAGATCCTACTCATCAGAAGGAATTCTACCAAGAGACCATGTGAGTAATCAAGGATATGTATGGTGATATCTAGTGCATGAAGGAACAGGGGCATGAAAGGGAACGCGCAAAGAACTTTGTCTTCAACAAAGGGATTTAGATTATCTGAATGAAGTGTGTAGGATCCTATGACAGGATAACATCATCTCATTATTAGGAGAATGATCATGCAAGAAGGTACCATGCGTATAATTTGAATGCAAGCGTCAAATCCTCCATGCATACTTGCCACCGCATATGCATGATTATGCTAAGGAGATTACAATGGATGTAGTGATAGATGGTTGGTTGGTGAGTAATATTTTGATCGACACATGCGCAGAGGTGAATGTTCTTACTTTGGATTCCTAGAACCATATGGGGAGACCACAATTACAGCCATCTTCTAATGTGATGTATATTACAGACAAAACAAGGGCCATTCCTATTAGGGTATTGAAGGATGCTTAAATTACTATTCAAGGAGTCAAGTTTACAAGAGATTTTGAATTATTGGATCTTGTTGAGGTAGAAAACTTCCCATAATTTCTTAGACATCCTTGGTTCTATGAAAATAAGGAAGAGCGTGTTGTCATACCCATGGATGATGTGAAGGTTGTTCCTTACATTGATCCCATGAGTGAAGAAAAACTAAATAGGATTTATGCACATACAATGTGCGACCCTAAGAACATGGAGTCATCAAAGGAAGGTGTACTTTAGTGGGAAGATGTGTAATCTGTTAGTGAAACTAATAGTTTTGATTTTGATAATTGGACCCATGACACATATGAAATGGTCAAACGCGAGGTTAAGGGAAGAGTCACTTGGATTATCAGGTTGTGCATGATTAGTCATTGGGGAAGAACTCAGTTACCTAGGTATAATGGAGAGGAAAAATATGACTCTTTCTTGCACACCATGGAGGACAAGTGAAAAAATTAGGGAGATAGATGAAACATGATGGTTTATACGTTGTGTGGAATGGATGCACAGTGGTGGATGACATAAAGCGATGATATTTTGGGACAACGCAAGGTAAGGGTAGTCTTCTTGGAATTTTTTACTCGTAATAATGTACCCTCCCTTATACATGAATATGATGTAAAGACTCCTGCTTTGGTACACGTCCACCATTATGAGAGACAATGGTCACAAGGTCAGGAAGCTTTACGACCATCTCTTCGGGTACATAAGTTCTACTCTACTTTATGCAGATGCAAGCGGGCATGGTATGTATATGCGAGCTCAAACAAGAGCCTACAAGATGGCGCGACATGAATGAAGGTATGGTTCACACTTTTTACTATTTTTCTAATAAGCCACCAGTATATGAGGCCTTATAGATTATAAATTGCATTACATTAGGGGATAACACAAAGGAATAGGAACTCATGGTTCAGTTGTTGAGAGAACCTGAGACTGAGGCACGTGAAGATAAATAGAGAAAGAAGAGATCCAGTTAGGGCACACATGCAGAGAGAAGGAAAAAGGGAAGATGGTGTATCTCATTAATGATGAAGAAGTGGAGAATTTGGATATTATCCATATATAGGGTGTGCGTGAGGTGATGGACTCCGCATATGACAAGGCGTGCGCATACCATGTTCCTATGAAAAATAAGAAGGTAAATATTGGGATCAAGGAGGTGCCTAAAGAGGCTATTATTAGAGACTATTGGTTAGAATCATAGCTAGAAAAGATCATTGAACGGTTGCATGACTTCCAGGATATGTTTCTAAGAGTTTATCTTGATTTGAAGGGCATACATCCTTTATTAGGAGAGATGAAGATTAAACTGAAATAAGGTGCGCGTCCGGTTCGGAAGAGGCCATACGAGATGAACCTGAACCTGTGTGAAGGTAAAGGGAGAGATAGACAAAATGCTTAAATCTAGGATCATTGAACCAGTTAAGGAATCTAAGTGGGTTAGTCCCATTGTGATCAGTATCAAGAAGGATGGTCGGATCAGGATTAATCTTGATTACAAGGAACTTAATGCTTCATGTGTAATAGATCATTTCCAATGCCATTTAGAGAAGATATCTTTGAAGGAGTTAAGGTGCGTGAAATCTATTCATTCACTGATGGATTTTCATGGTACCATCAGATGCGCATTATGTGGGAAAAATAGGAAAATGCTACCTTTTCCACTTAATGGGGAAGTTTTATATACACTGTCATGCCTTTTGTATTGAAGAATGTGCCACTAGTATTCTCATGGATAGCTGTGTCGCCATTTCATGACTCCATCCATAAGTATTTTATAGGTTTATATAGATGATTGGACCATTTATGGGCTGGTGAAAGATCATTGTGATACTATAAGGCTTATGTTTGAGAGACATGGACAGTTAAGCATATCTTTAAACATTAAGAAGTGTATCTTTGCCACCCTTTTTGGTACTGTACTTGGGCACATTATTTGTAAGGAAAGATTATTGTAGACCCTATTAAGATTTCAGTTATTTTGGGATTGTAAGAACCTACCAATCAGAGTGAATTACATGGATTCTAGGGGTATACTGGCTATTACAGATAGTTTATCAATGGATATGCAAATATTGTCGTGCCCCTAGAGGAACTGCTCAAGGCCAAGGGAAATTTTTATTAGGGTGATGCGCAGCAATAGGTGTTTGAGACCTTGAAGGAAAATATCACCACTGCACCTATCTTGTGTTTCCCTTCATGGAACAAACCTTTTCATGTACATGTTGATGCTTTTAGCATGGCCATTAGTGCAGTCTTGGCACATCCAGGAGAGGGTAATGTGGATCATCCCATATACTTTGCAACTAGGAAGTTGACAGTAGCAGAGGATAATTATATAACCACATACCATGAGGAACTATCCATGATCTACATGATTCATAAGTTTTGATAGTACTTATTGGTCACATCGTTCATATTCTATACAAATCATATGGCATTGAAGTACTTAGTCAATAAACCTGTTTTACAAGGGCGCATCTGCATGTGGATACTCCTTTTTTAGGAATTTGATTTTACAACTTTAGTAAAGCCAGACAAGATAAATTTGGGGACTAGTCATCTATCAAGGATTAACTTTGGAGAGGACACACAAAGTATTGAAGACACTATGTCAAATGCATAGTTGTTAAGGTTGAATCGTGCACCAGCAGATTTGGAAGACATAGAAATATTTTTTTGCACGGGGCTTGCACCAGAAGGAATGAAGACTTTAGAAAAGAAGTAGCCTATTATTCAAGCAACACCATATTAACACATTGGAGGAGACCTATATAAAATGGGGCGAGATGAGGTCTTGTGTAGATGTTTCCTGGAGCATGAGCATGAATCCATTATGGAGGAATCTCATGGAGTCATTTTAGGAGGAAATTATATAGGAGATTCCATTGTGGGAAAGATCCTACTAGCAGGTCTATGGTGGGAGACATTGTAAAAAGATACCAAGCCGTTTGTCAAGGCATGTGATCATTTTCGAAGAATTGGAAAGCCTAGAAATAGAGATGAGATGTCGTTAAGGCCCATAGCAAGCACAAAACCATTTGAAAAGTGGGATATTGATTTTGTAGGGCCTATTACACCACCAGCACGTAAGACAAGCACACACTAAATCAATACATGTACAGACTATTTAACAAGGTGAGAAGAGGTTACACCTACAAAATATTATACAACAACGACAACAACGAGGATAATTTGGAAGAATATTATCAACAGGTATGGGTGCTCATTGATCCTAGCTAGTGATAGAGGAACTCATTTCTTAAATGAGACTATTCAAATTTTACCGCCATAGTTTGTGGTGGTGCACCATAAGACTACTCCTTATCACCCTCAGGAAAATGGAACTGCTAAAGCTTTCATTAAGATCTTGGGATAAACACTAACAAAAATATGTGATGTTGGAAGAAAGGATTGGGATAACAAGGTATCAATTATTCTTCGTGAATACAAAATAACCTATAAACGGTTAAACAAATCCACACCCTTTCAGTTGGTGTTTGGTGCAAACGTTATACTACTTATGGAATTTATGTTACAGTCACAATGTATTGCATGCATAGGTGGATTAGATGATGAAATTTTTTTGGATGAGTGCATTGACAAATTGATGAAATTAGATGACTGGCGCGCCATTATGAGTTGAATTCAAAAGACAAAAAAGGCACGACATAAGGCTTGGCATGACAGACACATCAAGAACAAGTATTTTTCTATTGGAAATATGGTCCTTCTGTATGACTCCAAGTTTGTGTGCCACTCAGGGAAGTTTAAATTCCATTGGTTGGGACCCTTTGTAGTGACCAAGATACTAAACTCATGCACATATCAATTACAAGTGTTAGATGGTAATATGTTTCCCGGTAACATGTTGCCTGATTACTTCAATGGGAGTAGATTGAAGCCCTACTATAAATAAGCTTCTTTTATGTTTACAATAAGGTATTTTTTCCACTTAGATTAGATTTCCCTTTCATGATTCTATTTTATTTTTGTAATAAGCGAGTTTGCACGCAAAATTTGATTACTACTTATTGAGTTGATGCGTAGAGGACCGCACATACTTTTAGTGTGGGGTGGAAACAGATGTAACTGCATGGAAATAGGAAATTTTGGTATTTTGATATTTGTCTTGGAGGAGAGATGATTATGTGCAAAGGTAAAAGGAAGGTGTTGTAGGTACTTAGGAATGATGGTACTTTAAGGGAATTGATTAGATTGGGAAGCCATGCAAGTAAGAGGTCATGTAGTGTAATGTGAGGGAGGTAGCAGTAGGATGGATTACTTGGTATGTGGTATAGAAGAAGATGGGTTACGACATAGGGAAGCGCACGTAAGGATGACTGCAATATTGGAAGGAATGGTGTACCAGAAGGTTACAACTGTCATGCATAGAAGAAAGGCATAGAGAAAATCAAAAAGTTCCGTTAAGATGGAGAAAGGGTTTTAAAATGTAAAAGCACTTTAAGACATGAAAATAGGAAAAAAGTGTTTTAAAGTTAAAAATGAAGTTGGTGGAGTGTTAAAGAGTGAGCAAAGCTATATATAGGGGGAATTCAAGCTCATTTTATACCTTGCATTCAAAGTGATTGAGTGATTTAAGTGATTGAGAAACCAAGTGACCAAGTGCAATAAAATGATTCAAGCAGCGAGCAAGCTAGAGTAGAGTGCATTAGCCTTTAGGGTGGAGCTCCTTCGTTAGACGAAGAGGAAGTTTTAGAAAAAGGTGAGGGGACAAGTGAAGAAGGGTTTGAAAATTTGGAGGTCGAATAGCTAGGGTTTGAAATAATTCAGGTGTCATGAAGTTACAGCTTATGGAGCTAGATGATTGAACATCTAGGGCACGAGAATAGGGTACGCAAAGGCATGACAAATATTTGAACACACGACACAAGGATTTATAGGGAAATTAAGTTCGTAATCAAAAACACCTAGGGGACAAATTATAGTGTGACTTTGGGGATAAATAATGGCACCAAGGAAACCAACTGTTAGTGTGAGTTATCCTATGTGTCCTCCTCTCATGTTGGAGGGTCATCTCACATGGGTTAGGTTTAGGGTTAGGTTTAGGGTTTCATATGTGTCATGCACTAGGGTTACTTAGCACCCTATTTGTACCTCTTTTCTATTCATTTATGAGCATGCCAAGACACTCTGCTATCTTTCCTCTATGCAAGCTTTGTTTCTGTTGAGCAAGTTCTTCCATTACTGATCAATTTTTTCCTTGCTATCGCTGCAGCTATCACGATTCCGTTGGAGTGCAACTACTTCGTGGTGCCTCGTTTCCGATTCGATTCTCGCAAACTCTTTTCATGGTATCAGAGCTGAGATCGGGTAAACGTGCACTCGATTTGTTTTTTGTTGATATTACTCTTACTTGGTTTTGTTATTTTACTCTGCATGAAAGTCTTTTGATCACTATTTTCTGGAAATTATCTTGCTAATATCTCTAACAAGCTTTCTCGGAAAGATTTTTTTTGTTTTTTTTCTTGTGCATGTGCAGGTTTTTTCAAAATACCTTGAGAAATCAGAGGTTTTTCTGCTCTTTTTAGTTGGATGTAACTAAATCCAAGATAGAGATTCATTTCATTTTTTTTAATTTATTCAAATAAAAGTGAAATTTTTTAAGATCTTTAGTTTTTGCAGAATATTTTTCTATGCATTATAGTTTGTGGTTGCAGGATATTTGTGTTCTTCTAACGTGGTTGCTCGTGGAGGAACTTTTGACTGTGCATGGCCTATAATCTCTTTTTTGGTGCCCACACATCTGCCAACAAGCATCTATAAACCCCAAGGGCGTTTTCAACAACACAGCCACGTTTTTTTGCTTGCAAGGGAGTTTTCAATAACACAGCCATGTTTTTTTGCTTGCAAGGTCGTTTTCAACAACACAACCACATTTTTTTTTCTTGCAAAGGCGTTTTCAACTACACAGCCACATTTTTTTTCCTTGCAAGGGCGTTTTCAACAATACAACCACATTTTTTTGCTTGAAAGGGCATTTTTTTTGTGTGGGCAACGTAAAATGTGACTGTACACTCCTGTGCGCTACTGTACACTCATATGTGTGGTTGTACACTTAAACCAGTCGGTTTGGTAAGTTTAAATTCATTTCTTTCTTTTAATCTTACTCAAAACAACAACAAAAACTCTGCCTTTTACAAAAATGGGCCGTGTTTTTTTTCTGCTAAGTTTTTTGTTTGGTAAAACAAATCAAATCTTTTTGGTAAGTTTTTTAAAAAGTTTCTAATTTACCGTGATTTTTAAGTTTCTATAAACCAATTTAGAAATTTGTTTTAATTAGAAGCATTCAATCTTTAAAAAAATCTTCATCTAAAATTCTTGTTTTAAACACCTTCTTTCTAAAATCTTTTGTTTTAGAAAATATTCAAAAGAGTGCTTTTTCAGTGATTTTCTTAATTAAAGGCTTTTTCAACATTCATTAGATTTAATTACATTAGATCTAATTTAATTTCACATTATCTAAACACTATTTTTCATTGGCATTATAATTTGGTCTTTTGGCTTGTTTTTTAAACCTTCCGTCGAGTGCCGAAGACGAAAGGTGAGGTCCGGGATAGGCAGGTGGCTAATCCCCCCTTGCAATACAAACAAACCCTTTCTCAAATTCCATGTTGTTTCCAACTAGCATACATACGACACCTTTTGCATGTGTTTAGGGAACTTTTTAAATCCATTTGCAGGCTTATTGGATTTTTTCTCATCAATTGCGGGAATTGGTTTTTAGTATAACTTTTGATTCGTTGCTTGGTTTTGAGCACTTCTTTAGTAAAAGTTACATGTTTTTTCACACTTTAGATGATGGGATCATTAGCTTTGTAAACACACTAATTTTATAAAGTGTCGCATTCTGGGGGGTGTCTTTGTATTGCTTAATTCAGCTCATTTTTTTAGCTTTGTTCTATTCCTTTTTTTGTGGACTTGTGAGTGCGTCTGCCATAGTTTTACGACAAAGGGATTCTTTCGTGCGATGTGAGATTTTTTTTTCTCACCACCAGGGTTGGCTTTCGCCTCCTTTCGGTTCTTTTGCTTGCCGTGTCGATTTGTTGTGCCCTACGAACCTTGATTGGTGTCTCCACCATTGTGTGTTATTACGCTAATTGCAAGGTGAGTGACAAATTGGTTCTCAGAACACAATTGCATATGGTTGTAATCAATGCACTGAACTATAAAGTGCCGAAAGCAAGGGGTTGTTATTGTCCTGGGTGGTTGTGTTTCTTTTCTGCATTTCTTTCTCTCTATCACTATGGATGCACTTTCAATTCCTTTTCTTACGCCGTTCAACTTTTTCGAATGGAGATCGAAAATAATAATGAAACTAAGGGGTAAAGGGTTATTCTACATCACCATGGGAACTAAGACTGAACCAGACAATGAACCTGAAAAATCTAAGTGGTTAAACCATAGTGATGAAGCTTTAGGTCTTCTTTGCATGTCTATTTCTCCTTACTTGCTCTTCCACATTGAGGTGTTTGAAACACCTACATCTGCATGGAAATGTTGATTGCGATGTTTGGAACACTAGAATGACATGAGAGCGCATGAGTTGGAAATTG